>CM053581.1:148818604-148839103 GCA_028627135.1 Pseudochirops cupreus | reverse complement strand
AAAAAACCAGAACTGAAAAGAAAATTTGACACTCAAATACAAGAAGCATGAGAAGGTAAACATGCAAAAGAAATCATTAGAAACTTATCAAAGTTGAGCTACTTACATGCCAACATGGAAAAACAATAACTGTAGCTTAAGAAACTTTTCTCAGTATGAGGATAGGTGAAGGGAATACAAATGTATATATACATATACATACACATATATCTATATAGGAGGATATATATATGCATATGAATACATATCTGAGTAGGTGTATATATGTATACATAGAGGCACAGGATCAATTGAATAAGAAGGGATGATAATTTAAAAGGTGAAATTGTGAGGTGGGAGAGGAATAGAATGAGAGGAGACAGGGAGAGACAGAATGGGGTTAATCATTTCATATAGAAGAGGCAAGGGATAACTTTTACAATGGAGGGGAAGAACAGGAAGGCAAAAGGGAAAAGGTCAACCTTACTGTCATTGAATTTCACTTAGGGAAGGAATGACTTAAACTCTAAACTGGCTATCTTGCCACACAGGAGAATGGGGGGAAGGTAATGAGAGCAGAGAGTATCAAGGGGATGCAGGTTCCTGGGGAGAGTTGTTAGAAGCACATACTTTTGGAAAGGGGCAGGGACAGGGTAGAGAATAGAACAAGGGGGGGTGGGTTAGGAAGGAGGGACATATAATCAGTCTCAAAATATGTGCATTGTGGAGATGTTCTGTATAACTACACGTGTACAGCCTGTATTGAATTCCTTGTCTATCCAGTGGGGGTGAGTGACGAAGGAGGAAGGGAAAGAATCTAGAATTTTAAGTTCTTTAGTCAAATGTTCAAAATATGTGTGTATATATATATAATTATTATTATTAACTACATGGACCTGAGAATTGAGATATACAGGCACTGGGGTAGGGAGATCCATCTTGTCCTGCCGGAAAGTCAGAGGGATGATGGGGGAGGACATAGGAGAGAACAGAGTCGGGGAGAGGTTATACAGTGGGGTGGCTGTTTGGGGTGGTGTGTGGGGGAAAGATTGGGAGAAAATTTGTAACTCAAAATTTCATGGAAATGAATGATGTAAACAGGAAAATAAATTACGTTAATAAATTAAAAAAAAAAAAGAAACATGAAATGTTACTAAACTGTGTAGACCAGGGCTAGAGAACCTGTAGCCTTGAAGTCACATTTGGGCCTTCTAAGTCCTTGGATGGGACCTTTTCATTGAGTTCAAGTTTTGTAGAGAAATCCTTTTATTAAAGGGATTTGTTCTGTAAAGTTTGGATTCAGTCAAAGGGCAAACTTGGGGATATTGAAGGCCATATGCAGCCTCCACGCCAGGTTCCCCACCCTTTGACCTATACCTCAAAGACATCAAACAACAGGAAAGGTGATCTTTATGTACAAACATTTACATTAACTTTTTGTATAATGACAAAGGAGAAACTAAGGGGTTGCTCAAGAAATAGAATAATATAAGAAATTATGATAAATCAATGTAATGGAATAATATTGTGTTGTAAAGAATTATGAAAGATTGGTTGCAGAGAAACTGGAGATGATTTTGATCATCGTGAACTAATGCGGGGTGAAATTATCAAACAAGAGAACAGTTTACAATGATTATGTAAAAATGAACAATTTTGCAAGAATTAATAACTATGATAAAAGTTTTCACCAGCCATGATTTGAGAGCAACAAAAATGAAGCATGCTATTTGCTTTATGACAGAGAGGTAATCGTTTCCCGATGTAGAAGAAGATATTTTTGGATATGACTAATGTGGGGATGTATTTTGCTTATTACACTTCTTTGTTAAAGATTTTTTTGGTTTTCTGTTTACCCTCACACTTCCCTTTTGTTGGAGGGATTGGCTTTTGGAAGGGTAAACAAATGTTTTTAAATAGGGAAAAAAAAAGATTAAAAATGCTTTTAAAAACCTGCCAATTCTGCTTTTTGTCATTTGTCACAGAATGGTTCTTATTTCTGCAAATATGAATTGATGTTGCATATCTTGGAAATTAAGCTTGTTTTCCAAGCATGTCATCCATAGGCTTATTTTAAAAGGTGCATCATTTATAGTATGTGTGTCTATGCCACACTGCTTAAAAAGTGTTAAGGCTGTAGTTATCAGTTATATAGTCAGGATACCACTTAAGGTATTTATTGCAGTGTATCTAGGTAATTAAAAGTTGTGGGTATTGGATACCAAGTATAAGAAATAATAAAACAAGGAACAAAACAATGTCTTCTCTCTCTTCACTGTGTCATTTGATGATTTCTCATAAATTCCTATGGATTCAATTATTATCTCTATGCAGGTGATTGTTAGATTTATTCATCCATCCCCTGACAGCTCTCCTGTGTTCTTATTTCACATCATCAGCTATCACTGAGCATCTCAAACTGTATGTCTCATAGATATCTTAAATTTAACATGCACAAAACAGAACTTAAAGTTCCCCCAGTTCTTCTCTTCCTCACATTGGCTTTTTTTTACTTTTTAAAATTTATTTTTAGTTTTCAACATTTATTTCCACAAGATTTTGAGTTACACATTTTCTCTCCATCTTTCTCCTATCCCCCCACCCAAGATAGTGAACCTACAGAATATGCCTTTCCCCAATCAGCTCTCTCTTATATCCTCTCCCATGCTCCCTCTAACTTTCTAGTATGGCAAGTTGAATTTCTATACCCCAGTGCCTGTATATCTTATTTCCTAGTTACGTGAACAATTTTTTTTTTAATATTGGTTTTTAAAATTTTGATTTCCAGATTCTTTCCCTTCTTCTCTCCTCACCCACCCCCACTGGGAAGATAAGCAATTCAATATAGGTTGTACGCGTGTAGTTAAGTTGTTTCCATAGTAGTTATATTGTGAAAGATTAACTGTATTCCCTCCATCCTATCCTGCCCCCCTACTTTTTCTGTTTTCTCCTTTGACCCTATCCCTTTTCAAAAGTATGGGCTTCTAACTAACCTCTCCCCTAATCTACCCTCCTTTCTATCGTTCCTCCCTTTCCCCCACTTTCCCATAGAGTAAGATACGTGAATGAATGTGTATGTTATTCCCTCCTTATGCCAAAATCAACAAGAGGAAGGTTGACCCATTCCTTTACACTTTCCTGCCTTGTAACAGTTTTCTCTTGCCTCTTTTATATGAGATAATTTACCCTATTCCATCTTTCCCTTTCTCCTTCTCTCATTATATTCCTCTCTCACCTTTTAATTTTATTTTTTACATATCATCCCTTCCTATTCAGCTGATCTTGTGCCTTCTGTCTATGTATACATGTACACATGTATACATGCACATATGTATTTATACATACATATACCCTCTTATACATACATATAAATGTACGTATACATATATGTGTGTTTGTGTGTGTATATACACACACACACACACACACACACACACACACACACACACACACACACATATATTCCCTTCAACTATCCTCATACTAAGAAAAGTCTTATGAGTTACAATTATCATTTTTCCATGTAGGAAAGTAAATGGTTCAGCTTTAATAAGTTCCTTATGATTTCTTTTTCCTGTTTACCTTCTCATGCTTCTCTTCCTTCTTGTATTTGAAAGTCAGATTTTCTACTCAGCTTTTTTTTCTCATCAAGAATACTTTATAGTCCTCTATTTTATTGAATGACCATATTTTCCCCTGAAGCATTATACTTAGTTTTGCTGAGTAGGTGATTCTTGGTTTTAATCCTAGCTCTTTTGACCTCTGGAATATCATATTCCAAGCCGTTCGATCCCTTAGTGTAGAAGCTGCTTGATCTTGTGTTTCCACCATACTCAAATTGTTTCTTCTTGACAGCTTGTAATATTTTCTCCTTGACCTGGGAACTCTGGAATTTGGCTATGATATTCCTAGGAGCTTTCTTTTGGGGATCTTTTTCATGAGGCGATAGGTGAATTCTTTCCATTTCTATTTTGTCCTCTGGTTCTAGAATATTAGGGCAATTTTCCTTGAAAGTTTCTTGAAGCATTATTTCTGGGCTCTTTTTTTGATCCTGGCTTTCAGGTAGGCCAATACTTTTAAAATTGTCTCTCCTGGATCTTATTTCCAGGTCAGTGGTTTTTCCAGTGAGATATTTCTCTTTGTCTTCTATTTTTTCATTTGTTTGGGACTGCTTTATGGTATCTTGATTTCTCATGAAGTTATTAGTTTCCATTTACTCTAATTTTGAAAGAATTTTTCTCTTTCATGAGTTTTTGAAATTTCTTTTTCATCTGGCAAATTCAGGTTTTTAAGGCATTCTTCTCCTTATTGGCTTTTTGGGCCTCTTTCACCATTTGAGTTAGTCTATTTTTTAAGGTGTTATTTTCGTCAGTATTTTTTTGGGTCTCCTTTAGCACGCTGTTGACTTGCTTTTTATGATTTTCTTGCATCATTCTCATTTCTCTTCCCAATTTTTCCTCCACTTCTCTTACTTGATTTTCATAATCCTTCTTGAACTCCTTCATGGCATGTAACCAGTTCATATTTTTTAGAAGTTTTTGATACAGGCGTTTTGACTTCACCGAATTCTTCTGGTTCCATGTTTTGATCCTTTTTGTCCCCAAAAAAGGATTCTATGGTCTGATTGAGCTTCCTCTGCTTGCTCATCTTGCCAGTAGTTACTTGACTTTTTAGCTCTTTGCCAGGGTAGAACTTTGCTTCCAGAGTGGAGAGAACTGTGTCCCAAATTGCTGGAGTTTTTGCGAATGTTGTCAGAGGTTTGAGAAGGGCACTTCATCTACAGCCACCACAACCTCTGGCACCCTGGTGGTTCTCACCCCAGGACCACTGTCCAAGACAGCAACCCAGATCCAGGCAGGTCAAAGCAAGAGTGATTACCTTCTGAATGGTCACTTGGTCTCCCTAAGGTCTGTAGGCTAGGAGCTCTGGAGGCAGCCAGGCAGCTGCTACAGCCACCACACTTCTGCCATCTCTCACCCTGAGGTTAGGGGCTGCGCCATACTCTTCTGTCACCCAGTTCTAGCAGAGTTTCCCACTGACATTTTACTTTTTCTTTGGCATTTATGGGTTGAGAAGTCTGGAAACTGCCACAGCTGCTGGTGTTTTACTCTCTTGAAGTCTGCCCTGGCTTGTCTGTGATGTTGGTTGGGGCCACCCCTGATCTGGGACCAGGCAAATCACGTAGGACTTTTTTCAGCTCCCATCTTGGTGTGATAGACCCTTTCTGATGGCCTGCCAGGCTGCCTTCAGCGGGAGATTTGTTTCTCTCTGTCACTTTGTGGGTTCTGTAGCTCTAAAATTTGTTTAGAGTCATATTTTACAGGTATTGGAGGTGGTTGGAGTGGGAGCTCAGACAGTTTCCTGCTTTTCCTCCACCATCTTGGCTCTGCCCCCTCTTCCTAACATTACTATAACTATTAATGAATACTATTACATATTCCCTTCCACTCAAGCTTGCAGCCTTATTGTCATCCTTGGCTTTACTCATACCCAAACCATAGATACCCAATCTGTTGCCAAGTCTTAACCATTTTTACCTTTACAACATAGCTTGCATATGTCCCTATCTCTGTTCTACAGTGCCACCCCGGTACAGGATTCTGTTTTGTCTGGTTAATCTCTCTGGCTCAAGTCTTAACCTACACCAATCTCTACACTCAGTTTGCCAAAGTGATTTTCCTAAAACATGTTACTGCCCCCCATCTCTAGTACCCAACTCCATGCTGTTTTTATTTTCTGCCCTTCCCATGCCTGAAATGCTCTGCCTCCTCATCTTTGCCCCCTGATTCTTTAAAAATGCACTCAAACCCTACTTTTTGGATGAGGCCTTTTCTACTTTTTCTCTCCCTTTTCCCACTAGTACCTTCTCTCCAAGTTCATCTCTCATTTATGCTGTAAGCTTCTTCATGGCATAGCTCATATTTTTTGCTTTCTTTCTAATTATAAGGTTTAGTACAGTGCTTTAGTATTTTGTAAATGCTTAATAAATACTTGTTAATGGACTGACCTGTAATCCCTATAATGTACTTTCTCTTCAAACACTCATCCATCAAGGGACTGTATCATCGTGTTCTCTTTTAGGCAAACCACCTTAACAAATTACTATAATTAAATAAAATTCAGAAGTCAAATTTTTTTTTCCTTTAGAATTTTCCCATTTCTCAGCTTCCCTTTTTATTCTGGTATTCCCATAACTCTTCTTTCCTCTTTCTTTAGCAACACAGCTAGATGATGGTTCTATAACTCCAGATTTCTCTACTATCCTGGGAAATATGCCAATCTAATTATCAGCTGTCTAAGAAGTTTTAGGTGTTAGGTATTGTAGTTTTTAAATAATAATTGTGAATTATATTAGATTATAATACTTCATCTTCCTTGGAAATTTTAGAGTAGTAGATTAAATAGTTTCTAGAAAATCAGTTAAACTCTTGAAGAGATTTCAAAAAGCATATCCCAGTGTTGTTTGGATGGTATTATAACGTAATAGCTAGAGAAGATTGTATCTGAGGAGAAGAATTGGTCCTTCTGGATTCTAACTTCCTTTTCCTTTAGAGCCTAGTTCCTGGTTTTTTCAACTGTCTTCCTTTCACAAGGTCTTTCTTGCTGCACCATTGTGAAAACAGACTCACTCAATATCTTACTGTCATTTTAGGAATTTTATATTTTCTTATTTTTAAGTGAAAAATATAATCTCTCATCAGTTTAATTATAATGTCTTCTGAAGTTATGGCAGAAGTAAGATATCCAGATTTCCACTATTCTGTATCAATGTGGAACCAAAAAGCTTGAATTTTCCATTCATTATATTAAAATAGAAATGGGTATCATTTGTCTTTTTTCTTCTTTTTTAGAATTTCTCTGTAAAGAATGTCCAAAAGTTCACATTCACATTGATCGCATAGACAAAAAAGATGTCCCAGAAGAACAGTTGTCTATGAGAAGATGGCTTCATGACCGCTTTGAAATAAAAGATAAGTAAGTAACATGTATACTTAAAACTGTTCTGCGTGTTACTGAATGTCTTCATCTTTAACATCTGAAGAAATTTTTCGTGCAGATAATGTCTATTAGGTTTCATTCTTTGAGTTAGTTAAATGCCTTCATTTTTATGTCACCAAAAGAATTTAAAAATTAAGTTGGTAGATTTTTTTCATTTTGTGTTATTTTATTCTATACATATGTATTAAAAAAATTTGTTTAGGAAAACAATTCCTTTTACCATGACAACAGACAAAATAGAGAAAATATAAAAATGCCTTCAGTCCTGTGTGATGGCCCCTTTTGTTTCCATAATGGTGACAGCAGATCAGAGAAGGAGAGAGTGGATCATGAATTTGATAACTTTTAAACCATTTATAAATATTAATGTAATTGTTTTTATTCTAAAAGTGAGATTTTTGTTCAGTTCCAGCAATTGAATATTATAGAATTAAATCTTTCAATCTTAATATTCTCATGTAAATAAATTCAGAAAGGAGAAGAAAGCTAAATTTGAGGACGGCTTAAAAACTCTTCTTGGAGAGAGGGAAACAAAATAGTTGGTGGAGTTGGTCTTATCTTGTGTCCAGAGACAACAAGAAATAATTTAGTGGAATACTTGGTCAGATCATCTTACAGTTCTCATATGTATTTGTAAGTAAGATAATTAAATGCTCATTTATATTTCAGAGTATGAAGTAGAGAGATTCTGCAAAGAACTCCATGAAACCCGTCAGATTAAATGATCTTATATTTTGTTATTCAGTAACTTCATAGTCAGTTGAAGATTGATGAGGAAGGTGAAAAATGTTGGAAAATGTAGGTCAGCAAAAATGAATGGGAGAGGCTTAACACGTTGTGGACTGCCCTAAAGTTTCATGTCTATGCATTGTGATTATTTTCTTTTAGAAAATAATTGGAAGGTGCTAGATATGTGATGATAATGAAATAACATTAAAAAGAAAGTATGTTTTATCTGAGAAAAAATGAGTTATTATTACTGTGTGTGAGTCTTTCTTGAATCAGCTCTTTTTGTATATTCAGCCTAATGGCATAAATAGAACAAAGGTCAAAATGAATACAAAACGTAGTAGAGAAAGCAAAAATGCAAAAAGGCATGCATTTAAAACTACTGCATTCTAGCCTATTTCAAACAGTTATTGACATAGATTACAATAAAAAATAAATTTTACTGGATCTGTGATGTCATTAATATAGGAAACTGTCCAGTGAATAAAGTCCTGTTATCAATGGAGATCCATCTACATTTTATACTCCCAACTTTAAGTGACTTGTTCATATAGCCAGGATGTATTGAGGAAATACTTGAACCCAGATCTTACTGACTTCCAGTTGCTATGTCAGTTGCTTTGCTTTTAGGAATGATTTTAAATAGATGCTTAATTCATGTAAATCATTTGCCATAACAAGTAAAGCAAAGTGATCTGTATTCCACAAATAATTAATTTAAGAAGAGTTTGCCAAGAGTACCATTAGTTTAGAATATAAATTTCTTTGTGAAATCTCATGAAAAAGGATGGTGGAAGATTATGAAGTAATAAATACTGCCTACATAAAACAGCATGAAGCAGTGGAGAGGGGAAAAAAAAACAATTTAAAAGAAAGGTTGATGAGAAATCCAACTAAGCAAAGTCATTTCAAGGGCTTTTAAGGAGGAAACTGTAAGGGGAGCAGCAGTAAAAAGGTGGAAAAGACTTGGAAAGGTTTAAAAAAATAATTTTGTTGGTACCTTTTCATTACATACTAGCTATTTTGGTGAATAATCTCTGACTTCCAAAAAACAAAAACAAAAACATAAACCTACCTTTATGACAAAGAAACAATTAAGCAAAAATATGTTTAATAGTGAATCATAACTAACAACAAACATTATTTCCCAATGATTACTTTTCTGTGTGCTGAGAGTGGTATATTTCTATATTTGTTCCCTGCTAAAAATATTTTTTCCCACTTAATTACTACATCCTTTTAATTATTTTTTCCATTTATGTTGTTGTAGTTATTGTATATTTCGTCTTTTTTTATTACATTCTGCATCATTTCGTGCAAAACTGTTTTTCTGAATTCCTCATATTCATCTCATTTTGATTGACATGAATAAATGATACTGAGGGTAATCTACTAATAGACTAGTGGTCAAGATATGAACAAATAGTTTTTAGAAAAAGAATCACATAACATAAATTATCATATGAAAGCACATTTCAAATCTCCGATTAGAAGATAAATACAAAACTTAAGAAACCCTAAAGGTTTTCTCTCCTACCCTGCAAATTATCAAAGATTTTTGTCAAGAGCATATTTATTCTGCACCTCCCTGTTGCCAAGCACATTGAAAAAGCTTTGGAATATAGTGACAAAAATAATAGTTCCTATCAAGCAGCTTTAATGTTCTTTTGAATGTGTTGTTAAAAAACAAAGGAAAATTTTTGAGAGGTAGTGGGAATACAGGAATATTAATCTACGGTTGTTGGTACTGGTAGATATGTTTGTTTTGAACTGTTGGCAAAAAATTGACTAGACCACATCATTTTGACCCATTGATTTCAACTAATGGGTGTATTCCACAAGGAAATTGAAGGCAGAAACAAATGGTCAGTACATAAGAAAATATTCTTAGCTTCACTTCATTGTGGTAGGAAAGTAATAGAAGCATTGTTCAGATGAATTGTGATATTATCCTGTCTAGTTCTGTAAAGTTCTTTCCTTTTAGATATTTGATTGGTTCAACCTTAAATCTGTGAACTAGATAATATTGTCATTTTTATTACATTCATGTGGCCAAATTATGAACATATTTCTCCAGTTAATTGTTTTATTTTTGTTAGTGAAGTGTTTTTAGTCATATTTTTATAAACCTCTGAATATATTGATATATTACTATTTCTTACATTTTATTTTAAATTTCTCTTATTTTAATTTATTCCTTAAGAAAACTATTTAAAAATGCTTATGACTTTTGCAGTCACTTAAGTTAGTAATCAGTTTTGTCCTCTGTTTCCAGTCTTTCTGTATAGTTTTCTGTAATATATTTTTTTTTTTTGCCGGGTTAAGGCAGGGGACTTGGGGTTAAGTAACTTGCCCAAGGTCACGTGGCTAGTTTTGTGTTAAGTGTCTGTGGCTGGATTTGAACTCAGGTCTTCCTGACTCCATGACCCGTGCTCTATTCACTGCGCCACCTAGCCACCCCATGTAATATTTTCAAATATGATATGCAGGTGCCTCCCCATCCCCCATCATGTTTTTCTAGAAATCCTAGAATCCTTCAGTTGTTTTTGCACAACTTCTTAAAGTTCAGCATTATTGTTTTGCTGAGTGTTCAGTCTTACTCAGTTTTTTTGCTTTGTTCTCTTAATTTTCCCTTTACATGAGCAATCTGTACTTCCCATTCTGTCTTTTCCCCCCTGCAACAATCTATTCTTAGAGATTGAATCTGTCTTTTGTTCTAAATCCTCTCTTATTTTTTGTATGTAGTAGTTGTTTAAGAAAGCTTGTTGACTACAACATAGAGATTTCTTCTTTGAGAGGTGGAATTTCTTTGCTATCTCATTTATTTTTCTTCTAAACTATTCTGGAGGTTGATAGAGTTTTTTCATTGTCATTTCTATTAGCTAGGCATAATTTATTGTAATATTTTCCTCCCTAAGTGATTTGATGATTTCCTTTGCTGAAAAGTAATCATTGTAATGACTTGTTTTCCTTTGTTAGTTTTTGATCTGTCTTTATCTAGTCACTCTTTTTTCCCCCTTGTGATACACTTACAGTCACTTCCCTCACCTCTTCTGTGCCCAGTGCTATTTTGACTTTGCTGCCTTCTTTCTTCTCCTAGACTATTAGGATTGGATGAGATTTGTAGACCTCAAAGCGTAAGGGTGACCAAGTGGGTCTTCCTCTAAGGGAGACTACAAGGTTACTGTAGCTAGGCCCATTCATTGTTCACTTTCACCAATCCTGTTATTTTATATTTCTTTCTCAACAACAAACTTTCTTGTGTCTGGACAGACCCTAGTGGAGGCAGGTTGGATTCACAGGTCCCAATCCACAATGGGATTGAGGAAAGAGGGATCCTTAGAAACACTCCTCTCTAATCCTTCCTACTGCTGGTTATTGCTATACTACATTAGAAAGGTGTAACCAGTTCCACATTTCTGGGTCCATTCCTCCTCCATGCCATAGCCACTAGCTATCTTCAGTCCTGGGCTTGTACCCCAGATCTTTTTTTTTTTAGTGTTGTATTGCATTTTTATTTATTTTATTTGACATTTCCCAATGCCATTTTGATTTTGTTCTCTAAGAAGTGTTTGACACCTATGGTCCATGGTATTCCTTCAGCAATACTGCTTCTGTTTCTCTCTTTAAAAAATTTTTTTTAAATTCATTTATTTATTTACTTTTAATTTACAGTATTCACTTTTATAAGAATTTGAGTTCCAAATTTTCCCCCTTCTTTCCTTCCCTTCTTCCCAAGACGGCATGCAATTTGATCTAGTCTATGCATGTGCAATCATATTAACAGATTTTCACTTTAGTCATGTTGTAAAAGAAGAATCAGAACAAAAGGGAAAAACCACAAGAAAGAAAAGAACAGCCAGAAAACCCCCAAAGTAACTAAAAACAGGAAGTAGTCTGCTTTGATCTGCATTCAGATTCCATAGTTCTTTCTCTGGTTATGGATAGCATTTTCCATGAAGAGTCTTTTGGAATTGTCTTAGATTGCTGAGAAGAGCCAAGTCTATCAAAGTTGGTCATCCCACAGTGTTGTTGTTACTGTGTTCTTCTAGTTCTACCCACTTCACTCAGCATCAGTTCATGTAAATCTTTCCAGGTTTTTCTGAAATCTACCTGCTCATCCTTTCTTATTGAATAATAATATACCATTACATTCATAACTTGTTAAACCATTTTCTAATTGATAGGCATTCCCTCAATTTCCAACTTTTTGCCACCACAAAAAGAGCTGCTATAAATATTTTTTATACACGTGAGTCCTTTTCCCATTTTTATGGTCACTTTGGAATACCGACCTAGAAGTAGTATTGCTGTATCAAAGGACATGCACAGTTTTATAACCCTTTGGGCATAATTCTAAATTGCTCTGCAGAATAGTTGGATCAATTCACAACTCCAGCAACAGTGCATTAGTATCCCATAGGTGAGAGTTAGGTAGATCGAGTGACCATCAAAGTGTTTCTCTAGGAATTTCGAAATTGATTATCATGAGAAACACTGGCACAGGACAGTCCAGCACGGCATGCCTTTGTCAGAGAAGGTGAAATTAAGAAAATTATTTAACTAATAAACTAAGTACTTGTTTTATGAGAAAAAAAACCACCCGATAAAGTAGATAAAGCTTTGGTTAATTTGATTTTAAAAAAAATCAATTTAAAATTGATTTAAAAAAATTACCAATGTCAAAATGAAAAGAATGAATTACCACCAATAAAGAGTAATTAAAACAATAATTATGAGCTATTTTGCCTACCTGTATACCAATAAATCTGACAATCTAAATGAAATGGATGACTGTTTATAGAAATATAAATTGCCCAGAATAACAAAAGAGGAAATAAAATACTTTAAATAACCCCATTTCAGAAAAAGAAATTAAATAAGGCATCAATGAATTTCCTAAGAAAAAATTTCCAGGGGCAGATGGATTTACAAGTGAATCCTACCCACCCTTTAAAGAACACTTATTTCCAATACCCTATAAACTATTCGAAAAAATAGACAAAGGAGACCTACCAAATTCTTTTTATGATCTGGATATGGAGCTGATACCTAAACTGGAAAGAGTAAAAACAGAGAAAAAAATTATACACCAATAAATAAAATACTGGCGAAGAGAGTACAGCAACTTACTTACCATGAGGATAATACATCAGGTAGGATTTATACCAGGAATACAGGGCTGGTTAGGTACACTATCAGCATAATTGACTCTATCAATAACAAAATTAGCAGAAATCATATCGATATCCATTTTATCACCACTGTTACTCAATATTGTACTAGAAATGTCAGCTTTAGCAATAGAAGAGAACAAAATTGAAGGAATTAGAATAGGCAATGAAGAAACAAAGCTATCACCCTTTGCAAATGATATATTTAGAATATCCTGTAAAATCAAGTAAAAGACTACTTGAAATAATAAACAACTTTAGCAAAGTTGAAGGATATAAAATAATCCAACACAGATTATTAGCATTTCTATATATTACTAACAAACTAGCAACAGATAGAAGAATCCCATTTAAAGTAAGTATGGACAACATAAAATATTTGAGAGTCTACCTGTCAAGACAAACTGAGGAACTATATGAATGCAATTACAAAACACTTCATACAAATAAAGTCAGATCTAAATAACTGGGAAAATATCGATTGCTCATGTGTAAGCCAAGCTAATAAAAGAAAAATGATGATTCCACCTAATTTAATTTGTTTATGCAGCGCCATACCAATCAAACTACCAAAAAATTTATAGTATGAAAAAATAATAAAATTCATCTGGAAGAACAAAAAGTCCAGGATATCAAGGGAATTAATGAAAAAAAAAATGCATAGGGAGGTGACCTAGCCATACGAGATATAAAACTATATTATAAAGAAGCAGTCATCAAAACTACTTGGTACTGGCTAAAAAACAAAGTGGTGAATCAGTGGAATAAGTCAGATACATGAGACATAGTAATCAATGACTATTGTACTCTACTCTTTGATAAATCTAAAGATTCTAGCTTCTGAGATAAGAACTCGCTATTTGACAAAAACTGCTGGGAAGACTGGAAAATAGTATGGCAGAAACTAGGCATAGATTAGCATCTTCTATTCTATACCAAGATAAGGTCAAAAAAGACCTTTTAGGAATAAAAGGGTCATACCTGCCTGTCAGATATATGGAGAAGGGAAGAATTTATGACCAAACAGGAGATAGAGAACATTAGGAAATGCAAAATGGATAGTTTTGATTACATTAAATTAAAAAGGTTTTATATAAACAAAGCCAGTGCAACCAAGATTATTAGAAGGGAAGCAGAAAACTAGGAAACAATTTAACAGCCAGTGTCTCTGATAAAAGCCTCATTTCTAAAATATATTGAGAATTGAGTCAAATTTATAAGAATGCAATCATTTCCCAATTAATAAATGTTCAAAGGATATGAACAGGCAGTTTTCAGTTGAAAAAATTAAAGCTGTCTATAATTATGAAAAAATTGCTCTAAATCACATTCAAGAAATGCAAATTAAACAACTCCGAGGTACCATCTCACACCTATCATATTGGCTAATATGACAAAAAAGGAAAAAGATAAATGTTGGAGAAGATGTGGGAAAATTGGAATGCTAATGCATTGTAGGTAGAGTTGTGAACTGATAAAACAATTCTGGAGATAACTTTCATACCCCAGGTCTTAATTGAGTTCATGGACTTCCAGCCCACAGAGGGGCAGGGAGAAAGTCCTTTCATAATACTAACAAGAAAACAGTGTAACTGGGCCTCCCTCCCCACCGTTAGCTCCATGTTCTTGTCTAGCTCCAACCTTTCCTGTCTCCTAATTATCAGGGATGTTATAATTTTCTGGCTTTTCTACCTCTTGGTATGAAGGTACATACAAATATTGTTAATGAATTAACTCCAAAAGTCAGAGCCTAAAACTAGGGCCCTGATAAGTCAGAGGTTTACTTTGGACTTTAATAGCCATAGTGTATCTGCAGGATGGGGAGAAGTACCAGGAGAAGTGCCTAGGGAGATAATGTCAAATTATTTCTGAAGGAATTATCTTGTCATTTTCTTGTCCTTGTTCTGGTAAAGGAGGAACTCAGCACTATGTTATGCCTTATTTCACCACATTCCTAGGATTCCACCTACAAATAATTTATGTAACAAACTCTTCACTACTGATATCAGTGGAGCCCACTGGCATTTGCTTATAGAGGAGGTAGAAATGGCACTATTAAGATCAAATATTGGGGTGAGGGGGTGGAAATCTAGATTCGAGTTAGTTTGCAGAGAGTATGCAGGTCCGTGTTGGAGGTAATATAGGAATCAGTTCTTAATGTAACTGAAAAAGAGTAGGATACCAAAGTTATAAAAAAAAATGGTGAGCCATGTTTCTACTTTTCCATCTACACATAATTTGTTTAAAAAAAAAAAGACAGCATGCACATGCATTGAAATCAACCCTGATAAAATTGGAAGGGAATAGGAAGGCTAAAGGAATAAAAATGCTAAGACACAATGCTAAGACACTTTTCTTTTCAATTACACACTTGATTTAAAGATATAAAAAACAAGATCCCACTGCCTATTGGTGACTATTAAAAAAAAAACCATTTATTTTAAAAGAGTAAAATGCAATCCTATAGATCTCTTTCAATAAAATATCTACCATTAGAAAAAATTAATTCTGCTAATGATATAACAGCAAAGAACCTTGTTTTAAGACCATTAATATCAGGCAAGGCATAAAATAGGGAGCTATATGCCTCCAAATGATCCTCTCTCATAGGAGACTCATACAAAGCCCAATTTCAAGAGGAAAATTATTCCTTATTAATGATGAAGTTCTCCTTGGTGATCCTGATTGTGGATGACATTGTGGTGATTATATCAATCCCTAGAATACTGCAAAGACTCCTGCATGCAGTCATAATCACTGAAAAGTTGACTTTTTTTTAAAGGTTCCCCTAATTGTACACATGGGGGAAAAACATGAAGAATGCCCATTGTCTGAATAGTGAATATTCATCTAGATGGCCTTTTGAGTTCATATTTGTTTGTGATAATTTTGTTTAAAACTTTGAAGGACGAATAGGTTGAAAATGAGTCCACAGGCTGAATACTTTGCTATGAAAATGAATACTTACTGAAAAATAATACCTTTCCTAGCATGATTGCAAATTGCTATCTAGCATGTTGGGACAGCTAGGTGGCACAGTGGATAGAGTTCTGGCCCTGGAGTCAGGAAGATCTGAGTTCAAATGTGACCCTATGTGACCTTGGACAAGTCACTTAACCATTTCCCTTAGTTTTCCTCATCTATAAAATGAGCTGGAGAAGGAAATGACAAACTAGTCCAGTATTTTTGTGAAGAAAACCCCAAATGGGGTCACAAAG
Organism: Pseudochirops cupreus; assembly: GCA_028627135.1. NCBI lineage: Eukaryota > Metazoa > Chordata > Mammalia > Diprotodontia > Pseudocheiridae > Pseudochirops > Pseudochirops cupreus. The sequence goes on along the minus strand of CM053581.1, from coordinate 148,823,004 downwards.
AGTTGAATATGATTGAAAATTACTGAACAAACAACAACTGTCTAGAATGGATCAACTCATAGTTTTATCATTGTGCTTATCTTTCCCTTTCAATATTAATTATCTCTCATCGGTTTCTAGATGTGAAGTGAAAATTTAGTTGGTTGATTTTCATTTCTCTTATTAGTGATTTGGAGCTTATTAGTGATTGCATGTGCTTGTTAATAGTTTTGAGAACCATTTGTCCAATTCTTATCAATCATCCAGTGGATAAAGGCTTTATATGCTTATGTTTCTTAGTTATCTAAATAACTTTATCACACTATTAATGAATTCCATTTAATGCTTTTCTCCCATAGTTGACAGTTTCCTTATCCCAGTTGTTAGTCATGTTTATGTAAAAGTAGTCATTTTCATATAGTTAAAATGATATATTTTATCTTTTATTATTTTCTCTATCCCTTGTTTGGTTAAGAATTCATTTCCTTGCCTTAGCTGTGAAAAGTATCTGATTTTGGTTCTCTTATAATATTAAAAATATATCCTTTAATTCAGTTCATGTATTTATTTCAAGTTTACTGTAGGATATGAAATAAAATGTTAGCCTTATTATAATTTTTGCTAGGCTGCTATCTATTGTTCCCAGCAGTTGTCAGATAAAAAGTCCTTTCTCAGGTAATTTATACTTTGGAACCAATATCTTTTTTTTTTCTTTTTGGAGAGAGGAAGGTAGGGCAGTTGGGGTTAAGTGACTTGCCCATGATCACATGGCTAGTTTTTGTGTTAAGTGTCTCAGGCCAGATTTGAACTCAAGTCCTCCTGACTCCAGGGCCAGTGCTCTATTCATTTTGGCACCTAACTGTCCCCAGAACCAAAATCGTGTTTTTTGTTTTGTTTTGTTTTTAATTGATTTGTTTATTTACTTTTAGTTTACAAGATTCAGTTCCATAATCCCTTGAGTTTACGATTTTCTCTCCTCCCTCTCCCTCCACCCCACCCATTGCAGCATGCAATCAAGTATAGGATCTACAAATACTTTTCACATTGGACATTAGTCTGGTTGTATAGAAGGGTTGTAACCAATGGAATGAACAATGAGAAAGAAGAAACAACACCAGACATGGAAAAGAACAATAGCATGTAGATTGCTCCAGTCTCCATTTAAACTCTGTTCTTTCTAATCTTTCTCCAGAACCAATATCTTAACATAAAAGCTGTAAATAGAGTTTATTTTGATTTGAGATAAAGTCGTAAAATTAGTACTGTCTCTGGAAATAGTGGGCTCATTTACTCAACAAGTATTTCTTGTCATATATGTTCCAGGTATTTGGTATATAGAGACAAAAATGAGAATTCCCATTTAAGGGGAATTTGCATCCTATTGAGGGATATTACATATATACAAAGTGATTTTTGTGGGAGAAGGGAAGCAAGAGAGAATCAAGAAAAGGCTCTTCCAGTAAGAAATGGTACTTGCTGACCTTTGAAAGAAGCTAGAGATTCTCCTTAACAATTTTTTTCTTCTGAATTTAACAAACACTCTCTATCACTGAGAATATTTTTCCATTTCCATATATGAAACAGAAGAAAAAATGTGAATTATATATGAAACTGAATTTCTATTAGATATAACTTACTTTTTTTAAAAGTATATATACTTTAAAAAATTATATCATATGTTTAACATGTTACTATTAAAGCTGACCTGCTTGTCTGTAGTTCCTTGTGAAATTTTTTTTCTATTCTCTTTTGTGCATTTTAAAAGATGCTTTTCGTTTTTTGGATTTTTTTTTTGTCAGCGCTATTCCTGTCATCCCTGCACAGTCCTACTCCCTCTTAAAAACAAACCGAAAAGCTTAATCTTTGTAATAAATAAGCAGTTAAGCAAAATAATTCCACACATTTTGCATGTCCAAAAACACATCGCCTTTTCTGTACCTTGAATTCATTAGCCCACTTTCAAAATGTTTGTAGTATGCTTTTCTTCATTGATCATTTGAAGTTTTGGTTGGTCATTTCATTGATCTGATTTCATAATATTTTCAGAGTTGCTTTTCTTCACATTGTGATTGTTGCTATATAACTTGATTTCATGGTTTTGTTAATTTTACTTGTCATCATTTAAGTCTTCCTAGCTTTCTCTCAAATTGTTCCTTTTATTGTTTCAAAGCTAGAGATTCGTAGAGGTGGGAACTTCATTCCAGGCATGAGATAGGAAATTGGATGTTATGTACAATGAATAACAAGTAGACCAGTTTGCAATATAGAGGTGGGCAGGGAGACAGTGTTATAAGCTTAGAAAGTTTGATTGGAGCTAGATTGTGATGATTTTTTAAAAAATGCTTAACAGAATTTATACTTGATTTTTAAAGCAATGTGAAAGCCCTGTGTTCCTGGAACAGGATAGGTTCCCAGGGATACAAGGACAAAAATGAAATAGTTTCTGCTTTCCTGGAACAGTTCTTTACTATCATCAAAAGTTCTATCATAAATTTAGGAACTTCTTTTTGTTTTTGACTTCCTTGGAGGTCTCTTTTAATTACTTATTTAGCAAAATTCTCATTTTCTTTCCATCATTATTGGATCAATATTGCCTGAACAGTGGATTAATATACCTGTTTTTGAGCAACATGTCCAATATTGACTTTTCCTCTTTTGACATTATTGCCTCTTTGCTGAATGGAAATCCACAAAGTTGTTTTGGATTTGCATTTTTCTTATTAGTGATTTGCTGCAGTGGAGCATAGATTTAGAGCTAGAAGGAACCTCAGAGACTATCTAGTCTTAACACTTATTTTACAAATGAGAAAACTGAGACCTAGAGAAGTTGTGACATCACATCGGCACCTAAGACAGGATTTGATCACAGGTCCACAGATTCTAAAGTTAGTACCTTTTCTCCTTTACTTTTCTAGTTTGCTTCCTCTCTAGTTAACAATTATTAATCTTTTAAAGAAATGTTTTCTTTTTTCATATATTTTGAGTGCGTATCCATTAAGGAATGATTTTTGGTCCTTATTTGAATTTAATTTCTACATGTTTTGGCTATCAGACCTTTATTTGAGATATTTGCTTAAAGCAAAGACTTTTTTCCTAATTAGTTGCTTCTATTCTTTATTTTTTTGGGGAGGGGGAAGGTAGGGAGGGCAGTTGGTGTCAAGTGACTTACCGAAGGACACACGGCTAGTTGTGTGTTAAATAGGTTTTATTCTCACATTAGCTCAAGACTTCTTAAACTTTTTCCCCTTGCACCCTCTTCAACACTTATTAAATTGTGGGTTGTGACCCCATATGGAATTGTGACCCACAGCTGCATTGATTAGGTAAAAGCTTTTTAAATTTCACCTAATGGAAAATTCTACTTTAACTTTTGTGATTATCTGATCCTCTTTTATGTTAAAAATTCTTTCCTTGGCTCTTGCTAAGAAATGTACCTTATGTATGACCTTTTATATTGTGGTTAGGTTTCCATTTTGGGTATATTCTGTTTCATGATATAAGATCTTTATATAAACCTAATTTCTGCCAAATTGTTTTCATGTTTTCCCAGTAGTTCTTGTCAAATAGAGATTCCTTCTTATGTACTTGGTAAATTGAATCCTGGATTGTTGAGTTTCTTCCATATTTTTTTTCCTTATCCATTTTTCTAATTTTAATTAGATTTTTCAGATATTTTTAATTTTCTCCTTGTTTTTGGATTTCCTCCATCTCTTTCCAGAGATTCATGTTTTCTAATGAAGATTTTTTCTTTTCTTTTTTTTAAACTTTTATTTATTTTAGTTTATATCATTCATTTCCATGAGATTTTGAGTTACAAAATTTTCTCCCCATCTTTCCCCTACTCACCACCCCAAAACAGCCATCCCATTATGTAACCCCTCCCCCAATCTATTCTCTCCTATGTCCTCCCCCATCGTCCCTCTGACTTTCTGGTAGGGCAGGATGGATCTCCCTACCATAGTAACTGTGTATCTTAAGTTCCAGTTGGATGTAGTTAATAATAACAAAATAATAATTTTATATGTATATATATATATATATATATATACACACACACACACACACACACACACACACACATATACACATATAAATTTTTAACATTTGATTATAGAACTTTAAATTCTAGATTCTTTCTCTTCCTCCCTTGTCACCCACCCCCACTGGAAGGACAAGCAATCAAATACAGGCTGAACATATGTAATTATGCAGAACCTCTCCACAGTGGGCATATTGTGAGAGACTAATTACATGTCCCTTCTTCCTCCCCCCACCCCCGTTTCACTCTCTACCCTGTCTCTGTCCCTGTCCCTCTACAGAAGTGTGCACTTTCATCAATGCTCCCCCCGACTCTGCTTTTCCCTCCATCATCCCACCTCTCATCCCCATTCCCCCTACTCTTCTGTGTGGTAAGATACCCA
>CM053581.1:148795600-148818104 GCA_028627135.1 Pseudochirops cupreus | reverse complement strand
ATGATGGAGAGGAGAGCAGGGTGGGGGGGAACGTTGATGGAAGTACACACTTCTGTAAATCTACAGGGACAGGGACAGGGTAGAGAATAGAACAAGGGAGGGGCGGGATAGGAAGGAGGGACATATAATCAGTCTCTCACAATATGCCCACTGTGGAGAGGTTCTGCGTAATTACACACGTACAGCCTGTATTTAATTGCTTGTCCTTCCACTGGGGGTGAGTGATGAGGGAGGAAGGGAAAGAATCTGGACTTTAAAGTTCTATAATCAAATGTTAAAAATATACATGTTTATATATGTGTGTGTGTGTGTGTGTGTGTGCGTATGTGTGTAAACACACAATTACTATTATTATCATTATTATTATTAACTACATCCAAATGGGAATTAAGATACACAGGGACTGTGGTAGGGAGATCCATCCTGCCCTACCGGAAAGTCAGAGGGACAAGGGGGAGGACATAGGAGAGAGCAGATTGGGGGAGGGGTTATACAGTGGGATGGCTGTTTTGAGGTGTTGGGTAGGAGAAATATGGGGAGAAAATTTGTAATTCAAAATCTTGTGGAAATGAATGATGTAAAGAAGAAAATAAATTAATTTTTAAAAAAAGATAAATATTTCAAAACCTTTCAATTCCTTACTCCTGTGACTTTCTGCTGTCCTTACAGCATGGCGTTGTGAACTTTGCTGGACTTGGAACCAAGCTGACCTAAAGCTAAATCATTCTGCATTATTTACCTTCTATCTATGTGACTTTAGGTTAGAGGGTCATGGGTAACTTTTGATGGATTAGTTTTGGTGGAATTATAGGGACAAAGACAGATTACAGGAATCTGAAATAGTAGGGTGCAGTAGAAAGAGTCCTTGACTTCTGGAGTCAGAAGACAGGGTTCAGTCCTACCTCAGATAGTAACTTGTGTGACCTTGGGTCATTCTTTTTACATTTCCTCTCTCCTTTCTCTTCCTTCCCCCCACTCCAGGCCTCAGTTTCCTCATATGTGAGATAGGATTGGTTTCAATAGCCTCTAAAGGTTGGATTCAATGACCTTTAATGACCTTAGATAGATCTGTGAGTCTGTGATCATAAATTAAGAAGTAGAAGGGACCTTACATGCCATCAAGTCTAACCTCCCTCATTTTTACACATAAGAAAACTTAAGACAGAGAGAGATTAACTGAATTGCTCAGGGGCACATAGCTATGAAGTGTCTAAGGTGAGATTTGAACCTGGATCTTCCTAATGCCAAGTACAGTGCTCCACTAACTACAACATGCTGCCTCTGAGTGAAGCATGCAAGGAAGGAAGGGAAGGAAGGGAGTGGAGACTACCCTTTTTAGGTGTCAGGCAGGAATGAGAGGAGAGTATCAAGGAATGACAGTCTGAGGGAGTAATGGTGGAGAAGGTTATTTGTTAGGTCTAGAACAAGGACAGAGGAGAAAAGAGATTGGAGCAGAGACCCAGAGGAAATGGGAAGAAATAGGATGGAACATAGTTGGATGGGATAGCCCTGGTAAGAAGGAAGGCCCTTGTCTCCTGAAAGCAGAGAAGGAGAATGAATGGAGATTTGGGATTATAGAGTGGAAGGTTCCTCAATAGAGAGGGGGATGAAATCAGCTGCTGATAGAGGGGATGGCAGGCAACCTGGAGATCAGACAGACAATTTGGAACAGAGTCTGTGTGAAGTGGGATTCAAGGAAGTATAGGAAAATCAAGCAATCTACATTTATTTTACTTTATTTTATTTTCCCTATAAAACCGTGAATTTACATTTCACAGTGTTTTCATGTTTTGAAAAACCATATAAGTACCAAACATTGTTTTCAAAGCTACTCTGCTTTCTAGGTTTCCTTCTAAATTTTCTTTCATTCTTTGCTGTTCACTTTTTTTTTGGAGTCTTTTTTTTTAATAAAAGTTTTATTCAAAAAAAGAAAGAAAGAAAGAAGACAATTGGATTTAAGGGAGACTGGGACTCTCAATTGTGGTGTTTGATCACTGAGAGAGACCACCAGTCTCAATTTACTGGTGATTTGCTAGCCTTACTAATAAATTGATTTATCATACCCAGAAATCTCTGTCTTGGAATTTCATCCATGACAGTCTAGAGTGACAAACTGGTGGGAGATACTACTGAAGTGCCATTCAATCAATGAATCAATCAACAAGCATTTATTAAATGCTTACTATGTGCAAAACACTGTTCAAAGTGCTAGAGATACAAAGAAAAAAAAACAAAAATAGTCCTTGTTCTCAAAGATCTTAAATTCTAATCGGTTTTCTCTGTCCTCAATTCAATGCCACTCAATGTTTTTTATCAATGGCTTAGTTGAAGATATGCTTATCAAAATTTCATATTGCTTAAAGCTAAAGAGATAGTAGACTTGGAATGCAAAAAACAAAACAAAACAAACAAAAAACAAAAACCCTAAATAAGCTGGAATGATTGATCAAACGCGGTCCGAAAAAAATCAAATAAACTAAAGTAGGGTATGGAAAGCATGAATAAACAACAATTCACCTCAATAAAAACTGAGAGGATTTAGTGTACTATAGGTTCAACATGAGTCAACAGTGCAAGAGCAGTCAAATAACCTAATATGCTATTATGCCATGTTAAAAGAAGTACTATTTCCAAGATGATAGTGGTGATAGTTCTGTTACTATGGCATGGACAACTTACATTTGAAAATTTGTGTTCAGCTCTTCATTGGGGGTAAGGTTTTGCAGTGGAGGAGACAAAGGGGAGAGAAATGTTATAGGAATTAAATTATTAACTGGGAACACATCCAGAATAGGGCAACCATTTAATTTAACAAACATTCTGTAATAAAAAGGGAAATCTTCCTAACCACATGGACTATCTTAAAGTGAAGTGCCTTTTTTAAGTTGTGGGTTTCCCATCATTGGAAGTATTCAAGCTGAAACTGAATAACCAGTTGTTGGGGAAATTGTAAAAGGGATTCATTCACTGGGCAAAGGGTTGAACTAGATATCCCTTAAGATCTCTTCAATTCTGATATCCTATGATTCCATGATTTATCTCATAGGTTATTTTCCAAATGGAAAGTCATAAAAAACATTATTTGACTTAGTTGATAGCCAGGAAGAAATAATCCTCATGGCATCACAGAAATTACATATGGAAAATATCTTCAAGGTCAATCTATCCAGTCCCTGACAGGACAGGGCTTTTCCCCAATGACTTCACTAACTGGAGCAGTAGGGCTTCCTTCCATCAAGTCTCTGGAGAGATTGGGTACAATGTAATGAACTTTCACAGCTGGATATTTCCTTCCTCCCATTTACTAGGTCACAGTGAAACGGTGTCATTTTAAAAAGTGGATTCTATCTATTTTTTTTAAAGAGTAGAAACGTAGCATAGTAGGAAAGCACTGTATTTAGAGTCAAAAGAATTAAGTCCTAAATTTTGGCTCTGTAAATTACTAATTACATGACTGTGGGTAAGTCACTTAGGGTCTGTGAAATTCAGTTTCCTCATCTATAAAGAGACAATAATACCTATAGCACCTACATCACAGAGTTATTGTGAAGATAGTGTGTTTTCTAAAAGGAATTCACAGTATTCATCTTCTCCCTTCCGCCTCTCTAACCCTATTTTTGAATTTAATTTCTAAACATTTTTCTCCCAGCTAATAAGCATTCATCTTCTCCCTCCTGCCTCCCTAACCTGATTCTCTATTGAAAAAGAAAAAGAAAACCCTTCTAACAAATATGCATAGGCAAGCAAAACAAATTCTCACATTGGCCATAGGTACAATACAATAAATATTTACGAGGCTTCTTTTGTGTGTTAGGCATGTGCTAAGTACTAAGGATAAATAAGAAAAAGAAAGGCAGTCCCTGTCCTCAAGGAGCTTAGAAATCTAACAGGAGAAGACAACATGCAAAAAGAAACTGAAAGGAGGGAAGGATGGCAGCAGAGGGTACTCCTCTTGTATGATGATGATGTTGGAATCAAAATCAAGCAGGGAAGCTGGTGGCAAATGAAGAGATGACTGGGATTTTGAACCTTCTATAAATGGAGGCTAGGGGAAGAATTTTTTGCTCTGCCTTCTAGTGTTCTAATCAGGGGGGTAGAGTGACTGAAGGTACTGATGAAGTATAAGTACCAAAGCTGAAGCAATCTCCATGAGGATATTTCCTGGTGATAAGCTCATCTGAGGGGAAGGAGAGGTAGATGCACGATAGCAATATAGGAGTCAAAACCAAGTAACATAGGACACTGTTTTGCAAACCTTAAAGTGGTATGTAAATGTGAAACACTTACTTATTTAAGCTTAAATATGGCAGGTTCTCTTTTCCCCTCTTTGAGAGGGGAAAAAAAGGCATCTTTTAATACGTACCTGTTTTCCTTAGATTTTGAAGTAGTTATCCTTTGAGTTTCAGAGTGGCTTGGGTGAATCTGGCAATGAAGTCAATTTTGGTCAGATCTCTTTAGGTATGAACTATATTCAAGAGGCAAAAGAATTAAGTGAATTTCTTTTTCAACAAAATCTCATGAAGTCTCTTCTAGAAGACTCTGGGACCTGATTCTCAGCTTTAAGTGGCAGTCTTTTTCTCTCTGTCTTTTCTCTAGAAGCAAATATGGATGATTAGAAGAGGAACTGACCTGTCACATTTTCTAAGCATTGTGGCTAATACCTTCTGAAAGTCCGCTTTTCCTATTAGGAAACAAAAGCACATTTTGGTGTTCTGTTATTCCCCTTCTCTGAGGCAAGAGGAAATGGATCTGTTATTTCCTATTTGTTTTGGGTCACATAGTAAATTTCTCTCCTTTTGCCTACTGAAAGGAAAGCAGAGATAGCTACCTTCATATACTTTGACCAGAGTGGAAACATCCCTCATGTCATAAGTCAACTTCAACAGGGAGAGTTTTCATTTTAAGTGTTTAAGACTTGGTAGATGGAATTGCATTTTTTATTAATTTTTTTTCAATCAATAAAAATCTACCTTCTCTCCAACCCTTAACCCAATGCAAAAGAAAAATAAAACTCCTGTTACAAATGTGTATAATCAAACAAAACAAATTTTCCATATTGGCCATGTGGAAAAAAAATCTCAATCTGCACTCTGAGTTCATCACGTATCAAGAGGTGGTTAGCATGCTTCAATATGAGTCCTCTGGACTTATGGTTGGTCATTGTGCTGATCAGAGTTCATAAGCCTCCCAAAGTTGTTTGTCTTTATAATATTTTTGTTATTATAAAAATAATTATCCTGGTTCTGCACACTTTACTCCATATCAGTACATAAAAGTCTTCCCAGGTTTCTCTGAAACTGTTCTCTGTATCATTTCCTACAAAATAATGGTATTCCATCACATTCATATACGAAAATTTGTTTAGCTATTTCTTTATTGAGGGCCACCCCCTCAATTTCTAATTCTTTACCACTACAAAGAGCTGATATAAATATTTTTATACACATGGATCCTTTTCCGCTTTCTTTTATCTCTTAGATTTGGTAGTCGTATCACTGGGTCAAAGAATATAACACTGTTTATAGCTTTGGGGGCATAGTTCCAAATTGCTTTCCAGAATGACTAGACCACTTCATAACTTCATCAGTCATGCATTAATGTATCTATTTTGCCACAATATCTCTAGTATGTCATTTTTCTTTTTCATCAACATTACCAATCTGATGAGTGTGAGACAGAATATGAGTTAAGTTTTCATTTTTCTAATTAATAGTGATTTAAAGCATTTTGGGGTAATGCTTATTTATCACTTAGATTTCTTCCTCTGAGAACTGCATATTCATGTCCTTTGAACATTCATCATGGTAGAGGGAGAGGGAAATGGCATGGTAGAGTTGCATCTTCATTCAAAAGAATTAGCCAGAAGTTTCTAGTCACAAGCCCCTGCTGTTTATGTGGCTCCTGATATTACCCTGATATTACCTCAAGAGCTTCAGCCATACCTCTAGAAGTCCAATAGTGGTATGGCCCAGTCTTGATCAAAATAGTAAGTCCAGTTTTTTTCAATGTTCTTCCCAACCCACTGACATCCTCTTCCCACCTCATTCAGGTTCTTGTGCCCTCTTCTTCCCTTCACTTACTTAGTACTGTCATCTTCCCTCCCTTCAGTCATCCTTCTTTGAAACATAATCACTGGGATTATAACAGTTCCTTATCTTCTTTCAAAGGATTTGAATTTTATTGAATTCAAAGCTTGAAGCTTTAAGGAAAAAAAAAACAACTCTAATAGTAGCAAGCTGGTAGAGGAGGTATTTTAGCCACAGGAAAATTTTCCCCAAAACTACAGTTGACTCCTCCTATGCACAATGCCACCCCTAACACATAATATAGAACTGTCTAGCAAAGTACTCTAAATATAACCATTGATAGATAACATATTTGTTCATTCATTCATTTATTCAGCAAACACATATTGAGCCCCTGTGGTGAGGACTGAAGAAATTACAAGATTTAATTAAGACCTTACCTTTGTTCTAATGAATTAAGATCCTGTGGAATAGCACAAGCTAATCCCCAAAGCAAACCGAATAGTATCCCTCCTTCCTTCTTTCTTTCCTTTTTAAAAGATGAATATGAGTTGACCCTTTGAAGACAACTCAGTGAATATCTTTTATAAACAAGGTTAATCTTCTAACTTTCATAAAAAATCACGTTAATCAATAACACCAGACTGAGTTAAACTAATGCCAAGTAAGGATAGTTGGACTGATTTTTCTTTCATTTAAACTCATTTTTGATTGGTTTGGATTCACCCCAGCATTATTTCTTTCATTTGGACTCAGCCTAAAATGTTCACAGAGATAGCGCCAAGCCTAAATTATTTCTACTATCCCCTCAATGTTTCTAAACAGCTGAGTGATGGACTCAAAGGAAAACTCACTCATCTAATGAAAAATTAGGTTCTGGGTTTAACTTAGTAGGAGACATTTAGTACCAAAGTAGAAGAGGTCTCAAATCCAAAAGGGGTCTCAAAACTGAGGATAGAGATGAGGATGACAGCAGGGAAACAACACAGAAATGTACTCACTATGAGAAAATCTGATGTCACTAAAACTACTGAGTCTAAGAAACGGCTGTATATGCTGTCTGAATGCTCCTGGAGAGAAGATGAAGTCAAGAAGTCAGCAAGCATTTCTTAAGCACCTGTTATGCTCCAGAATACTGTTCTAAGTACTGGGTATACAAGAAATGGAAAAACAAACAGTCCTTGCCCTGAAAGAGCTTATGTTCTAGTGGGGGAGATATCATGCACAAGCTATGTACAAATAAGACATGTACAAGATGAATTGGAGCTAATACCAAAAAAGGCTTGTTGCAGAAGATCAAATTTTAGCTGAGACTTGAAGGAAGCCAAGAAGTGAATAGGAGAGAGACAGTTCCAGTTATGAGACACAATCAGTAAAAATGCAGGTAGGAGTTGGAGTGTCTTACACAAGGTATAGCAAGCAGGCCAGTGTCACTGGATCATAAGAATATAGGGACAGGTCAGGTCCAAAGAAAATGGAAAGTTAGGAATGATAACAACTGATGTTTACATAGCTCTTTAAGGTTAGCAAAGAACATTGTATATGCTATCTCATTTTATTCTCATAACAACCCTGTAAAGTGACAGTTATCATTACTAAGAAAACTGAGACTCAAGAGATGTGAACTAACTTGTCCAAGATCCTATATTTAGTGAGTGTCACTGGGAGGGACATGAAACCAGGTCTCACTAGATTTAAAGTCAGTAGTCTCCTGCTCTTGTGCCCATATTGTTGTGCCTTTCATGACCTGCCTAGAGCAAACCCTAGCTAGGATGAGCCTCATACTGCTTGTGTGAGCAATCAGCTGGAAGCACTAAAGCCTCACTGGAGGTTTGTAGTGCTATGTAATGTCTTAATTCAGGTGAATTATTCATTTTCCCTTCTTCAAATCAGGATAACATTATAGGTGACTAGGAAGATGGTGGTACCCCTCAATAGTAATTGGGAAATTGTCCAGTTCTCAGGCTTGTCCACCACTTCCACTCCTGCCATTCCCCCTCCATCTCATCTATACAGATATTTCCCAAAAAAAAAGGCCTCTTGCACTATGGCCAGAAGCTGGGTGGTGTGTGTGTGTGTGTGTGTGTGTGTGTGTGTGTGTGTGTGTGTGTTTCTATCAGTTAGGAATTTCTGAGAGCCTCTTCCCAGACAGGAACCCCATAGCTGTTTATTGCTGCTTTGATAACACAGATGCGACAAGGAGGCTCTTCCCAAGCAGAGGCACCGTGGGTGAACCCTCAGCAAGGGGCTTACTGGAAGTAGGTCTGTAAGCTGAAGCATCTGGGGTTCTGGATCACCATGTTTACTAGGCAGGGCATAAATTTTTTAGTACTCACAGGTCAATTCAGTGGGCAAAACAATAGCTACCCCATATATCTAGCGTAAATTCTTTCTGTTTGTGTTCCCACTGACTTTTGACTAGGGGCATACCAGGATGAGAGAACACATAATGTGAACTACACAGCTCTGGCCCAAAGCAAACTTGTGACTTGCAACGTCCTCTACCATCACTGTCTGCAGAATACTGGATCATCCCATGACAAACAGGAAAGAATGGCAGTCTCAATGGACAACAAAATTCCTATAGTTTTGCTTCAGTTCATTCTCATTAAACATAGGAAAAGGAAGTTTTTTGCAGATAATTGAGGGGAAGTTCCGTTTTACTGTCTGAAGTGGGTAGGAAGAGATCACTGGATTCAGAATTGGGAGGAATTTGAAATATCAGCTAGTCCCAACTCTCATTTTAAAGTCACAGAAACTAAGACATAGAGGGACTATTGTGATACACAAATAAAAAGTAGAAGAACCAGGATTCAAATCCTCAGCCTCCAAATCTAGAACTCTTTCTTCTACATCATGGTCTGTCCTAATCTACCTATTGTCCTTTTGTCCTCTTTTTCCATTTAGTTTTATAAGATAAACTGAAATAAAACCCCTATGTTTACATATTATCATTCTCTAAGACGCATAGGATGTTCAGCAGACATGTTCTAATTCAACCTTAGGAAAAGAAAAAGGAAAGCTTTTTCCTTATCTACCCACAGAAGCAGACATTGGGTATTAATTGCCTCCTTTGTGAAGTCATGCTTTTAGACATATGCCCAGCAATTCAGACTTACTTCTGATCTCACAACATATCAAATCGGCTCCAACAATAGACTGTCTATGTGGAAGCCACAAGAGCCAAGTGAAGGGGAGGCAGTCCTCACCTGTAGGGTAGCTTTCCCTCCTAACACAATCAAGGATAATTGATTTAAAGCTGGATAGGACCTTAGCAATTATCTAATACAATCCTCTTGTTCTATAGAAGAAATGGATCCAGAGTTATGAGGTGACTTGTTCAAAATAACATAAATACCAAGTAGCAAAGCTAAGATTTAAAACCAGATTCCGTGATTGCAAGATGGAGTATGGTTTTCAGTTCAATTGTGTTTGGTTCTTCATGGCCCCATTTGGGAGTTTCTTGGAGTGGTTTGTCATTTCCTTTGCCAGCTCATTTTATAGATAAGGAAATGAAGCAAACAAGGTTAAGTGACTTACCCAGGGTCACACATCTAGTAAGTGTCTGAGGCTGCATTTGAAATCAGGAAGATGAGTTTTCCTGACTCCAGACACCATCTACCATGCCACCTAGATGCCCCTATGACTCCAAATTCATTGTTATTTCTCTGGTCTAAACCATACTTACTAGTAAATCTTTTCAGGCACTCTCATCACCAGTGGAAGAGTTCTAGTCTCTGCATTTCTGACCATCTAATTACACCTAGGTTTCCTAGTATTAAGCATTGAAGCCACACAGTCCAGTAACAATACAAGAGATATTCATTAGCTTCCTTTGTTTTATTTGGTCAGTTTCAGGCTTTGAGGCCTGACAAAATCTTTATCTTCTGGAAAGAATTTGAGCTATTAATTATCAGTCATCCATACCTTATTATATCAGATTAGTAATGAAAACAAGTTTTGAAAAGGAAAGAAGCATAGAAACTTAAGAATCTAAGGGAGATGGGGAGGATGGGTGAGAAAGGACACAGAACAGAAAAGTTGAAGAGTGAAGGCAAATTTGCTAACTTCACAGTTTTAACCAGGGCAGAGAGCCCAGTCACTTAGCAAATAAATTTGCCACAGGGAAACCTTGCAGCATGGTCCTCCCATGCAAGTGATTCTACTCTTATAGCAGTAGGTGATACAACTCATATTCTCTTTTTCTGAGATCATTATATGTCACAGGTTTACTGTGACTAGACCACAGGTTTATGACTGAACTATCTTGTGAATGTTCTTAAGTAAATATTTTAATGTGGAGCCTCATAGACCTACTGGTGTATCCACAGTGGCAGGTTTTTCAGAGGAGTGACCTTAGGTAACAATACGGAGGTGGTACTTTATTATAAAAAGAGAACTGGTGTTGGTGTTGGCTTGAAATAAAGGAAACAGGACAACCAAGGCATTTCCACCATCTCTCACACTCCTCATTCTGTGCAATTAACAAAGGATCCTTTCCTGAGAAGACAGGGCCTAAAGTTTGATAGAATCAGAGAATCTCAGATTTGGAAGAGACCCCAAAGGCCAAGATTCAACATCCAAAGTTGTACAAACTAATCCTCAGATAGCATCAAGTTGAAGGTCTTTATTATCCTGATTGCCCTATTCTGAATGTTCTCTATAAAATTTGTATAATTACTAATCTATGGTATCCAGAACTGAGTGAACTATTCTAAATGTGATTGAAAAGGACAAAATTCAATGGGACTATAACTTCTTTCATACTAGAAACTATATCTCTCAAAAGAGATCATATTTGTAAAGTGCTTAACACAGTGCCTAGCACATAGTAGGCACTTAATAAATGCATATTCCCTACCACTTTCCCTTATATACAGCCTAAGAGCAATTTTTTTTTGTTTTCTAGGCTTCTAAACATACTTTTGAGTTTGAAATTCATTTTTTTGGATGGGGGAAGGCAAGGCAATTGGGGTTAAGTGACTTGCCCAAGATCACACAGCTAGTATCAAATATCTGAAGCTGAATTTGAACTCAGGGCCTCCTGACTCCAGGGCTGATGCTCTATTCAATGCACCACACAGCTGCTCCTGCACTATACTTTTAGAAAAAGCATTTTCAGATAAACTAGTATCTATTCATAGCCCCTCAATCTCATATATAAGAAATTGATTTTTAACACAAATGTAAGACTTTTCATTTATTTCTTTTAAATGTCTTCTTGAATTGGCTATTCCATCTAATTCTGTGTCATCTGAAAATTTGATGAGTGTGTCATCTTCACCTTTATCCAAGCTATTGAAAACAATGTTAAATATATTGAGGCTAAGGTGAGATCCTTGGGATATTCCACTGGATAACTCCAAGTTAACATGGAACCATTGGGTCCAGCCATTCAACAGTTCCAAATACAACTAATCATACTCTCTTTTAGCTCACATTCCTCCATCAAGGAAAATAGATTTTGTCAAATGTTTTGCTAAAATAAAAGTAAATTATGGCCCATTTCCTTTTATTAAAAAAGCTTGCTATAAAAAAAGAGATGAGAATACTAGCAAGATATAATAAATCATAAGAATCACACATACACTATGACCAAATGGGATTTATATCAGAAATGCAAGTTTGGTTCAATATTAGGAAAACTATCAGCATTTGACTATGTCAGTAACAAAACCAACAGAAATCATGATTCTCCATAGATGCAGGAAAAAGCTTTTGACAAAATACAATATCTATTCCTATTAAAAACACTGGCGAGCATAGGAATAAAGGAGCTTTCTTTAAAATAAGTAATATCTAAGACCAACAGCAAGCATTATTCTGCAATGGATAAAAGCAAGAAGCATTCCCAATAAAACCAAGGGTAAAGCAAGGATGCCCATTATCACCACTATTATTCAATATTTTACTAAAATGCTAGCTAATTTGGGGCGGCGAGGTGGCACAGTGAATAGAGCACCAGCCCTGGAGTCAGGAGGACCTGAGTTCAAATCTGGCCTCAGACACTTAACACTTACTAGCCATGTGACCTTGGGCAAGTCACCTAACCCCAATTTCCCTCCAAAAAGCACAAAATAAAATAAAATAAAATGCTAGCTAATAGGAATAAGAGAAGAAAAAGAAATTGAAACAAAAGAAATTGAAGGCAATCAGGAAACAAAACTTTGCATTCTTTGCAAATGATATGACTGTATACTTAGAAGATTCTAGAGAATCCACTAAAAAAAACCTAGCTGAAATAATTAACAACCTTAGCAAACATATAGGATTTAAAATAAATCCACATAAAACATCACTATTTCTATATATTACCAACAAAGTCCAGCAGCAAGAGATGGAAAGAGAAATTCCACTTAAAACAGTGGTGTACAATATAAAATAATTTGGAGTCTATTTGGCAAGACAAACCCAGGAGCAACATAAATACAACAAAACACTTTTCACGCTAATAAAGTCAGAACTAAACAATTGGAAAAATATTAATAGCTCATGGGTAGGCTGAGTAGATGCAAGAAAAATTACAATTCTACCTATTAATTTACTTATTCAGTATCACACTGATTAAGCTGCCAAAAAATTATTTTATAGAACTAAAAAAAATAAAAATTACATCTGAAAGAACAAAAGGCCCAGAATATCAAGGGAATTAATGAAAAGAAATGCAAGGGAAGGTTGCCTAGCCATATGTAGCACCAACACAATATTCACAGCACTGATAGTGACTGTGAATATGTTGGCATAGTGCTCAATTGCAAAATATAACAGACTCTCCATATAGAAGACAGAAGCAAAAACATTTATGCAGACATCAGAAAACCAAATACCAACACCAGGAAACCAAATTCATCATAGCCACATAGAAGTTGATGCACCACAACATAGCTAAGAGCCACACCATCCTTTATCCTTCCCACAAACAACATTTACTCACAAGACTAACTGTCTGCCTGGGTGCATCCTCTCCTCCCTCTGTCTCTAACTGCTCTGACTCCCAGTTTCCTGTGGGTTCTGCTCCACTCTTCAGCAAACTCCTTTCACCACAGGCTCCATGTAATTACATTAAGCCTATTAGGGAGCAGGGAAGATCTTCAAAGCAGGAAAGTTCTTCAAATTCCCTTAAGCTTCTTAAGGGGCAGGGAAGATCTTCAAATTCCCATTATTATTATGTCATACCAGATCTAAAACTATATTACAAAGCACCAATCGTCAAAACTATGTGGTACTGGCTAAGAAATAGAGTGGTAGATCAGTGGAATGGATTAGGTATACAATACATAGTAGTAAGTGACCATAATAATCTAGTATTTGATAAAGTCAAAGACTCAAATTTTTGTGACAAGAATTCACTATTAACAAAAAGTGCTGGAAAAACTAGAAAAAACTCTGGCAGAAACTAAGAAGGATCAATATCTCACACTGCATACCAGGTTGAGGTAAAAATGGGTATAAGATTTAAACATGAAGGGTAATACCATGGACAAATTAGGGAAGCATATAATAGTTTACCTCCCACATCTATGAATAAGAGAAGAATTTATGACCAAATAATATTGAGAGCATTATGAGATGTAAAAAGGATAATTGTGATTATATTAAATTTGAAAGGTTTTGCACAAATAAAATCAATGCAGCCAAGATTAGAAGGAAAGTAGAAAGATGGGGGAAATTTTTACAGCAAGTATCTTTGACAAAGACCCCATTTCACAAATATATAGAGAACTGAGCCCAATTTATAAGAATACATGTAATTATCCAATTGATAAATGGTCAAAGGATATGAAAAGGTAGTTTTCATACAAAGAAATCAAAGCTGTCTATATTCATATGAAAAAAATATACTCTAAATCACTACTGATAAAACAAATGCAAATTAAAATGAATCTGAGGCACCACCTCATACCTATCAGATTGGCTCATGTAACAGAAAAGAATAATGACAAATGTTGGAAGGAACAGAGAAAATTGGGACACTTGGTTATTAGCTGTTGTTCTTCATTCTCAAAGAATCAAAATGATATCACTATGTTAGAGTCAAGTTACAATGTGTCCAACTACGGTTGATCAGATCAGTACAAGCTTGGAATCCTCTACCACAGTTTGGGCATGAATAGTTCATGTGAACATTTGAGATGGAGTCTCTAAATTTGTGCATCTTGCATTTCTTTTGAGCTATTTCAATTCTGCTTTGCTCATAGAGCACAGCACCGTCTCTCATGAGAGAAATCCATGCTGGGTGGTCCTGTGCTGGTGTCTCTCATGTCACACAATCAACTTCAAAGTTCTTTTTTTTTTAATTTTAACTTTTATTTATTTTAGTTTACATCATTCATTTCCCCGAGATTTTGAGTTACAAATTTTCTCCCCATCTTTCCCCTACCCACCACCCCAAAACAGCCATCCCACTGTATAACCCCTTCCCCAATCTATTCTCTCCTATGTCCTCCCTCATCACCCCTCTGACTGTCCAGTAGGGCAGGATGGATCTACCTACCACAGTGCCTGTATATCTTAAGTCCCAGTTGGATGTAGTTAATAATAATAATAATAATAATAATAATAATTGTATACATATATATACACATATATTTTAAACACTTGATTATAGAACTTTAAATTCTAGATCGTTTCTCTTCCTCCCTCATCACCCACCCCCACTGGAAGGACAAGCAATTAAATACAGGCTGTACATATGTAATTACGCAAAGCATCTCCACAATGGGAATACTGTAAGAGACTGATTATACGTACATGTGTGTGTGCACATGTATACATAGACAGAGGGTGCAGGGTGAGTTGAATGTGAAAGGATGATATAAAAAAATAAAATTAAGAGGTGAGAGAAGAATATATTGGGAGAATGAGAGGGGGAAAGATAGTATAGGATGGATTATCTCAAATAAAGAAGGATGTTATAATGGAGGGGAAGAGCAGGAAGATTAAAGGGAATGAGTCAACTTTACCCACAGTGGATTTGGCTTAAGGAGGGAATAACATACACACTCAATTGGGTATCTTACCCTACAGGAAAGTTGGAGAGAAGGAGATAAGAGGGGGGAATGATAGAAGGGAGGGAAAATTGGAGGAGAGGGTATTTAGAAGGACACACTTTTGAAAAGGGACAGGGTCAAAGTAGAAAATAGAATAAGTGGGGGTGGGATAGGATGGAGGGAAATATAGTAAATCTTTCACAATATGGCTACTATGGAAATGTTTTGAATTATTACACATGTATAACCTATATTGAATTGCTTGTCTTCTCATCAGGGTGGATAAGGAAGGGAGAAGGGAGAGAATCTGGAATTCAAAGTTTTAAAAAAAATGTTAAAAAAAATGTGTTTTTTTACATGCAACCAGAAAATAAGATATACAGGCAATGAGGTATAGAAATCCATCTTGCCCTACATACAATAAAGTAAGGGGGGAGGAACTGGGGGGGGGGGAATATAAGAAAAGGCAGATTGGGAGTAGTGATATTCAGTATGCTTGCCCTCTTAGGTGGGGGGTAAGGGGGAGATGGGAAGAAAAATCTCTAACTCAAAACCTTTGGGAAATGAATGTTGAACACTAAAAATAAATTTTTTAAAAGTTTAAATTTTAAATTAAAATTTTAAAATTAAAACATTAAATTAAAATTTTAAAAATATATTTTTTAAAAAGAGACAGAAAATGGAGCTCATAATAGTACCTATCTTCCAGAGCTGCTGTGAGGATGCACAAGATAATAAAAAGGTACTTTGTGAATCTTAACAACAACAACCAAAGAATATAAAAGAAACCCACATAAATCACCAGCATTTCTATATATTGCCAATAAAGTCTAGCAGCAAGAGATAAATTCCATTTAAAATAATGGTAAATGAACAATATAAAATACTCAGGAGTCTATCTGCCAACACAAATCCAGGAACTATACAAACACAATAGCAAAATGCTTTTCACAAAAATAAAGATAGATCTAAACAACTGGAGAAATAGTCAATGCTCATGGGTAAGTTGAGTCAATATAATAAAAATTACAATTCTACCTAAATTAATTTACTTATTCAGTGTCATGCCAGTCAAATTACCAAAGAATTATCTAATAGAGCTAAAAAAAAAAATGACACAATTCATCTGGAAGAAAAAAAGGTCAAGAATATCGACAAAATCTATCAATGAAAAAAAATGTGATTAAAGGTAGCCTAGCAGTACCAGATTTCAAACTGTATTACAAAGTGATAATTCATCAAAATAATCTGGTACTGGTTAAGAAATAGAATGGTGGGGGTGGCTAGGTGGTACAGCGCATAGAGTACTGGCCCTGGAGTCAGGAGGACCTACGTTCAAATCCAGCCTCAGACACTTAACACTTACTAGCTGAGTGACCTTGGGTAAATCATGTAACCCCTCTCCAAAAAGAAAAAAAGAAACAGAGTGGTAGATCAGCGGAAAAGATTAAGTACACAATACATAGTAGTAAATGACTATAGTAAATTTAGTATTTGATAAAGGCAGACATCCAAGCTCTGGGGGCAAGAGCTCACTATTTGACAAAAATTTTTGGAGAAACTGGAAAACAGTTTGGCAGGAACTACTTTTCTGCTAAATAGATCTACATTCACACTGTCCACCAATATCAGATCAAAATAGGTATACAATTTAGACATAAAGAGTGATAGCATAAGCAAATTAGGTTAGCATGGAATATTATACCTGTCAGATCTATGGATGAAGGAAGAATTTATGACTAAACAAGAGATAGAGAGCATTATGAGATACAAAATGGATATTTTTATTATGTTAAATTAAAAGGTTTTACACAAACAAAACTAAGGCAGCCAAGATTAGAAGGAAAGCAGAAAACTGAAGGAAAACCAAGTTTCTCTGATATAGGTCCCATTTCTCAAGTTTATAGAGAACTGAGTCAAATTTATAAGAATATGAGTCATTTCCCAATTGATAAATGGTCAAAGGATATTAAAGAGCAGTTTTCAGAAGAAGAAATGAAAGCTATCTATAGGGAGATTTATATTGCCTTGGGGAAGGAACTTGCCTAAGCAAAGTTTGCTTAGGGGGAAGCTTGCTTAGAGGGAGGCTTGCTTGCCTGAATACTTTCACACCTTTTGGCACTGAGTCAATTAGGCACTGAGTGATGTGGGTTGTGATGTCTTCTGACTCTCAGCCTATTAGTTGAAAACTTAAATATAGTGGGAGGTTGGTATTTTATTTTGGAGCTCACTCGTGGGAAGAATGTTTCTTTGTGATTTGGTCAGACAAGACTCTGTGTAGCCAATGTTAAGAAGCTCCCCACCCCCAGCTTTGTGAACCCAGATGTTGATGCTCTCTGGTGTGGTCATTATGTATCTATTACTCTTGTTTGGACAGTTGGAGCCCTGTCTTTTGGATTCTTTCTTGGATACTCACATCTCTCTACATATATATCTTTCTCATTGTTTAATTAAAGTAAGATTGTTAAGCCCTTTAAAGCTGTCTTTCCTTTAGAAAAGCAGATCAAAGAACCTGTGCTAGCAGCCCACCCAGTGTGCTACTGTGGTTTCTAATACAAAATCATACGAGGCAAGCACATATTCAGAAGAATCAATAATACAAGGACACTCTCAAGATCTCTCTAAAGAACTTTGAATTGATTGTGAGACATGGGAGACACTGGCAAAGGATTGCCTAGCATGGTGTGCTGACAAAAGTCAGCTGTCCTCTTTGAGCAAAGCAGAATTGTAATAGTTCAAAAGAGGCATGAAATGCACATTCAGAGACATCTCCTCTCCAAATGTTCATATGGGCTATTTGTGCCTGACCTGTGGCAGAGCTTTCCAACTCATATTGTTCTAATCAGCTACAATTGGACACATAGGACCTTGACCCCAACAGTCAAATAAATTTTGGTCCTCTTAGAAGACAACAACCAAACAAGCACTTAGGTACTTAAGGTACTAGGCATTAGGTATTTAAGTAAGTATGCAATTAGGTAATTAAGTACATCCACACTTAGGCCCTTAGATACTTTGCTACTTAGGCAATTAGGTATTTAGTAATTAGGTACATAAGTACTAAGGCACTGGATGATCACTGGTATTGTGGATGGCAGTTGACATTTTTTTTCAGTGATAGATTGGAAGAGATGGCTGCTGAGATCTTTTGCAACATTGAAAATTCTGTGATTCTTTCAAAAGCTAGTAATTATTTTACTTGTCTCAATCATAATCTCATCTTTTTAAATGTGGGTCTAATTAAAAGATCTTGCCTGATCCCTCTCCTTTTTCTTCTTTATACTCTCATTTGGTGACCCTATCAGTCTCTAAGGCTTCAATTATTATCTCTATGCAGATGATTTATGGGTTTAGGTATCTCTCCTGAGTTCCAATCATATATTAACAACTAGTAACTACTGTATACTTCCAACTAGTTGTCCCAAGGCATTTCATATCCAAAACAAAACTTTTTCTTTCAAATCCACCCTCCTCTAAATTTCTCTGTTTCTGTCAATGTCACTGAATTTGTTCACAACAAAAATGGGTTCACAACCTTGGTGCTATTAATAATAGAAGCTAACATTTATATTGCACTTACTATATTCCCGGCACTATACTAAACAGTTTACAATGATTTCAGCTGAGCCTCACAACTCTGGGAAGTAAGTGGTATTATATTATCCCCATTTTATAGATGAGAACACTGAGGAGTTAAATGACTTGTCCAAGGTCACACAGCTAGTAAGTATTTGAGGTTAGATTTGAATTCAGGTTTTCCTGACTCCAGGTCCAGCACTCTTATCCACTATACCACCTTGCTGCGATTGTTGATTCCTCATTCTCGCCCCACATGTCACTTGTCAAATCATGTCATTCCTATGTCTACATTGCTCATATATTCCCTTTCCATTCACACAGCCACTGAATTATTACAAAAATCTTCTAATTGAACTCCATGCTTCAAATTCAGATCCATCCTCTGAAACAGTGGCATCAAAGTGATTTTTATCAAGTGCATATCTGACTATATAACCCTTTGCCCTTATTAAACTTCAGGAATTCCCTATAACTGCTATGATGCTGTGTGACATTTAAAGCTTTTTATGACCTCACCTCTTCTGCCTTTTCAGTTTATTTTCACATTACTCTCTTCTAAACACACTGCAGTCCAGAAAACTGACCTTCTTGCTCTTCCTCTTTGTGCCTTGACATTGGCTGTCCTCCATGTCTAGAATTCTCTCTCCTCACCTCTCTGCCTCTCAGTGTTTCTGGCTTCCTTCAGAACCAGCTCAAGTGCTACCTTTCTTGGTCTCCTCAGCTACTAGTGCCTTTTCCAACCAAGTTTACCTCTTATGACTACTTTCTGTTTAGACCTTATATTTAGTATTGTGTCCTCCAAAAGTCACTGGAAGAAAGGAAACTACCATTTATTAAGTATCAGAAACTGTCCTAAGTCTTATACAAAATATTATCTCACTTGATATAACAACCTTGAGAGGTAGGTGCTATTATTTTACAGTTAAGGAAATGGAGTCACAAGTTAAATTACTTGCCCAGGACCAATCAGTGTCAGAGTTTATGTATTACTAAGGTGATACTTAGCTAAAATCAAGAAAAGGAAGTGATGAGCTCAGAGCCAGAATGGCTCGATAAAGAAAGTCTGGCCAAATTAGAAGACACAATTTTCCTATATTTTAGTAGAAGGATTTGCTCAACTTTATCATGCTATTATTGTCAAAAAGTTGTAGAGATATGGACTAGATGAGAGTGAAATTAGGTGGGTTCAGAATTGAAATTATCTGAATCTAATGATGAGCAATCATTAATAGTTGATTATCAACAAAGAAAATTTCTAGTAGTGTCCCAGGAATATGTTCTTGGTTCATTATTTTAACCAATAGCTCTAAAACAACATACTCTAAATCACACTGATTAGAGAAATGGAAATCAAAACAATTCTGAGGTACCACATCACACCTATCAGATTGGCTAACAAGACAAAACAGGAATATGATAAATACTGGAGATGTGGGAAAATTGGAAACCTAATGCATTTTTGGTGGATTTGAGAACGGATCCAACCATCTGAAGAACAATTTGGAACTATGCCCAAAGGACTATAAAATTTTGCATACCCTTTAATTCAGTAATACCACTAGTAGGTTTGTAACCCAAAGAGATCATAAAAAAGGGAAAAGGACTCACATATACAAAAATATTTACAGCAGTTCTTTTTGTGCTGGAAAAGAATTGAAAATTGAGGGGAAGCCCATCAGTTGGGGAATGGTTAAACAGGTTATGGTATATGAATATAATGGAATACTATTGTGCTTTAAGAAATGATAATGTCAGAAAAACCCAGGCATATATGAACTGAGCAGAACCAGGAGAACATCATACACAAGAGCAATAACACTGTGCAATGACCAACTTTGATAAACTTAGCTCTTCTCAGCAACACAATGATCTAAGACAATTCCAAAAGGCTCATGATGGAAAATGCTATCCACATCCAGAGAAAGAACTATGGAGTCTGAATGCAGATTGACACATACTATTTTTTTCTTTCTCATAGTTTTTCCCTTTTGTTCTGATTTTTCTTTCACAACAAGACTAATGTGGAAATTTGTTTAATGTGATTATACATGTATAGCCTATATAAGATTGTATGCTGTCTTAGGGAGGAAGAGGAAGGAAATGGAAAATTTTAGAACTCAAACTCTTATAAAAGTAAATGTTGAAAACAAAAAATAAATATTTTTTAAAGTTCTGGGTTATTTCATAATTTGATATTCAGTCTGATATGGCAGCCAAGGAAATATAGTTTAAAGGTAAGAAGAGAAAAATATGGGTTTAAGAAAAACTTCCTTATGATTAGAATGCTCTAAAGGAGGAATGAAGTGCCTCTTCTATAAGTAGTATGCTTCTCTATCTTCAAAGCAAACTACTTGGTAGAAATGTCGTACAGGGAAGAGCCCTTTTCAGGTGTCATAGTCAATGACCTGAGATCCCTTCCATATCAAAGATTCCATGATCCAGTTAAAACTTTGGCAATTCTTTAATACTTCAGTGGAAACAAAATTATTCACATGAGTACATACATGCAAATTGCAATCTATGCTTTACTATATTGTGATTATTCCTCATAACTTCATATACATTCTACTTAAGAGAACTGATCCAATGAGGAGGAGTCCTTTTGCTTCTTTTAAAATGTAAAACATACAGATGACCTACAGTTCTTCATTCTTATTACATGACTGGTCTACCTCTATTCCAATTCTTATGTATTATGTGGTGATTGGTGTATGCTAGAGCCTACTTATATCTCATTTGTGCCTTTCCATTACCCCTTTATTAGCCAATTTTCAGTCATGTCTGACTCTTCATGACCCCATTTAGGGTTTTCTTGGCAAAGATAATGGATTGGTTTGACATTTCCTTCTCTAGCTCATTTTACATATAAGGAAACTGAAGCAAACGGGATTAAGTGACTTGTATAGGATTACAGAGATAATAAGTGTCTGAAGCCAAATCTGAACTCAGGAAGATGAGTCTTCCTGACTCCAAGTCAGGTACTTTATCCACTATGACATGGAGCTGCCCTCTACTACTTACCCCTTTGGGTCACCTGAAATATCATAAGAATCAAAGAATGGTTTGATATTGTCGGCTCTGTTGTAGAGAGGGACTAAATGTCCCTTCTAACTCTGTGATTCCATGAGATCCTGGAGTTTTATGACTTTTTACCATATTATAAGATTGGGAATCAACTTCTGAAAACGTGTCTGGCAATGATTATATTTCCTCAGTTTTTCTTCACATTGAGCAACAATTCCAGACTGCTCATCTCATAAAAATGCAGACAGTTTTACCTTCTGGGTTTTTTTATTTTCCTATCATCTCTCCATGAGCAAATATTCAAATGGAGATCCAAGTAGATAGAATTACGCTTTCTCCAAAGTCCTTACTCCTCTTGTGAAGCAGTGACAGGTGTTTCCTTCACTTTAGAGTATATACTCCCTTCTCTCACCTGATACTACCACTATCCTGAAGCAGACCCTCATCACCCCACACTGGATTATTGCAATAACTTGTAGTTAGTCTCTTTGCCTCAAATCCCTTGCTACTCCAGTCCATGCTCTGTTTAGCTATCAAATTTATTTGCCTAAAGCAGAGATATGGCCATGTAAAAATATTAATAGTAAAAAACATTAAACACCTGGTCCCTTCCTACCTTTCCAGTCTCCTTACACCATCATGACCATACTTTGAAATCCAGTGACACTGACCTCCTTCGCTGTTGCTTAAACATGATACTCCAGCTCCAGACATTGAGTATTTTTGTCTCCTATCCTTGTGTTATGGTCAAGAAATAGTTAAGAAATATTTTCTGAAGTTAATGGTCAGCCTGGTGAAACTCTATGGTATACAGCCAAGTGAAACTCTATGATAATTAGCCAAGTGAAACTCTATGAACCTGGGAAGCCTCCCTAGAGTGATTTA
>CM053581.1:148740251-148795100 GCA_028627135.1 Pseudochirops cupreus | reverse complement strand
AATTGCTACAGCTAACATTTCTAGTACCAGATTGAATAAGAGGGGTGATAGTGGACATCTTGAAGGATGATTTCTGGGTTCTTTTTTTGGTCATGGCTTTTGGGTAGTCCAATCATTTTTTAAAATTATCTCTCCTGGATCTATTTTCCAGGTCAGTAGTTTTTCCAATGAGATATTTCACATTGCCTTCTATTTTTTTCATTTGTTTTGATCTGTTTTATAGTATCTTGATTTCTCATAAAGTCATTAGCTTCCATTTACTCTAATCTAATTTTGAAGAAATTATTCTCTTCAGTGAGTTTTTGAAATTCCTTTTCCATCTGGACAATTCAACTTTTTAAGGCATTCTTCTCTTCATTGGCTTTTTTGGGCCTCTTTTGCCCTTTGAATTAGTCTATTTTTTTGGGGTGTTATTTTATTCAGTGTATTTTTGGGTCTCCTTTAGCAGGCTGTTGACTTACTTTTCATGATTTTCTTGCATCATTCTCATTTCTCTTTCCAATTTTTCCTACACTTCTCTTACTTGATTTTCAAAATCCTTCTTGAACTCCTCCATGGCCTGTAACCAGTTCATATTTTTCTTGGAAGTTTTTCATGCAGGAGTTTTGACTTCATTGACTTGTTCTGGTTCCATGTTTTGATCCTTTTTGTCTCCAAAACAGGATTCTATGGTCTGATTGTGTTTCCTCTTCTTGCTTATCTTGCCTGCCAATTACTTCACTTTTGAGCTCTTTGCCATGGTAGAACTCTGCTTCCAGATTGCAGAGAGCTATGTCTCAAATCACTGGGGTTTTTGCAGATGTCATCAGAGGTCTGAGGAGGGTGCCTTCTCTACAAACACACCAAGCTCTGGCACATTGGCCAGACAAGCAAGTCAAAGCAAGAGTGATTACTCTCTGAATGGTTACTTGGTCCCCCTAAAATCTGCAAGCCAGGATTTTCAGAGGCAGCCACATGGCAGCAGCTGCAGCTGCGGTGCCTCTGCCTCCTCTTGCCCTGGGGGCAGGGGCTGGACTCTACTCTTCCATCACCTGGTTCCAACAGAGTTCCCTACTGACCTTTCATTTTTTATTTGACATTTATGGGTTGAGAAGTCTGAAAACTGCCACAGCTGCTGGTGATTCACTCTTTTGAAGTCTGCTCCGGCTGGTCTGGGCTGCTGGTTGGGGCCACCCCAGGTCTCAGACCTTGCATCTCACACAGGGCTGTGCTCTCGTCCAGCTTGATGTGATAGACCCTTCCTGTCAGCCTCTCAGGCATCCTTCAGCTGGAGATTTGTCTCTCTCTGTAACTTTGTGGGCTCTGTAGCTCTACAATTTGTGTAGTCATATTTTACAGGTATTGGAGGTGTTTGGAGTGGGAGCTGCACGGAGATCCTGTTTTTACTTTGCCGTCTTTGCTCTGCCCCTCCCCCCATCATTTGCTTTCTAAGTTAGCTGTTTTGATATCCTATATGTAGCATTTTCTTCTATAGCTTCAATCTTTGGATTTTCTAGTATTTCTTGTTGTCTTATAGAGTCATTTATTTGATCATGTCTAGTTTTCAGGGATTACATTTCTTTGGTAATGACTACCACTTTCTCTTTGAACCTACTTATTTTTCTTCCCATTTTTTCCTACAGAGTTTCTGTTTCATTAAAAAATTCTTTTTTAATTTCTTATTTGTGTTTATGTAGTTCTGATTTAAAAAAACCTTTTTTTCCTTTGATCTTTGCTTGCAGTTGATATAGAATTAGATTTGCAATAATTTTTTATACTGTTGATGTTGTCTTTAACTTACTCATCTCTATAGCTCTGACTCATGAATTTGGGCTTTCTGCCAGCATCTTCTGATTGAAGGAGAAACTATTTGTAAAAAATGCTTAGAATAGTGCCTCACATATAGTAGATCCTATATAGATGTTAGTTCCCTTCCCTATCCTTTCCTTACTTTTGGGTAGAGATGTTGGCCTTGTTTGGTCTTATCCTAGGTCCCCTGGGTTCTTGAATCTCTGTCTCCTGGGGTTTGAACCAGCTGGATTTTTTAAAGGTTCTGAGCACTGAATCTTTAGGGCCCTCTATGATGCTTTGGGACAGAATATAATGGACCTTTGAATGCCTGAGGCTGTGCCAGTCTGAGTGGTAGTTGTCACCCAGTTGGTTGCTACCCACTGCTGTTCCCTTAGCTTCCAAGCTCCCCATCCCTTGTACTTTTTGATCACCTTGAGTTTTCTCAGGTGGAGTCCTCTGTGCTTGCTGCTTACATACCCACAACCTTGAAGGCTTTATGTATCCAGTCTGTGGTTTGCCTGTTTTGCTTGAGTCAATCACTTTCCTATTGCCCATAGTCTTCTGGCTGACTTTGTGACATTCTGTGGTACAAGAGATCAGTTACTCTTAGTTTCTCTTTAAAATACTTGATAATTATTAGGTCTAGTGCAAACTTAAGAGTTTTGCCAAAGTAGGTATGGAGGACATTGGTGGCCTCTCTTCCATTTAGACAGCCATCACGGCAGGAAGGTTTTTGTCTTTCTTTCTAGGAGGGCCTGAAACTGTCCTGTAGCCTTTTGTTGGCTAAGCTAGGCATATGGGGGAAGGTCTACATGCATTTTTCCTAATTGAAGCTATGACTTTCCCCTGACTCCCAGATCTGAGAACCCACAGATTCTCATTAGACATATTTTTAGGATAATGATAAGTTACAGTAATTCTTTTTTTTAATTTAAAAAGTTGTTTTACTTACAGTAATTCTTTAGAAAGCACATCACCAATATAGCTGCTTGGCCAAGTTGCATAGCTATATTGCCCCTTGATGGCTTCTTCTTTTAGCTTTCAACCCTCCAAGAAATCCATTACTTTCTATGAGAACCATAAGAAAAACCTCTTTTCCTCTTCTGGCCCAAGGTAACTGCTCATTCATGTAGTGTTTACAACTCTAATAAGGGATGCCAGATTTCTTTAAGTGGATGATAACTCTTCCTTCTTTTGGGTCAGCTGAGTCCCTAATATACGCACTTATACCAAAATAAGCATCAGTGTACTCCTTGGTAGAACTGGTCTCACTGTTACTTTCTATAGATAGGACTACTGAAAAATCCCAGCAACACCCCAACATTAGACCTGGGCATCCCTTCTCCAAGGAATAACTTGGTTGTGATTTGTACCAATAATATTACATAGTCATTTAGGTGCTCCTCTGTAACCCCTGAGTGCCAAGCTCAATAACACCTTTCTCCTTTTGTTTCTCTTTGGCTGTTCTTAGATTTGTCATAGTCTCTTACCTTTAACTGTCACAGAGTCAGGTTCTCTAGACTTTGTTTTTTAATATTTCTTCATAAGTTATTCCTTGTAACCCATTAATCTTTTGAAATTGATCCAGAATATATGCAAGCATGCCCACATATCCGTACATCTCTGAGATTCACTTTTGACTGTCCAAACTTTTTTTCAATGGGGTGAGAAAGCTATAGGCCCTTTAAATCAAATGAGATAACATATACAAAGTGCTCTATAAATCCTAGTTATTGCTATTATGATTATTTGCTGATAGAAAGGCGTAGTGGAATAAGTACTGGACTGGGTCAACAGATCTTCTAGTCATGATTTTGCCACTATCTAGAGACCTGCTTAGGAATAAAATTATATAGCTAGGAAATCATCATCACTGACTCTCTGTCTGTCTGTCTGTCTCGGTCTCTCTCGCTGTCTTTCTCTCTCTCTGTATCATTCATCACTTTACATTGTTTCATTGGTCCAATACATTCATGAGGCAAGAATGCCCTCTCCAACACCTTTAATAAATAGTATTCTAGCCTTTCCATGGAGACCTACCTTATGGACAGGGATTACTCAGACTCTGGAGAGGCAGCCCATACCCTGTATAGAGACTTCCAATGGTCAGGAAGATTTTTTTCCCATATATTGCATGTGCAGTTGCTACAGGATCAGTCCAGCTCCTTTTTTGATCATATATATCTTTTCTAAAATTTTTCTTTTTTTAATTAAATTTATTTTTAGTTTTCAGCATTCATTGTTATAAGATTTTGAGTTTTAAGATTCTCTTCCCTGCTCCCCCCCCCCCCATTCCCTTCTCCCCAAGATGACATACAAGCTGATACAGGTTATATATGTATGATCATATTAAACATATTTCCACAATAGTCATGTTGTGAAATAAGAATCAGAATAAAGAGAAAACCAC
Organism: Pseudochirops cupreus; assembly: GCA_028627135.1. Classification (NCBI taxonomy): domain Eukaryota; kingdom Metazoa; phylum Chordata; class Mammalia; order Diprotodontia; family Pseudocheiridae; genus Pseudochirops; species Pseudochirops cupreus. The sequence continues at coordinate 148,790,920 of CM053581.1, read as the reverse complement.
AAGAAATTTTTAAAAAACTACAAAAAAGAGGAAAGAGTATGCTTTTATCTGCATTCAAATTCCGTAGTTCTTTCTCTGCATGTGGACAGCATTTTCCATTGTGAGTCCCTTGGAATTGTCTTATATCATTCATTCCTGAGAAGAGCTAAATCTGTTAAAGTTGATCATCACACAGTGTTGCTATTACTGTGTATGATGTTCACGTGGTTCTATTCACTTCACTCAACATCAGTTCATGTAAGTCTTTCTAGATTTTTCTATATCTGCCTGCTCATCAATTTTTTCTCAGATTTTATTTATTTATTTTTAGTTTTCAACATTCATTTCCACAAGATTTTGAGTTTCAAAATTTCTCCTCACCTCTTCCCTACCCCCACCCCAATATGGCACGCATACTGATTACTCCTTCCTCCAGCCTGCCCTCTCATATGTCCCCCTCCAAACCTTCTCCTTATCCCCTTCCCCCTTACTTTCTTATAGGGCAAGATGGATTTCTATATCCCACTGCTTGTATATCTTATTTCCTGGTTGCATGTAAAAAACAATTTTTAAACATAAGTTTAAAACTTTGAGTTCCAGATTCTCTCCCTTCTTTCCTCCTCACTCACCTCCACCGGGAAGACAAGCAATTAAATATTGGTTATATATGTGTAGTTATGCAAAACATTTCCATAGTAGTCATGTTGTGAAAGACTAACTATATTTTCCTCCATCCTATCTCACCCCCCATTTATTCTATTTTCTCCTTTGACCCTGTCCCTTTTCAAAAGTGTTTGCTTCTGATTACCCCTTCCCCCAATCTGCCCTCCCTTCTATCATCCCCCACACTCTTACACCTTTTTTTCTTTATCCCTCTATTTTCCTGTAGGGCAGTGATTCTCAAGCTATGGGTTGCAACCCCTTTGGGGATGGAATGACCCTTTCACAGGGGTCACAGGGGTCGCCTAAGACCATGGGAAAACACATCTTTCCAATGGTCTTAGGAACCAAGACACCACTCCTCTGTCCATCTCCAGGCAGGTCTGCCCACATGCAGATACTCCCATTTACAACTATTAAAGGTTTGCGGTATTAGGAAGGTTGAGAACCACTGCTGTAGGGTAAGACATACAATTTAGTATGTGTGTAATAAAGGATGGAAGAAAGGGAGTGATATATTAGGGTAAATTATCTCACATAAAAGAGGCAAGAGAAAGCTATTACAATGGAGGGGAACAGCAGGGTGGGGAAAAGGAATGAGTTGACATTGCTCTCATTGGATGTGGCTGAAGGATGGGGGAGGGGGTAAACTGGATTGTATGTAAGGTTACAGGATTCACCCAATCTCAGAGTTGGAAAGAATATAAGTCATGATTGGTATACATATGCCAGCTTACTTCAACCTTCAGTATGTCACTCTTTTATTTTTGGTTACCTATAATTTTAATTGCTATGAGAATCAAGCAAAAGTTTCTTGTTAAGGATGATAGTACCTTGGATGTTAATAGACACGTTAGGAAAAAGGAGGAGGTTTAAGGGAAAGATAATGAATTCAGTTTTGGATAGAGTTAGTTTAAGATGTCTATGGGGCATTAAGCTTGAAATGTCCAGTAGGAAGTTGGAGATGCAAAACTGGAAGTTAGCAGAGAAGATAGGGCTGAATAAGTAGATCTGAGAATCATCATTACAGATATGACAATTGAATCCATGGGAATTGATGTGATTATCAGCTGAAATAGGAGAGAGAAGAGAAGAGAAAGCGTAGGATAAAATTTCTGTGGGACACACATGATTAATGAGTGGAATGTGGATATCAACAGTGTCAGAGGCTACAGAATGGTCAAGAAGAATGAAAATTGAGAAAAAGCCATTGGATTTGACAGTTAAGAGAATGTTAGTAATTTTGGAGAAGAGGAGAATTTCTATTGGATGATGAGATTAAATCAGACTGTAGAGAGTTGAGAAGAGAGTGGGGCTCCATTGGAAAGTTCCCAGTAAAAATGATAGTGACAAGTGTGGAGTATTGCTTTTTCTTTTAGTTGTTTTATTCTGAATGCTTGCATGTATAGAATAGGTGCTGAACCTGTAATTTATTGACATATAGAACACCTAGATGAAGAAATTCCCACTATCTATACAGATTAGTACTTCTCTTCAATTAATAAATGAAGTGAGTTTCCCAAAACACAGAGATTAAGTGACTTGCCCAAAGTCAGAAAGCTTTCATGTGTTAGAGATGGGACTTGAAACCAGGTCTTCTTGCCTTCAGGGTCAACTCTCAATCATAGGTTATCATGTGTATGTGTGTGTGTGTGTGTGTGTGTGTGTGTGTGTGTGTGTGTGAGAGAGAGAGAGAGAGAGAGAGAGAGAGAGAGTGTGTGTGTGTGTGTGTGTGTGTGTGTGTAAAGAGGGAGACACACACATTTGTTGTATGATTGCTCAACATCTTTTTGGCAATGGGTACATTTCCCAAACCTACTACTGCAACCCACCCCTTCCCAAATGAATTAACTAAGCAAACTGTACTATCTTGGCAACTGAATAAACCTGAAACAGTAATGTAAGTATTTATTTGGAAAAACGTGACCTTGGACTGAGTTTGTCCATCTTCCTGGAATTAACGTCCTTTCAATTTTGCCTGGGATGTAGATGCCAAGGAGGGGACAGGGACAGCAATGAGGGTCAGTTGGTTTGTAAAAGGTTAAATAGTGAGTCATTAGATTACAGTTTGGGCCAATCCTGGCTCACACTTCTTTCCCCTCCCATTAGCACAGACAATTTAATGCAATGTTGGATTCTACCCAAAAGGAGAAACTTGTTTAGAGTGCTTCCTCTCCACTTCACCGACACAAACATCTATTCTGGGGTTTTGGCTCTCTTCCAAATCTCTTTACACAATGATAAACAACAGGTTTTTCAGGGGGTGAAATTTCAACTGGACTTATCACATAAGATAAGTTTAAAAACATTTAGACAACATCTCAAGCAGGAATGTTGAAAATTGAAATTTTGATTAAAGGCAAATATACAGTTGTGAAAAAAAAATCAATAAACTCCAAACATCCTTAGCAGATGATGCTTATTGTTCCTTTACTTTTTGACATTTGGACTGATCTGGTATGAAATGTTTTTGACTGGCAACATTGTTTCCCATGCAATTAAAAAAATTAGGAGGAGGGAAGGTTATGATTCTTTTGTAGAGAATCAAATACCATTTATCTCCTTTCAAGGGTAAAATGCAAAGGGAATAGTTTGTGAAAATAAGGAGCTGTCTGGAATTTGTTGAGGGATCAGAGATAAGGACTGTTATTAAAGTTGTACAGAGTATATGCCTCACTCAGTAACACAATGCAGAGACAGCTTCTTCCCAGGCAAGAGTGTTGGAACGAAAGAAGTGATGGTTCCCACGTAGGCTCATAAATTCCCTGCCCTGGTGTATTGCAAGTCTCTGATTTCTAATAAAATTCTCATGAGAACGCAGTATTTCTCCATTAAAAACTCCTGAACTCCCCCTGGGAATTGGCTGGTTTATAAAAGCTCTTGGTTTCAAGTCTGTGGTTTATTTATTAAAATTTTCTCAGTAAATATATCATGGTCCACTGGCTAGCACGCTGGGATGGTGGAGAGACTTCTCATTTCTGTGGCCCCCAAGGATGAAGACTTCTATGAACCAGTAACCTTCTCTCCCCACCTCTCCCTACCAGAAAGATTCAAATGATAAGTTCCTTTGTTTTCTTTTTATTCAAGAAGACCTTATGGGAACTTCAAGTGTGCTCTTTCTGAACTGCAAAATGCTCACTTCCCTCCATAAATTATTTGGCTAAAATAGTTGGAAGTCAGTCCTGGGAGAGGCAAGAAGAGAGTTGGTTTTTGTTCTGCTTTTGCTATGGAAACCGTGGGACAATCCAGAGCCAGTCACTTAATGGATCTGTGTCCTGGTGTCCTTAAGACTCAGGGCTAAGCTAGGAACGTCTGTCTTGTGGTTTCCTATCCAGGAACATTCCTCTACCATTGATAAGGTGGTCTGAACATTTTGGGCAGGAGATATTGGTTATGAAGGGCTACTCTCCCCTTCTTTGCCATCTATGAGTCCCAGATTTGTAACTTATAGCAAGATGGGATGAAGAAGTGACTTCAGCACAAATAAGCTCAGAGCTCAGAAGTGAAAACCAGCTTATAGAACAGGACCAAGCTTAGAGAGAATGAAGCAAACCTTCCAATGATCAAGCTCCCTGTAAAGCTTCTAAATAGACTGAAGGACCTTAACTTAAAGGTCTGAGCAAATAAACAGTAAGTGAGAATTTGGTGTATGTGTCCTCACAAAAGGTGTACATTTTGAACTCAGATCAATTCAGAGAAGAGTGTCGTGGTGCATAGAACATTGGGTAGGGAGTCAGACCTTAGTTTGAATTCCACCTCCTATGCTTATGTGTGATCCAAAGGAAGTCTCCTAACCTTTCTGAGCCTAGGTTTTCATATTTATCAAATGAGGGTGTATTAGCACCCACCTTACATGTTTGTGTAAGAATCGAATGAACTAATTAGATAAAGTGCTTTGAAATCCTTGAGAGTCTATGTAAAATGTCAGTTATTATTATTATTATTTTCATACTTGAACCTTTCTGTAGCATCTTGATGGAGGGAAATGCCTGCTCCATTCTTTCAGAAGTTAAAGTATCCCAACCTAAATTTCAAGTTGCTTGTTTTAGATTTCAAAACATTAAACAAAATATTGAATCTATAAAGAAGGAGGTACCATGGTACAGTGGAAAGATCACTGACTCTGGAATCACAGAACCTGGTAATTCCTATGTGACCTTAGGTAACACATCCAGCTTCTTTGGACCAGTTTCCTTATTCAAATAGTTCAGAGGTTAGACTGGATGGAGGACTCTAAGGTCCTTTCTAAATCTCTGATTTTTTTTTTTGTGGGGGGTGAGGTGAGGACAATGAATGGGTGCAGTTAAACAACTAAAATTCTCTGAATACTCCTTCAGTTCTCTATGCAGTCCAGTAAATCTTGGGAAAATAGACTACACAAGGGCATCTTAGCCCTTGTGGTGATGGTGCTTTGGAGCAAACTTCAAGATGTCTGATACAACCATCACCCAATAAAAACTGATAGATGTGCCTAAGCTTAACCAAAGAAAATTGATGCTCACAAGGCTGACTGCAATAGGGGAGCATCTGGAGATTAAATAAATGAACTGAGGCTGAGAAAATGCTCGCCTCTCCATCTTCAGGCTGTCAGGGCTGGGAAGCAGGATTGACTAAGGGGAAAGAGTGCCACCTAGTGATACCACAGTTCCAGGGAACTTTGATGTGTTTTTTATGGGAGGTATTTGCAGCCTGAAATAATAAAGGTGTTTTGTCTTCTTTGAAGAATCTCTAAGTCACACAGTATGTGAGAGGCAAGGCAATTTCTAACACATTTAAGAAAAAAAATGTGAGCACCACTTGACATAAGTTTGTAATAAAATAGATACCAGCAACTGTATTTGTTATGGCAATAAACAAGATCAACATATGCTAAATGTATTAAAATGTCAATAGAATGTTGGTCTTTATAAAGAATTGGCTTTTCATAATTTATAATTATGACTATATTAACATATTTATATGTGTGATCCAGGCCTATGATTTCATCAGTATAGGAAATACTCATCACTTTTAGAAAAATGATACATCTCTAAGTCTTATAAATTGTCTGGGGTCTGGAGGGATTAAGTGACTCTCCCAGAGACACAGCCATTATGTATCAGAGCCAGGTCTTGAACCCAGATCTTCCTGACTCCAGGGCCCACCCTGTATTCTGGACTATACCATTTCCCTCTCTTTGCATTATTTGCTTACGTAAACTAAAACAAATAGACAGTTGACCATTCATTTCAAATCCAACTCAAACCTAGTCAGATTAAATACAGAATCAATTACCTAAATCCTGAGAAAAGTCTTTGTAGCCTCCCAAGTTCAACTTTGATCTTTTTTCCATTAACTCCCTTTCTAGACTTAATCACCCTACATTCCAAATGCCAGGGGAAATATCAATGTACCCTGATGTATTCAACACCTTTGAGAATGACATTTTGAATCTGAATAATCTTGTTGAATTCATTCATGTCTATAATGTAACATCATACAGAGAAACCTCACATAGACCCTGGGAATTCTTTTCCCTAAATACTAGATTTTCTCCATGTTCTTTTGTTGTCATTAGAGGCCACAGTGCAATGAATTTTTCAACCACAGAAATTCTCAGTCCCTGCTAAGTTGTAGAGAGGATGAGAATTGTTTCACAGGATCATAGATTTTAGAACTAGGAAGGATTATCTAGTCTAACTTTCTCATTTTGCAGATGAGAAAACTGAGACCCAGGGAGGTTGAATAATTTGACTAAGTCCAGTGGGATGTTAAGTATCAGAGTCAGGATTCAAACACAGATCCTATGATTTCAAGTACTATTTCCAATATGTCACACTGCTTCATGATTGAGGGAGTACTCATACTGATGAAATAATCGGTTCTTAAAATATGAATATAGTATTTTTTAAAGCTGGATCTGTGAATTTTTGCTACTTGACCAGGGTCACACAGTCTATCAAACATCAAAAGTGGTACTTGACCATAGGTCTTCCTTATTCTTAGACTAGCTCCCTTTTACTACTTCCCCCATCCTTAACCACTACCTCTCTATAAGCACTATTAGGATTATACAATACTGGAATTTTAGGGGAATTTAGGTCAACTTTGTATCTGGGGGAATGAATCTTGGCTGCAACATTCCTAACAAATGGTCATCCAGCCTCTGCTTGTGACAAAGATCATGTTGTTAGGTTATTTTTCAGTCATGTCTGACTCTCCATGACCTTATTTGGAGTTTTCTTGGCAGAGATACTGAAGTAGTTTGGCAGTTCCTTCTCCAGTTCCAACTTCCTCACAGATGAGGAAATAAGCAAACAGGGTAAAGTGATTTTTGCCCAGGGTCACATAGCTGGTAAGTATCTTAGGCCAGATTTGAACTCATGAAGGTAAATCTTCCTGACACCAGACTTGTACTCTATCCACTATACCTAGCTGCCCAGGGTCTATGACAAGCATCATTTATAAAGTGATTTAAGTTTTCTAGTCAGTTAATAAATGTTTATTAGGCACCTAATATGTGCCAGATACTTTGCTTGATATGCTCATTTGATCCTCACAACAGCCTTATTAGGGAGGTCCTAAAGGTCTTATTACCCCTATTGAGACTCAGAAGCAAAATGATGTGCCCAGAAATAGACAGGTAGCAAGTGTAAGAGTTGGGATTTGAACCTAAGTTTAATCATGACTTCAGGTCCAGTTCTCATTCCACCAAACAGCTTCTTTCCTCTAGTACTAAGGAAGTTGCTAACTCCCAAGGGACACCCAACTCAATTCTTAGATACTTCTATTTAGAAAATTCCAACTTAAATTGAGTCAACATCTCTAACTTAGACCTACTTATCTTACTTTTACTCTCTAGAGTTATACAAAATGTCTATTTCCTCTTCAGCGCAACTGCCCTGCAAATATTTAAACATAATAATTATATCTTTCCTAAGTCTTCTCTTTTCCAGGTTTGATATCCAGTTCTCAGGTTCATGTCCTCCAAACCCTTCACTATCCTGCTCAGCCTCATCTAGTCACTTCCCAGCTGGTTAATTTTTTTTCCTAAAAAAATGAGCACAACATATTTTAGACAGGGTTCAACAAGGGTATAGTATATATTATCCTGAAGTAAATAAAAAATATCTCTTCTCAATTTGTGGAGTGAATTTATTCTTAATTTGTGAGACTGATTTGTTGTTATTCTTTAGTTTTTTTTCAATCATGTCCAATTCTTCATAACCCCTTTTTGGGGAGTTTCTTGGGAAAGATACTGCAGTAGTTTGCCATTTTCTTTTCCAGCTCATTTCATAGATGAGAAAACTGAGGCAAACAAGGTTAGGTGATTTGACCAGGGTCATATAGATAGTGTCTGAGGCCAGATTTGACCTCAAGTTTTCTTGACTCCAGGACTAGTGCTATTCATTGCACCACCCAGCTACTAAACCTAGTCTTTAAGTTGTCTGTGCCTCCCTTGTCTTCTTTGTATATCCTTTATTATGATTCATTTATGGACGTAGGGCAGAGGGATAGAGAGGGCTCATTGCTCACCACAGAGGATAGGCACCAGAGGAAAAGGTGGCAGAAAGGGGGAAATATAATATAATAACATAATACAATATACTATAACATGTATAATACATATGTATATGTATGTATATATGTATATCTCTATCTCTATATCTATCTAGAGAGAGACTATTATAATGAATCTACAGTAAGCATAAAAAAAAGAAGTAAAGGGTAAGGAGAAGCATAAATGATCCTGTTAAAAGTCACAGACCCAGTTGTACCTGACCAACTTGGCTTCTTATTCCATAAAATGAGTTAAGGAACATAGGTAGAGAAAACACAATGGGAGGAGGGAGAGAACTTTGGAGGTAGAATGCTGCAGAAACAACTCCAGTGTCAAGAGAAGGAGCTGAAACCAAAATGGCTGTTCTTCTGCCAGCAAATCAGTGAGGACCTGAGGACCTGAGCCATGGATAAATTCACATATGGCACAATCTAGAGTTTGGAGTTTTTGTGTACCTGTAGGAAAAAGATGTGATTCAATAGGGAAGTGGTTTACAACCATTGTTCCCATTCCCCAGATGTATAAACAGAGAAACAAATCAGCTGTGACAATTTTTTCATAATGGTCACATTCTATATGATGATCTATGTATTAAAGAATTATAAGCTACTAGAACTGGAAAGAGTTGTAGAAAGCATCTAGTTTGCTTCATTTTATAGATGAGAAAACCTCTTTCTCACCAAGTTCTAGTTCTACAATGAATACACATAACAAAACAGAAATCAGAGAAGGTATACATAAGAGAATATATATCAGACAACACAGAGTGAAGGAGCTCTCCAGTTGTGAGTGAGGTAACTCAGCTCAAACAAGAGAGAGGGTCCTGGATCTTACCCAAGGGGAAGTTCCCTGAAGTCTCTAGTATAGAGAGCTGGGGATAGGGGCATGATGGAGACCTCCTGCTCTTTTCATATTTTCCCAGAGTCTTTATCCTTCAACTGGAAGAGGGTTTGGTCTCTTCCATCTTCTCTCTTGAAGCTGGAAGCCAGAAGTGCCTTAAAGTGATTTCAAACTTGAAGACTGGAAGAAAACTCAAAGAATACTGAAAAGACTAAAGGTCTCCCCCCATTCTCTCCAACATTACCCAGCTTCTTACACAGACATCAGGTATTCATTTCCACCAATGATGAGAGAGTCTCATGTCAGTGGACCTTGGGACTGAAGGTACTCACCTATACACACACACACACACACACACACACACACACACAACAACAACAACAACAAATGTACAGTATACAGAGATATACAGAATAGGTAAGTAACTACACACAAACTATGAAGGGCAACTAGGTGGTACAGTGGGTAGAGTGCCAGGCTTGATGTCAGGAAGACTTGAGTTCAAATGAGGCCTCAGACACTTACTATTATGTGACTCTAGGAAAGCCTCTTAAACTTGTTTGTCTCAGTTTCCTCATTTGTAAAATGAGTTGGAGAAGGAAATGACAAACTACTCCAGTATCTCTGTCAAGAAAACCCCAATTCACAAAGAGTTGGACGTGACTTAAAATGACTCAGCAACAACACGTACAAACGGGATACACTTCTCTTTGTACATTGTTATTTGTATGTTGCTTCCCTCATTAGACTGTTACCTCCTTAAGAGCAGAGACTATTTTTTTTAATTTTGTTTTTATTTTGTCTTTATATCTCCAGCACTAAGCACAGTGTCTGGCACATAGCAGTTGTTAAATCAATGTTTGCTGAATTGATTTTAACATCTTACAGTTCTCTAGAGCTATATGATATACAAAGCACTTTGTTAATAACCACCACATGTGATGAGAATGGCAGGTATTATTTTCCATTTTTTGCTGATGAAGGAATGGAGAACCAGAGAAGATGGGATTTACCCAAGTTCCGACAGCTTGTTGATGGCCAAACCAAGCCTGGACATCTGACTCCAAGGCTAGGACCTTTTCTGGTACACCACATTAATTTCCCAACTTTAGGGCTGACATTATGTTCTTGATCAACTTTCTTGGCTGGCTATAGATGGTTATTTTGTGTGTGTGGTTCCAATTTAAAGAATTAGCTAAGTATAAAATTCCATGTCTTTCTTTTCATAGCCCTTTTGTCCCTATCCCCACCCTCAATTTGCAAAACAAATCATTAAAATTCTCAGGGGACAGAAAACCTGTCAGTGGTATATTTAAGCTGGAAATAATTGTATCCCCATTTGTGATGGAAACCCTGAGGGGCAATGCTGTAGTTATGACTGCACCATAACGAATGTAACTGTGTGGTCAAAATTATGGTTTTTTCCACGGTATTTTTCCATGAGATATATCCTTAACTCTCAATCTGGATTGTAAACTTGGATTTTATTTGGCATTTCCCATCCCACTGGCTATTTTGATAATCCAAAGATAATGATTAATATTATATTGACTCTGTAAATCAAGATTACAGAAAATGTTGGAAATTGATCCAAAGTCCAAACCCATATAGGGCTATGCTAGTGTAAGCCCCAAGATCAGGAAATAGTGGATAAATCTGGATGATTTAAGAAGCAGTGTGGCATGGTGGATACAGTGTTCACCTTGGAGCCAGGAAGTCCTGCCTTTGATAGTGGCTAGCTGTGTGGCCATAGGCAAGTTTAACCTCTTTCTGCCTCAGTTTCCTCATCTGTAAAATGAGAATAATCATCTCTTTACTATCCCTTCACAGGGTAGTAGTGAGGCTCAAATATGATATTGTATGGCAAGTGTACCATAATAGAAATACCAATTATTATTATTATTGTTGGTATCATTTCAGTCATGTGCCTTCATAAGATAGCTTAAACAGAAAAGAGATAAATGGTTTGAAGGAATGAACAAAATAATCCTTGGGGAGGAAGAGTGACTTGGGCTTTGAGTATTTTCACTTTATTTTTAACCAGACAAATTGGCAAATAGTCTTGATGAGGAAACTCCCTTTCTCAGTACAGACTGACATCTGCTTGCTCTGCAAGTTATAATCTTGGAGCTCCAGCTGCCGGGAGCACTGGGAGACTGAGAGACTTGTCCAGGACCACATAGCTAGTGTGTGTCAGCAACAGGACATGCATTCAGTTATACCTGATTTTTGAGACTGATTGTCTATCCATTATTCCTAGGGTAGCTGGGTGTCAAAATGGATAAAACACCAAACCTAGAGTCAGGAAAATCTGAATTCAAATCCAGCCTCAAACACTTACTAGTTCTGTGACCCTAAAGACCTCTCTCTGTCTTAGTTTCTTCATGTGTAAAACAAAGATGATAATAGCACGTATCCTCATAGAGTTGTTGAGAGGATCAAATGAAATGATAATTGTGAAGTACTTAGCACAGTGACTGTCATACAGTAGGCACTCAATAAATGCTTATTGCCTTCTCCCACTGTACCATACCCCTGATCCACATTGCCTTCCAGCTTTAGATGTTTAGAGAGAACAATGAGACAATTTGGAAGAATAAATTTTTTTTTCAATGAGGTCAAGTTCTGGTCTGATCAACATTTTGCTAAAAAAGTCTTCAGAGAACAAAAAAAAAACAATGAAAAAAGAAGGTAAAAATGCTGGAGTTAAATAGCAGAAATAAGAAAAAAAAACCTCACAGAACCCATAAAACAAAACAAAAAATCCCCAAATACCAACCCACCATATGAGTGATCAGGCCAAACAATTACATGGATTTTTATCTGATTCTCTGGTTATTTGGGAGCATCAAACAGAACAAAACCATTTCATGGTTGGAGCTGGAAGGGCCCTTGGCACTGGAAGGGACCTTATAGATATTAGCATATCTAATCATATTGTTATAGTGGAAAAGTGGGCATGGCAAAAGAACTGGGCTTCAGACCTAGTTCTACCACTGATTCTTTGTGTAACCTTACACAGTTCATTTATGCTCTCTGCATCTCTGTTTCCCCTAACACAAAATGAGGGACTTATATCAGACAATCTTTAATTATTGATGGCCTCTCTGGGAGAGAGCTACTCAGGATCCATGAGGCTTATCCAAAGCATCCCTTTGCAGCAGACACTGTTCTTATGTGCCCTCACGGAACTTGAGGGGTTAACCAGAGGGGATGAATTAATATATTTGGAGCCTAAATTGTGGAATGAACACTTAATAATAAATGATAACAATAGCAAGCATTAACTAGTGATAACTATATGTTTTACAAATATGGCATGTGGGACAGACCCAAGATGGTGGAAAAAAGGTAGGGACTTATCTGAGCTCTCCTAAATTCCCCTCCAAATAACAGCGAATAATGCCCCCAGATAAATTCTTGAGCAGCAGAACCCACAAAAAGACAGTGAAACAATTTTCTAATCAAAGACAACTTAGATGATCAGCAGGAAAGTTCTGTCATGCAGGGGTGAGAACAAAGTGCAGTCCAGTGCTGGCCATGGTATCAATATCTGGCCCCAAAAAACCAAGAACAGGCTTTGGGAGCAACTGAATAACTATTAGCAGTGGCTTCTTCCCAAGTTCTCAGTCCACAGACGGTAAGGTGATTTTGACAAATAGTCAGAAGGAGATTATATGAGTCCCTTTGCTAGTGGACTCTGTTGTATTGTCCATACTTGGATCTGGATTGCAGTCCTGGGTGGTAGTCCCAAGGTGAGGAGCACTAAGACACTGTAGTTTGAAGCTGCATGGAAGTGGGAACCCTGGTCAGAATACCAAGGCAGAAAAGAGCACTTGTTGTTACTCACAGACCAGAGCACAGGCCAGGAGAGTAGTAAACACTCTTCTCATTAGATCACACCACCTTGGAAGAAAAGAAAGCTAACAGACCCCCAGAACTAGCTCTGAAAACAGCTGCATAAAAACTCTGAAGCTGGGAGAATGTACCTCCTACCCCAGAAGCAGAGCTCCACTTTAGCATAGAGTTAAAAGTCAAGAAATAGGTTGGAAAAATGTGCAAAAAATGCAAAAAAACCTTCTGACTATAGAAAGTTACTATGGTGACAAGGAAAATCAAAACACATACTCACAAGAAGACAATAGAGTTAAAAGTAATTCCTACGTCCAAAATCACAAAGAAAAATGTGAATTGGTCTCAGGATATGGAAGAGCTCAAAAGGGATTCTAAAAATCAAGTAAGAAAGGCAGAGAAGGGGCAGCTAAGTGGCACAGTGAATAGAGCACTGGCCCTGGAGTCAGGAGGATCTGAGTTCAAATCTTGCCTTAGACACTTGACACACTTACTAGCTGTGTAACCTTGGGCAAGTCACATAATCCCAGTTGCCTTGCCTTCCCTCCTCCAAAAAAAAAAACCAATAAAAAAACCAACAAGCAAAAAAAGAAATGTAGAGGAAAAATGAGAGTGATGCAAGAATATCATGGAAAAATGAGTCAACAGGTTGGTAAAGAAGGCACAAAAAACCCCCCCCAAAACCCTAAAGAATATAACACCTTGAAGAGGTACAAAAATGCAATGAGAAAAAGAATGCCTTGAAAACCATAATTGGCCAAATGGAAAAAAAAGATAGGGACTCACCTGAGCTCTCCTAAATTCCCCCTCCCCCCCAAATAACAGTGAATAATTCCCCAAGATAAATTCTGGAGCAGTAGAATTTCACTGAAGGAAAGAACTTTTTAAAAAGTAGAATTGGTTAAATAGAAAAGGAGGTATAAAAATTCACTAAAGAAAATAATTTCTGCCTCTCCAAGCTCCAGGCGCAGCCCAACTAACATGGCTAAATGAACCAAGAAGGTCAGAACTGTTGGTAAATATGGAACACGTTATGGTGCATCCCTCAGAAAAATGGTGAAGAAAATTGAAATTAGCCAGCATGCCAAGTATACCTGCTCCTTCTGTGGCAAGACCAAAAGGAAGAGACGGGCTGTGGGTATCTGGCATTGTGGATCCTGTATGAAAACAGTAGCTGGTGGTGCATGGACCTACAATACCGCCTCTGCAGTCACAGTCAAATCTGCCATCAGAAGACTGAAGGAATTGAAAGACCAGTAAAATCTTCTTACCAAATATCTGTAGCCCATAGTCCAACAATAAATGGGTTAATTTATGGAATAAAAAAAAAAGAAAATAATTTCTTAAAAATTAGAATTGGGCAAGTGGAAGCTAATGGCTTTGTGAGATATCAAGAAACAATCAGGCAAAATCAAAAGAATGAAAAAATAGAAGAAAATGTGAAATATCATATTGGAAAACTGACCTGGAAAGTAGATCCAGGAGAGATAGTTTAACAATTACTGGACTACCTGAAAGGCAGGATAAAAAAAGAAAGAGCCTCAACATCATCTTTTAAGAAATTATTAAGGAAAACTGCCCTGATAATCTAGAACCACAGGGTAAAATAGAAATTGAAGGACTCCACCAATCACCTTCTGAAAGAGATCTCAAAATGAAAACTCCTAGGAATATCATAGCTGAAATCTAGAGCTCCCAGGATAAGGAGGAAATATTGCAAGCAACCAGAAAGAAATAATTCAAATATGGTGGAGTCACAGTAATAATAACATAAGATTTAGCAGCTTCTACATTAAAGGATCAGAGTGCCTGGGATATCATATTCTAGAGGGCAAAATAACTAGGATTACAACCAAGAATCATCTACCCAGAAAAACTGAATATAATCCTTCAGGGGAAACAATGGATATTCAATGAAATAGAAGACTTTCAAATATTCCTGATTGAAAAAAACAACAGCTGAATAGAAAATTAAACTTTAAAATACAAAAGTCAAGAGAAGCATAAAAAGATAAATAGGAAAGAAAAATCATTAGGGTTTCAATAAGGTTAAATTTTTTACATTTTTACATGCAGAAATGTACTGGCAACTCCTCAAACTTTCTCATTATTAGGGCAGTTAGAAGAAATAAGCATAGATAAAGGGCATGGGTGTGAGTTGAATATGATTAGGTGATTATCTAAAAAAAAAAGTTAAGGGGTGAGAAAGAAATGCACTGGGAGAAGGGAAAAGGGGATAATAGAATGGGGTTAAATTACATAAAAGAGATGTGGAAGAGCTTTTACAATGGGTGAAAAGGAAAATGGGGGAAGTGGGTAGGAGTGAGTGAACATTACTCTCATCAGAATTGGTTCAAAGTGAGAATAACATACTATATTGCCAAAGTGATACCCACAGCAGCTGCTATGAATATGCAGGCATATTTCCAGGTTTTAATCACAAGATATAACAGATTCTCTTCCTTGAAGATGAAACTAAGACATTTATTCAAACACTAGAAAGCCAAATCCATCATAGTAACAAAGAAATCTATATACATTGCCAATTCAGTAACCACCAACATCTCATGCATTTTTAAAAAAAGACAAAGTCCATACATGTCACCAATCCAGGGAACACCAACATCTCAAGCCTTCCCTTAGGCCTCCCCACAAAGCAAGTTCCCTTAGGTAAAATCACTCTCTCTCTCTCTCATGCTAGCTGCTCTGTTCTGCTCTGCCTGCTCCCTCTCTTCCAGCTCTGTCTCCCTCTCAGCTCTGCTTCACCCACACTTCCTGCTCCACCTCCTCCTGCTCCCCTCATTCAGCAAACTCCTCCCACCAGGGGCTCCTTGTGATCATATAGGCCGATTAAGGGGCAGGGAAGATCTTCAATTTCCCTTAACATTACACATATGTACTCATTTGGGCATAGAAATCTATCTCACCCTACAGGAAAGTAGGAGGGGAAAGGGATAAGAGAAGGGGGGTAGATGGATGATAAAAGGTGATAGAGCGAAAAGAGGATTGGAGTAGGTAAAAAACAGAAGCAAAACAGTTTTGAGGATGGACAGGATGAAAGGAGAGAGAATTGGATAAATAGAAGAAAATAGAATGGAGGGAAATACAGTTAGTAATCATTGTAAAAAAAAAATTTACAACAATTTTCTCTGATAAAGACCTCAGTCCTCAAATATATAGAGAACTGGGTCAAATTTATAAAAATAAGAGTCATTCTTCAACTGATAAATGGTCAAATGATATAAACAGTTTTCAGATGAAGAAATTAAAGCATTAAAGCTATCTATATTCATATAAAAATGCTCTGAATCACTACTGATTAAAGAAATGCAGATTAAAACAACTCTGAGATACCAGCCCACACATATCAAATTGACTAATATGACAGAAAAGGAAAACAACAAATGTTGGAGGCGATGTTGGAAAATTGATACACTAATACATTGTTGGGGAAGTGGTATACTGATTCAGCCATTCTGTAGAGCTGTTTGAACTATGCCCAAAGGGCTATATACTCTTTGACCAAGTAATACCACTATTAGGTCTGTATCCCAAGCCACCCACAGAATGAAGGTGAAGGATTCCACAAAATTCATAATAAGTGTTTATTCAACCTCCACTTAACTGGTATTAGGGCTCCAAGAGCTACACTTTTCTTTTGGGGATAGAGAATCCAGCTCTTGTGGCCACTCATATTATAGCAATATCTGTTTATGACATTTTTTTAGTATTTTTTTATTTAAAAATTTTCCCGTTTACATGTAAAGATAGTTTTCAAAAGTCACTTTTATAAGATTTAGAGTTCCAAATTTTTTTCTCCCTCTCACCTCTCCCCAATATGGCATGCAATCCGATATAGGCTATACATATACAATTGTATTAAACATATTTCCACATTAGTCATGTTGTAAAAGAAGAATCAGAGCAAAAGAGAGAAACCACAAGAAAGAAAAAAAAGAGAAAATAATATGTTTTGATCTGCATTCAGACTCCATAGTTCTTTCTCTTGATGTGGATAGAAATTTTCATCATGAGTCTTTTGGAACTGTCTTAGATGATTGTATTGCTGAGAAGAGCTAAGTCTATCAAAGCTACTGTCTACAATGTTCTTCTGGTTCTGCTCACTTCACTCAGGATCTGTTCATGTAAATCTTTCCAGATTTTCCTGAAATCTGCCTGTTCATCATTTCTTATAGAACAATAGTATTCTATTATATTCATATACCACATCTTGTTTAGCCATTCCTCAGCTGATGTGTATCCCCTCAATTTCCAATTCTTTGCCACCACAAAAAAGAGCTGCTATAAATATTTTTCTATATGTAGGTCTTTCCCCCCTTATTATGATCCCTTTGGAATACTGACCTAGTCATGGTATAGCTGGATCAAAGTATCTACACAGTTTCAAAGCCCTTTAGGCAGAGTTCCTAACTGTTCCCCAGAATGGCTGGATCGCTTCAGAACTCCACTAACAATGCAGTAGTGTTCCAATTTTCCCACATCTTTTCCAACATTTATCTTTGTCCTTTTTAGTCATATTTTGTCATATTAACCAACAGAATAGGTGTTTAATGTGCATTTCTTAAATCAGTGGTGATTTAGAGCATTTTTTCATATGATTGTAGATAGCTTTAATTTCTTCATCTGGAAACTACCTGTTCATATCCTCTGAGGATTTATCAATTGGAGAATGACTTGTATACTTATAAATTTGACTCAGTTCTCTGTATATTTTAAGAATGAGGGCTTCATCAGAGACACTGGCTATAAAAATTGTTTCCCAGCTCTCTGCTTCCCTTCTAATCTTGGTTGCATTGGCTTTATTTGTGTAAAAGCTTTTTAATTTATCCATTTCGCATTTTATAATGTTCTCTATCTCTTGTTTGGTCATAAATTCTTCCTTTCTCCATAGATCTGAGAGGTAAACTATTCCTTGCTCTCCTAATTTGCTTATGGTATCACCCTTTCTGTCTAAATCATGCACCCATTTTGACCTTATCTTGGTATACAGTATAATATGTTGGTCTATGTTCAGTGTCTGCCATACTATTTTCCAGTTTTCCCAGCAGTTTTTGTTAAATAGTGAGTTCTTATCCCAGAAGCTAGGGTCTTTCTCTTTATCAAACAGTAGATTGCTATAGTCATTGACAACTCTGTCTTGTATAACTAATCTTGTATAACTAACCTATTCCACTGATTCATCACTCTATTTCTTAGCTGGTACCAAATAGTTTTGATGATTGGTGCTTTATAATACAGTTTTGGATCTAGTATGGCTAGGCTACTTTCTCTTGCATTTTTTTTCATTAATTCCCTTGATATTCTTGGCTTTTTGTTCTTCCAGATGAATTTTGTTATTTTTTCTACCTCCATAAAATAATATTTTGGTAGTTCGAATGTTACGGTCCTAAATAAATACATTAATGTGGATAGAATTGTCATTTTTATTATATTAGCTCATCCTACCCCTGAGCAATTGATATTTTTCCAATTGTTTAGATCTGATTTTATTTGTATATGAAGTGTTTTGTAATTGTGTTCATATAGTTCCTTGGTTTGTCTTGACAGGTAAACTTCAAAATATTTTATTTTGTCTACAGTTATTTTTAATGAAATTTCTCTTATATCTCTTGCTACTGGGCTTTGTTAGCAGAAATGCTGATGATTTGTATGGGTTTATTTTATATGCTTCAACTTTGCTAAAGTTGTTCATTATTTCAAGTATATTTTTGTTGATTCTCTGGGACTCTAAGCATACCATTATATCATCTGCAAAGAGCGATAGCTTTGTTTCTTCATTGCCTCTTCTAATTCCTTCAATTTCTTTCTCTTCTCTTATTGCTAAAGCTAACACTTCTAATACAATATTGAATATAGTTGTGATCATAGACATCCTTATTTCATTCCTAATCTTATTAGGAATGCTTCTAGCTTATCTCTAATACATATAATGCTTGCTGATGGTTTTAGGGTAGATGCTACCTATCATTTTAAGAAAAAACTCCATTAATTCCTATATTTTCTAGTGCTTTTAATGGGAATGGGTGTTGTATTTTATCAAAAACCTTTTCTGCATCTATTGAAATAATAATATGATTTCTGTTAATTTTGTTAATGATGTGGTCAAATATGCTGATAGTTTTCCTAACATTGAACCAGCCCTACATTACTGGTATAAATTCTGTCTGATAATAGTATATTATCCTCATGATATGTTACTGTAATCTCTTTGCTAATATCTTATTTAAACTTTTGCGTCAGCATTCATTAGGAAATTTGGTCTATCTAATTTTTTTCTCTGTTTTGATTCTTTCTGGAGGTCCAGCTGCTGGAGGATTCCTACCCACCCAGGAATGTGCTGAACCACAAGGTGGTTTTCTGAGTTGTAATCTGCCAGTTCCCCTGGTTGTGCTGAGGCATGTGGTGGTTGGGGGCTTGGTGTTGGCATTCACCTACTTCATCACCCTAGGACCCAGGATCACTCTCTGGTTTGCTTAGGTGGGGCTTGCTACTGGTTTGCTAGGATGCTTCCTGTCTTAGACTGTGCTCTCCTTTTACCAACGTGATATGGACCATTTTGCTGATCCTCTAAGTTTCCTGAACTAAAAGACTGCTCCACCCAGTCCTTCTACTGGCTCTGCTGTTCCAGGATTTGTTCTGGGCACTACTTTATGGTTGTTTAGTTGTTCAGAGGTGAATATAGGAGAAGGACAGTGACTTACTACTTACTCTGCCATCTTGGCTCTTGGAAGTCAACAAGACATTTTTAAAGCTCCATATGGTGCACAATAAGGAGTAAAAGTCAGCAAGACAAAATTCAGTAGCTTGGATTAAAAAAAAAAGATTACTTTACAGAATCCTCTAGAGCAAGGGTTTTTTTTAAAAATAATTTTTGTTGACATCTTTTGTTTTTATATTGCAAAAATTTCTCCTAGTATCCCTTTCTCTTTCCTCTCCCAGAGAGCCATCCCATATAACAGAGAATTTTTTAAAGAAAAAAGAGAAGAGGAAAAAAAAAACTCAGCAAAACCAACCAATACATTGACAAAGTCTGAGGAAATATGCAATGTTCCACACCTGTGAACCTCCAACCTCTGCAAAGGTGCGGGGTGGGAATGTCTTCTTACATCTCTTCTTTGGTGCTGTGTTTGTTCTTTGTAATTTTGCAACATTTATTTCCAATTTTTTGGCTACTCTTTCTGTTTACATTGTTGCAGTTCTTGTATATTTTGTTTTCTTCTTCATTATGCATTACTTCATTCAAGTCTTTCTGTTTGGATCATATCAGTCATTTCTTACAGCACAGAAGTATTCTATTGCATTCATATATTTCAATTTGTTTAGCCATTTCCCAATTAATGGGCATTTCCTTTCCTTACAGTTTTTTTGCTACCTTAAAAAGTGCTCCTCTGAATATTTATATGTATGTATATATAAGCTTTCTTTTATCAGCAACTTCCTTGGGATACATGCATGTCAAGAATTCTTAGCCTCTTTTGTGTCATGGACCATTTTGGCAGCCTGGTGATGTTTCTAGACCCCTTGTTTTTAAATCCGTAACATGAAATGCATAGGATTGTAAAAGGAAAGAAATAAATTATATTGGAAAGTAATGGAAACCAATTATATTGAAGTAAAGATGTAAATTTTTTCCCAACCAAATTCCAGAACCTCTGAAATGTATCTACAATGGGGCTGTGCAGATTCCAAGAGAAGAATACCTGTTTTAAGGGATTATCCATTTTAGGAGCTAGATGGAGAACTATGAAACATAAAGAGGACAACGAGAAAGGTTGGTAGGGATATATCAGGAGATTGCAAGATTGTGGGAAGTCAGTCTAAAGTTGAAGGGAAAACAACGGTTAGGACAAGTAAGGTGGTTTTGTGGCAGTATTCTGGAATGTTTGTCCTGGTTATCATATGAATGATAATGGCCCCTCATTTTTATACTTTATAGTACACTAACAGATTTTCTCTCATTGCTTTTTACAATAAAACTAGTTAAAAAGCAGAGAAGTTATCATTATATACCCTTTGCCTCCACCACACTGAGGAAAATGAGACTCAGAGAAGTGAACAAATTTTCTTACAGAACCAGAACTGTTGTTGTCCAGTCACTTTAGTTGTGTCTGACTTTTTGTGACTCCATTGGGGGTTTTCTTGGCAAAGATATGAGACTGGTTTGCCATTTCCTTCTCTAGCTCATTTTACAGATGATGAAACTGAGAAAACAAAGTTAAGTGGCTTGCCTAGGGTCGAACAGCTAGTAAATATCTGAGGCCAGATTTGAAGTCAGAAAGATGAGTGTTCCTGACTTCAGACATGGTGCTCTATCTACTAAGCCACTTTGTTACCTCAACCAGGTCATGGGGCAAACAGGACTTTGTTCCAGGGCAAAATTTGTCAGGGGCAGGAATAGTACTTACTTTTACTAGATCATAGATTTAGAGGTGGAAGATATCTTAAAATCATCCTTGTCTTCCTTATTTTTCAGATGAAGAAACTGAGGTACAGGGAAGTTATATTACTTGCCCAGTATCACATAACAAGCTTCTGAAGTAGAATTTGAATCCATGTCTTTTTGTGCTCAAGTCCTTCCACCCATCCTCTGTGCCTTATTTTCTCTTTGTGGTATCTATAATCCCATTTAATTTCTTAGTTCTCTGCCATCCATACCCTGTGCCATTCTTCCCACAATTCTTATCAGAGTATTAGCAGTGCTCAGGGCTGCATAACCTCTCTATTCAGGTACAAAGGCAATGGATGCCTGATTATGTCTTGCCTAGACCCCACTCTCCCCAAGTGCCTACAGCTCAACTCACTCATTAATGCAGGTTCCACTCTCAAAGTTCTGTTTGGATGATTTTCTCTCAATGACCTTAAACATGGATGTGACTCTGAATAATGACACTCAAGATCCCTTTCTTCTCAAATTCACTTCCTAATATACCATCGCTATTTCAGATATACCCAGTAACTTCTCCATCATGTCATCTTTCTTTCTTACTTGTTCTACTTCTCTCACTGAAGAGCCATGCCACATTACAGCACAAACACATTACAGAAGTCATTCCCTTCCCATTCTCCTCCTTCTCCCAACACTGGGTTTCAACTACAACACGTAGGAATAAAGAAAAAAGGAGAGATTAAACAAATGATATGGAATAGGTCAGTCAAGTTAGACAGTGACTGTGCTTTTTCAGAACAAAGTAGCCCCTGTTTAGATGAATTACTGTGGTTTTGTGACCCATGAAGGGTCTAATGAGACTTCATTCTAATTCTGTTCCTCAGTCCTCTTCTCTTGTCCGTACAAATCATAGATAACAAGGCAAGGCTTTCAAAAGATCTTAGGTTTAGAAAGGGAAGGAACTTTCAGAGGTCATCTATTCTAACCTGCTTAGTTTATGGATGAGGAAACTGATGCCTGGGTCATTCCTTTGACCATAACTGTGGCATTTTACCAGGGCAAGTTCTCTAGGGGAATAGAACTCATAAAGGGCAATCTGATCATATACAGCTACTTGATGTGTTAATTATATGTAGATCTCTCACTATCTTAATTTCAACAGCAAGGCAGATTTTTTTTGTTGTTGTCACGGATTCTGAATGATACTGGAAGTAGCAAGTAGGGTGTTTTGATGGACTTCCCTGAAACTTTCCTAGACTAGAAAGGATAATTAAATTGGATTTATATCCTGAGTGACAAGCATGTGTCACAATGATTAGCAAAGTGTTTGCTGGTTCCTTCTTATCCCTCTTACCACTATCTCTGAATCAATAGCCCCTAAATATTGTTGTGGGGCATCTAGGTAGTGCAGTGGATAGGGCTTGGAATTGAAAAGACCTGAGTTCAAATCCTGCCTCAGACACTTTACTAGCTGTGTAACCCTGGGCAAATCACTTAACCCCTATTTGCCTCAGCACCTCAATTATAAAATAGGGACACGCTGGAAAATGAAATGGTAAACCACTCTAGTAACTTTGCCAAGAAAACCCCATGGGGGAAAAGTCCATGGGGTCAAAAAGACTCAGACACAACTGAACTAAAAAATATTGTAATTTTTTTTTAAGTTTGGAAATTGAAAATTACACCTCCAATATCTGTAAATTAAAAATTGGATATTGTCTAACTAAAAAAACCAAATCCAGTTCAATACAATTCATTTAATTCAACAAAATTTATTAGATACTTACTATGTCAAAAGCAGCATGCAGGCACAGTGAGTAGTGTGCTGGATTTGAATCAGGAAGACAAGACTTTGAATTATGCCTCATTCACTCATTAGTTATGAGACTGACTCAAAGCACCTTCTTAGGCTACATGTCCTAACCTTCCCCAATGAAAACCACAGCCATGTAGAACATTTGTCATGATTATCTCTCCCTTTCCTCTGGAATGCTAACTAGATGAAATTGTAACTGTGGCAAACTTAATTTGCTGGTCCTGAAGTCAGGAAGACTCATCTTCCTTAGTTCAAATCTGATCTCAGATGCTTACTAGCTGTGTCACCCTGGACAAGTCACTTAAACCTATTTGCTTCATCTCCTCACCTGCAAAATGTGGAGAAGGAAATGGCAAACCAATCCAATATCTTTGCCAAGTAAACCCCAAATGGGGCCACGGAAGAGTCAGATACAACTGAACAACAACACAATTTTTAATTAACTTTCATTCACCTGACCTCCAGTTTGGTGATGACATTATTCACTAAACCTTCTATTCTACTTGTGCTGCCCATAAGCCAGGTCTATAGAACAATATAGGGGTGTGTTAGTATGCTGGCAAACATTTAACAATTGAGCTCCCAGGGAGAAAAAAGGTATTCACACACACTTCAAATTTAATATGCATTAGTTTAAGTTTAGACAATTAATAAAAATGGTAAGTCAAGCCCTGATTTGTAGGGACTGTGACTATTGTAATGTAATTAACAATTAGCTTTTGTAAGGCAGTTAGAGAGAGCTCCTCTATGTTATTTCCTCCTTTAATATTCATTTCTTGGAAGCAGAGGTAGTGGGTTTTTTGTTTGTTTGTTTTGGCTTCTCTGTTTATCCCCAGCGCTTAGCACAGAGCTTGGCACCTAGTAAGAACCTAATGTTTGTCACTGACCACTTACCATTTGTGGCTTCTTGAGGGTTGGGATTGTTTCACTTTTGCTTTTGTATGCCTTGAGCCTAGCCCAGCGCCTGATTTATAGTAATTGCTTAATAAATGCTTGGCTGATTGATTGATGTGGTCTCCCAAAAGGCAGGAGAAACCAAATGTCCTAATAATTATTCAACAAGAGCTAAAAATGTATTCCTATGAAAGGCTTTGCATTTTCTATGCCAAATTCCAAATTGTAGTTATACAATATAGCGCAAACCACTTAAGCTATCTCCTGATATCTTATGGGTTGACTCTAATGATAATAAATGGTAGGGAGACAAGAGGGTAGATAGATTTTAGGGGTACCTGAGGTTGTCTGGAGTAGGTTAGGGCTCCTAGATCTAGAACTAGAAGGGTTCTTAGAGGTCATTGAGTATCCCATTTTACCTATATGGAAATTGAAGCTGAGAGGTTGAAAGATTTAACCAAGACCACACAGGTAGTAAGTGAAGAGTCAGGTTTGAACTTAAGATCCTTTGGTTCTAAGCATTCCTTCCACTGCCCCATATAGATAGAGCTCCTTGGCTTCCTCATCTGTAATATGGGATAATTATAGCACCTACTTCGTTGTTGTTGTGAGGACAGAATGAAATAGTATATGAGAATCACTTTGCTACTTAAATTGCTATATAAATACTATCATCATCATCATCGTCATGACTTATACTACAGCCTCTTTGCTAAACTTTCCTCATAGTACTCAATACTGACAGAGAACCTGGAGATTCATAAGGGTGTAACAGCATCATGGGCAGGCAGCTCTAGTGGCCCTATCAGACTGACTGCCTTACTTTCTGCCTGGATGTACTGTTAAACATCCTCCTCTGAGTTATAAATCTATCCTTCTTTAAGAGAATTAGTCAGAAACAACCACCATAAAGTTGAGGGAAACTTACGCTTCTTAAAAGTTGAGTTTGATTATAGCGTCTCAGGTCTAGGAAATGTTCTTTCCTGGGAATGAGAGGAGGGGAGAAGTATGGAAAAGTTTGTAAAAAGGGACTAGGATACACTCTGTTGGGTAATTATTAGCTTGTCCTTCACGAAGGAATATCTAATCCTCTAAACAACAACAAAAAAGGAAGGGATGAACAAACAAAAACACTTTGCGAAAACACTGAAGCCAGAACAGGGATTCTTGTGTTAGACATTGGTTTTCAATAAAAAAGTCCAAAGGTAAAAATACAACTTCTTATGTTGCTATTGATACACATGTTGCATATTTTTTATCAACCAGTCTATAATCGCCTTCAATCATGGTCATCGCTTCAATATTTCTGAAGTCTCACCGCATCACAACCCATCAATACCTTCTTGCTCCATTTCCATATCCTCTTCAAGTTTTTCTGAAGACCTGTCCAACATACTGGAAGCCTTTTTCTGTATCTTTGACTGTTCCAGGAATATTCTAAAAGAAGGGTTTCCATGCCTTCAACCAGAAAAAAGGCTTGTTTCTTGCTTTAATCTTTCCCTCAGACTGTCACCATCTTTTTTGGGTTCTGATTTGGGGGTGGACGTAAAACATGGTTCCTCTGAAAGCCTCAGTTTGCTCCTCATCATGGAAAACCAAGTCCCAACAGAGAGGTAGTGGTTTCCTGGAGCCCTCCAGAGCTCCTGAGGTCCCCCACATCTTGAGCCTGCAGAAGACACTCCAGATAGACTACACTGACTCCTGTCATAAAGGCCTGTGCTACGCTGTAAGTGGTTGGTTGTGCTCATGCCTAATATTGGGCTGATGTTTGCCACAGCAACAGGAAATGGTTTTGATGCCAAGTAATTAGAGTCAGATTTGGATTGCTGATCCTTTTCTATTTCCACTTGCCTGTGGGAGACCTGTGGAGATGTCCTAGGCTCCTTGTGATAGTGTGCAGCCCCATCCATGGTAGCACTGAAATAGAATGTGGAGTTCTCTTTTCCTCTTCCTACTCTTCCTACCTGTTTGGTAGGACTTTCTATATCACTCCTCTTTTGCCTCCATGGTACTGTGTTTTGATTTCTGCAGCCTTCTTCCTGAGCATCACACTTATTCAATGAGAAGTCACCTTGCAAAATGATAGACCCCTTTTCCTTCAGAGGTCCTTCTTGTGCAATGACAGGCATAATTTTCTGGGAGAGTGCATGGTCATGCTGACTACTTGAAAGAGTAATATAACTTGATGTTTCCAAAAGGTTCTCTTTAGTTACTGGGACATCTTCAGTATGAGAATCTTTTTGCCAGGAACTCTGATGTAGTGTCACATGTTGTTTCTGAGGTAAAGGGAATTCTTTCTCTGAAAATGAAAGCTGCATTTGTGGGCCAAAGCATCTGGTTGTTACATAGATGGGTGGGCAAACACAGCCTAGACCATCATTGCCAAAGGCTGTATTGATCTTAGACATGTTTCCGGTTTTTAAGGCCAGCTTCACTAGCAGCCAATGGTGGTGCCATTTGGCAGTGGCCTTATCCCTTAAAGCCTGGCTCTTAAGAGAAGCTCCCCAGTCCATGCTAAGAGAATTCCCTTGATACGGTGCTTTGGAGTCTTCCACAGGGTACAAGCCTAGACTCTCTGATCTTTCCTCACATGGGTTTGCACAGTGAAAGGAAGAAGTCTCTTTTTCTGTTTTATCACTGCCACAGAACTTCCTTATAAAACCCTGCCGGATTTCTGTGGATTTGGGGTGTAGCTGGCTGTAATAAATTATGAGTGAGGCACAGCCTGAAAAAGACCAAAAGAACATGAGATTATTCATTGGAAGTCCTATATCTTCCTAATGGAATGCAGTATCTTACAGATAAGGGACTTTTTATGGCATTTTGACATAACTATCAAAAGAGGGCCCTTGCAGGAGCCCTCAGACTGGCAAATCCTCATAGGTATTAATGTCTATTCTGTCCTCAGCTATCCTTTTATTGACTTATCTTTGGTGAATCACAGACTTAGAATGGAAAAAGTGATCTTTGGGAGGCCACATGGTGCTGAGGAACTGGAGTGGGAAGACTTTAGGTTTGAATCCTGGCTCTGCCACCTGTCCAATAACTTTGACAAGTTATTTAGTCTCCCTGGGCCTCAGTTTCCTCATTTGTGAAAAATGAAGGGGTTAGACCATACAACCTCCAAAGTTCACTTTCAGCTCTTAATCTATGATTCTATGCTCTGGTACAATCCATTCGTTTTTTTTTTTTTTGAGGGAGGAAAGCAGGGCCATTGGGGTCAAGTGACTTGCCCAAGGTCACACAGCTAGTTAAGTGTTAAATGTCTGAGGCTGGGTTTGAACTCAGGTCCTCCTGACTCCAGGCCTGGTGCCCTATTCACTGCGCCACCTAGCGGCCCCATGCACATTCATTTTTACCAATGAAAAAACTGAGGTCCAGCCCAATTTTGAATTATCCAAGGTCATGTAGGTAGCCAGGGACAGATAGAGAATCTGACTCCAGATCTAGTATATTTTCCTGTGGACCATACTGCCTTCCTATGTTATATTCCTGAAGCAGAATAGAAACTCTTTGAAGGCAGGGACTGCTTTATTTTTGTTCTTATGCCACCAATTCCTAGATTAACTAACATTTCTATCAATTTGAGGTTGTCAAATGATTAACCTATATTTCCCTTTGATCCTTACAACAATTCAGATGCTCTTTACTCATTTTACAGACGAGGAAATGGAGAATCAGAGAGGTTGAACAATCTACCCTAGATCAGTTACTTAGCTAGTGAGTGTAGGAAGTATGATTTGAATGAATGTCTTCCAGAATCCAAGTCTAGTACTCTATCCACTAGACTAGTATAGAGCCTTGCATGTATTAGGTACCTAATACAATTCTGTTGAACCAAAATGAATTGTACCTAATTGGCTTTTTGGTCATCTAAACAATTTTTAATCTCCTCTTGAGGAAAAGCTTAGTATTAAATTAAAATAGTTTCTAACTTTTTTTTAAAGAACATTGTGTCTTAGAGCTGTTGATTCTGGGATGAATTCTTTAAGAGAGGCTCTAGTTAAACAACTGTACTAATAGAAGGAATGTATGTATGAGTGGGGGGGTGTGTGTGTGTGTGTATATAGTTTCTTTGGGGTCATAATTTCATATACACGGTGATGAGCTAGCTCTGAAATCATTCACAAACAGACTGGTTAGTGTATTCTAAGGGACAACAGAACCCCTAAAATGATTATCAGATGGGTAATTGGCCTGAAACTTAGTCTTAGAGAATTGACTAGAGCATTGAGAAGTTGAGCAGTTTGCCCATGATCATCTATCTGCACACATAAATATGTGTATTTCACACATAAAACAGTCTGAAGGTAAGTTTCAGGCAGCTCCTCAGGAGCTCTCCAGGGCATGGAATTTCCAGAACTGAAACAATGCTTCCGTTGAACAAAAACATTTTAATAACTTTTTGTCAGCTCAATTTATTTTTGTCCTATGTGTTGACTATGGCAATAATTTCTTTAACAGAATATTTTCCAGTCACCCTCCCACACTGATTTGAGCTTCCTGTTTTACTGGTTGGAATTCCTCATTTCAAATCTATCATCATAACAACATGAGACTTGGGGAAGACTATGGGGGAGCTGGTGAATCTGAATTTTCAATAACTTTGAAAGAGTTTAGAGCTTAGATAGGTCAGCTTTCCTTTTACCAATGAAGAACGAAACCCAGGAAAATGAATGAACTTGCCAAGTCACACAGCTATTGGAGCACAGAAAAGTCCTCTATGACCTTGGACAATTCAAGCTTTCCTTATCTTTAAAATGAAGGAGGTGAACTAGATGAATTCTAAGGTCCCTTCTGGTTTTAATGATCCTATACAAATATTTGTGTGCATGTATCTATATCTATATCTATATTATGTGAATTTAAAGTAATAAACACATATCATATACATGTAGATGTATATGATACAGTAGATAAAATGCTGGCCCTAGAGAATGGAAGACAAGTGCATATCCAGGTTCAGATACTTATGTAGTTTTTCTCTGTCAGCCTGTTTCCTCATCTGTAAATAGGGATAATCATATCACTTAACCTTTCAGAGTATGAGGATCAAATAAGAAAAATACGTAAATCACTTTGCAAACTTTAAAATGCTATACAAATGTTAGCCCTTATGATTACATATTTTAGTCTGGACCCATGATTTTATTGTCTATGAATTTCCTCCAGAAACCAGATGGGTAATTGATCTGCAACTTACAGTCTTAAGAGAATTGTCTAGACTCCAGAGCACTGAGAGGCTGAGCAGTTTGCCCATGATCATCTATCTGCACACAAATGTGTGTATTTTACATGTACATATTCATTTCTTTACTACATGGAACACATGCTATATTATCAAACCGGAATCAGGAGAACGGGGCCCCATCTCTGGCACATGGTAAATAGATAAATCACCATCATGGTAAAGGCCTTCAGACTATGTCATAAGAGAACTGGATGAAGGAAATGGAGATGTTTAGCCTGGAGAAGAAAAGACTTGAGGGAAGGAGAAATATTAAAGCTGTCTTCAAGTATCTGAAAGGTTATTATATAGAAGAGGGATTAGCTTTGTTTTGCATCGTCCCAAAAGGCTGACATAGGACCAATGGGAGGAAGTTGCTGAGATGCAGATTTTGGCTAATATAAGGAAAAACTTCTCACTAGAACTCCTAAAAAATCTATATATCTCTCTATCTTGTTCAGGTATTAACTAGAAAAAAAAGTTTCTGAGCCCCCTTTTGACAAGTCCTTAGAATACATAGTCTGAGGTAATAGACTTGAGAAGGGAAGGCAGAAAATCAGGTCTTGCTCTCTACTCCTACCTCCCAGACTTCCCTTTAAGGAGGAGGAGTCAGATCATTAACATGCTCTGCCCCAGTTCCCCATCTCTATCCCTTCCTTTTTACCCAAGATAGAATGTTTGAAAGTTCATCACTGACTTTGGGAGAACCCACCAAGAGACCTACACTGCACCACTTTCCTCCCCCTTATTAGAGATCTTCAGGTCAAAGCTGCATAACCATTTATTGATTGCATTGTAGTTGGGATTCTTATTCGGGCATAAGTTTACAGAATGAGTATTTCAGAGTTGGAAAGGACCTCTAGGACTATCTAGTGAGATCATATCAGAAGCATGGTATGATACTGCTCCCTGAGATTCCTTCTAACTCTGAGAGTCTGTGGCTGTACAGGAGGTATTTTATGACTGGGCAATCCCAGCACAACACAACTCCACCATATGGAACTAAGCAAACTCTTTGTTTGAGCAGACCAAGCTCATTCCTCAAACTTAAGTTCAAGTCTGCTTTGCCCACTCCTTGATGTTATCCCAGCCTGGTACAGGTATCAGGGCAGAGTTTCTTCAGAGGAATAGGAAGGGGAGATGATGAAAGTCATCCTGAGCTGCCAAACAGTAGCTACATGTGGTGAAGCAGAAGTCTCCACTGATGTCTGAACTTTTGCTAACGCCTGCCATGCAAGACCTTAGCTTGCTTCTTGCACTGACCCTTACGGTATCTTATTTTCAGGCCTAGTGAACTCTGGATCCCTCTGCTCCCTCCTTATAGTTCCCCTTTCTGGTTCCAGGGTTTAGTTATCTTATCCTGAGGGATTTCTGCCCTGTCATTTTGTTGGGCAACCAAAACCTCCTCTCTGCCTACTATGGAAAATGATATCGGTGAAACATCTGCACATGAGCAACTGAACTTAAACATATCACAGTATCCCACCTCCACCCAAATACAGTCCTTTGCAACTGCAGAATCATAAGATTGTATATGTAGAGCCAGAAGGGATTTTAGAAGTCATCAGGTCTAGCCCCCTCACATAGATAAGAAAACTGAGACCCACAGGGTTAAGTGATTTAACTAGGCCTTAGTGTCACACAGCTCTAAAGTGTCTGAAGGCAGGATTTCAATTCAGAAAATTCCTGGCTCCAAGCCCAGTAACCATAACCATATCCATTATACCAATTGTGCCTGCCCTATTTCACATTGACTCCTCTGGGTTCACGCCCTCTAACGGCATGTTAGCTCCTTGAGGACTAACAGTCCCTTGAGGGACTATTTTCTTTTTGCCTTTGTATGCCTGGTACCTGGCATAGTGCCTTGCACATGAAAACAGTAAGTGCTTATTGTTGAATGAATGGCAGAACATGTATTGAAGCTGGAGTTAAAAGACTAAGAAGGTGTGGGTTTATATCCCAGCTCTGCTGCTATCTCTGTGACCCTGGTTACTTTCTATATCTTAGTTTCCCTACTGTAAAATCTGGGGGTTGGGCTAGAAAATCTTGAGGAACCTGATTTGAAGTCCTGTCACTAATTATCTGCATGACCTTGGGCAAGTCATAAACTCTATGGGATGCAATTTCTTCATCTGTTCAATGAAGAGGTTGAACTGATGACCTTAAAGTTTCCTTCCAGCTCTGTCTATGATCTTATGTTCCTATGAGCCCTTTTGAAATCAAAGGGAAAAGAAAAGGTACATCCATGTGACCTATTTTTAGATGGAATCTTGTAGCCCCGGGTAATGGCTTACATCTCAGGCTTTTTCAGGATATGACATAGCAAAAGTTGCTCCCTTTCTACATCCTGCATTTAATAGTGTCTTAGTGACAATCCTCCCTCATCTTGAAGTTCATTGAAGGAAACAGAAGCCAGTGTGTTGGGAAAGTGACAGGTATTCTTACCAATAATAAATCCAGACACAATGCCTGCTGTCATCCATATGGTGCCCCATGATGCTCCCTGCAGAAAATCTGTGGCCAACAGCAAAAGGACTATGTTCTCCATCAGCATTATCTATGAAAATAAATGGAGTCAGCACAGCTCTTCTGGCTCATGCCCCAGTAGGTATGCATCCTCCTCACCCAATAAAGGATTCCAGAACCCAACCCTAGCCTATCTTCTTAGACTCAAATTGGTATCCACAACTGGCAGTATATAAACACCTGGAAGGGCCCACGGTGATCACTCATTTCAGGTTCCTTCCTCTGGACCTCTGTGCCCATGGTAGAGAGGGGGGAAACTGAGGTCCATATTGATAAGGTGATTTGCCCAAGATCATAGGGGTGGGATATAAATTACAATAAGGCCTTATCTTATCTTATCTTATCCATCCCCTTCATTTCTTTACTTTTTTATTTTTAAAATTCTGAACATAAACACCAAATAAAAGGAACATTTTCATATATACTCTATAATAGGATTTCTACAGATACTATAGGACAGAAGGAAAAGCTGCCAGTCTCTATTATGTAGAGCTTGCTTTTCTTTTTAAGTATATAATAAATTCAACATGTAACTTTCAAAACAGTCTTGCTTATCTGAAATTCCTTCTAGTCTTTTTTCTGCTCTCTTCCCACATTTTAGTCCCAGCCCTAGCTCTTTGCTTCCCCCTCATCTTTCCTCCTTCTCCTCTCTGCCTCAACCCCAATGGAAAAGAAATACCCATGCAACAAATATGCAGTCTAGCAAAACAGACTGTCATATTGGTGAGGTCCAAAAATGTGTACTCATTCTGAATCCTGAGCCCGTCACTTCTCTGGCAGGAGGTGGGTCATCATCTATACTTTGGAATCATGGGTCAACCCCCTAATTTACAATTAAGGAAACTAAGGTCTAGGGTTCTTAAGGGTCTTTTCCAAGATGATACAGGTAGTAAGTGGCAGTGCTAGGATTTGAATCCAGGCTTTCTAATGCTAAATCCTGAGCTCCTTCCATGATATCATACCCTCTTTTGGGGTACATTTATTTGCATACTGCCTTCCCCACTAAACTATGAGCTCCTTGGGAGCATGGATTGTCTTTTGCCATTCTCTGTATTCACAGCACTTAGCACTGTGCCCAGCAACTAGTAGGCATTTAGTACATAATTATTAACTGAATATTAACTCAGTTCTTGGCACACAGAAGACTTCCTGGTACTATTTATGGCACACTAAAACATCTGTGTCTCAGTGACAAGAAAGTGCAATACCTAGGTGTCTCTCATAGAAGTGCATCTCATGACTGCTTTTCCAGTTTCACTCTCAAGGCCACTGGTCACTGAAGAAAGGCCCCTGTGATTTAGGTATGCCACCACCAGGTGGTGGTAAGTCCTAGAGTTATATTGTCTTATCAGCAAGGCACAAGCTTTTCCAGTTGATGGTTCTCTGCTTGAACTCACTTCCTGATCCCTAGACTCTTAGATGCATAACAATTAACGCCAACTTTAAATGTAAAAATATACCTTTAATTAAAACAACTACATAATAACCAGAAATTTAAATGTTATAGCTAAGATCAAAGTTCTAAAAGAACTTGGAATAGAATGCTAAGATAAATACTCTTCCCTTTCCTGTCTAATTAGGATCTATGTTCATTCTCAGTCTTTCCTCCTCTTCTTTTACACTTTAACTCGGGTCTATTTTACTGTGGAGTCAAAGAAACCTCTTCCTCTCCTCCAAACTCGGCACTCAGAGCTAGTTTAGAAATTCAGCTTTGCAATTCTTTCTTCCTTTCTATGAGGCGTCCTTTTGCATAGCCTGCTTCTGTGGTAAATGTTAGCTTGTCAGTGAAATGTCTGCTCTGCTCCATTATCTCCCTATCCAGACCCACCCAGACTACACCACCAAAAATTAGGGGGTCAAATAAAGCACATGGACCCAAGTAACTGTCACCTCTGTTTTTCATCAATTCAAAGTTTCTTTTTTCAAATTTTCTGCCTTGTTTCCTCTTCCTTTTTTTAAAAGAATAATTCACTTTGTTTTATTTTGCATATAGTTTATATTAATTTATCTTAGACATATTTTTTCCTCTCTTATCCCCAAAACACCTCAGTAAAGTGTAAGCTCTTTGCAGACAAGGACTGTTCATCTCTGTCTTCGTATCCTCAATATCTAACCCATTCACTGCCTGGCATAGAGTAGAAGCTTAATAAAAGCTTGCTGAAGTAAATTCATTTGAAGAAAAAGCATCACTTACCATATAAAATGTGGTCATTCTATTTCTGGAAGGGCTGTCCCAGAAATTGATGTAGCAGAAGACATATAACGCTCCTACAAGCAGATTGAACAGCCTCCAACAACAAGTGCTGTCTATGATGTTGCTCTGTTGAGCAACAAGCCAGAAGGTCATTACTAACCAATGAGCACCTGTAAAAAATGTCATCACATGGATTTCAGCCCATGAGAGTGACAGGTTTAGAAATTTATTGTCCCCCTTTTTCCTTAATTACTATAATTACTAATAATTACTGATGAACTGACCAGACTGTTCCTTAGCAACAGGTACATGCATATGCACACACACATACTCGTGTACACATACACGTGCAGCACTTTTTGTTCCGCGGCAGCTGTAAACTTAATTGTTCTCACCCTTTATTCTGTTAGCAGCTAAGAAGTAATAATTCTCTTTAGAAAGTTGTTTCTTTTATTATTAAGAGAGTGGGATTGTTGCAAGACTATGTTAACTTAGTCTCCTTTGCTACTGTTTGTAAGAGAGATCTTCATATCTGCTGGATTTTAGAATGGGGTGAACCATGGAAGATAAATTTTAGAAAAAACCCAATTATAATAATTCCTTGGTTTCCTTTTCCATAGATAATCAGAGCTGGAAGGGACATTAGAGAGAATAGTCCATCACCATTATATAAGAATGAGGGAAAATGAGGCGGTCGGAGAAGGGCAGTGACTTTCCTAAGGTCATACAGGTGGCAAATAGCCTGGAATTTGTTTTGAATCCAAATCTTTTGACACTAAAACTAGCAGTCTTGTTGCTACCCTAGATCCTTTCCCTATATCAAGGATTCATGAGCTCCTCAGTATCAGCATGAGGAACTCCCAGGTTGGAAATTCCCTCTTAGTGATGGCACAGGATCAGAGGTTGTGTTTGAATTAATTTATTTGACAGTAAACCAGCACTTTATTAATCAGACCATCACTGAGGCTTAATAAATATGAGAGCCAAATTTTTAAAAGTGTGCCAATATAGGGGCATCTAGGTAGTGCAGTGAATAGAGCACCGGCTCTGGAGTCAGGAGGACCTGAGTTCAAATCTGACCTCAGACACTTAATACTTACTAGCTGTGTGATCTTGGGCAAGTCACTTAACCCCAATTGCCTTGCCTTCCCCCTCCAAAAAGCAAAAAAAAAAAAAAAAGTGCCAATAGTAACTGGAATTCAGTTTCTCAAGAGATACTTCTGAGCATGTACAAATTTCAAGGAAAATTCTTGATCACTGGGGAAAATGTGATTGTGTAGGTAGGGCTCAAGAAATATGCTTTGAATTGCAAAGCCAACACCTAAATGTCATATCCAAATGAATTTTTCAGATTTTAGAAAGAGAAAAACACAAGAAAAACAAACCAAAAAAGGCAGCATGGTAGTATAAGACAATGGCTCCAA
Source organism: Pseudochirops cupreus (assembly GCA_028627135.1). NCBI lineage: Eukaryota > Metazoa > Chordata > Mammalia > Diprotodontia > Pseudocheiridae > Pseudochirops > Pseudochirops cupreus. Next base: position 148,755,561 of record CM053581.1, on the reverse strand, counting down.
CCCTATTTTGAGAACCGTGTTGGGGAGGTAAGGGAAACCGAATGGTCTTGAAGGATCCTTTGGAAAGACTCAAAGAGGTAACTAAGCCTATTTCACCTGAGTTATGTATCTATGTATATACGGAATATAACTAGAAGAAGGTGACTTGGAACATTGAAGGGACAGAAGAATATGCTATAAGATTAGCTGAAGAACTTGAGGATGTTAACAAGAAGACATGACTTACAGGGATGGAACTGAATGGGGATGTGGTATGTGATACCTATCTTCAAGGATGTGAAGGGTTTTCATTTGGAAAAAGGATGATTCGAACTACCTGGCTCTAGTTAACAAGTAGAAATAAGTAGATGTTCCAGAGAGGCAAATTTTTGCTTATTGTAAGGAAAAATTTCCTAATAATTAGATGTATCCAAAAGTGTAATGGGTTGCCTTAGGAAGTGGTGAATCCTTCACCATAAGAGGTTTTTATGTAAAGGCTTGGTGAGTACATGTCACAGATGGGGATTTTTATACAAGTGCATGTTGGATTAGGTGACTGAGCTCAATCCAACTCTGAAATTCTGTAGGAAAGGCCAAAGCTCTTGGGGCTCTCTCTTTTCCCCAATAATTCCTTTTCTTTCTTCTCATTCATTGGCACATTTGTCCCTAGGGAACGGAATCTAAGTCTGATGTGGAGGGGTTTAGATGAAGACTGAAAAGTATAAAGAGTTGTCAGTCTATGATACTGTGGTACTGTGTACCTACCTACAGAATGGTAACTGCAGGTGTTGCCAACCTCTTTCAAGTGTTTGTGAGGAAATCAATGTTTACTTCTGTAGTTTACCTCCTCAATACCAGGTACCTAGATGATGCCCATGTTGCCCACGTTTGCCAGCCCTAGGATAGAGCATGAGTGAGTGCATGGTTTGGTTAGGGGCAGGAAGAACCTTGCTTGAGTTATATTTTTTAACTATACAAAAAAAGATTTCCTCCACTGAGGAAAATATGGCACTTTTCCATGAGACCTACACACAAATTCAATTGAAACTCTATAGCTGGATAAACTATTACACATATTGAAAGCATTTGTGGAAAGGGAACCTCGGCTCACCTCCAACAACCAAGACCCAGCAGTGATAGGTTTGGGAAAACAAAACTAGTGTTATGATCCTAGTTCCCAGCATAGCCAATCTCCATAGGAGCTGACATAGGAGAGCAGCCCATGGCATGGAGAGATGTCCTGGCTTCATCAGGCACATGACACGAGCATAAGAGACCAGAGACAAGGACAGTGATGACCAGGACAGGACTGCACTCACACCTAGAAATGAAGCAGTAGAAAAAAATAAAAAAAAATACTTTTGTATACTTTGTATTCTAATTCACTCTGCAAATTTCTTCTACTTTAAGTGAAAGTTTAGCTCATATCTACATAAGTATATAATTAAATTTGCTTTTCCATCAAATCTCTTTTAAAAGAAGAGCACTAGGTATCCATGACTTGTTTTGCTTAAAACAAGTTTTTCCGTCTTCCCATAAGTATGGGGTTACTACCCTCCCAGCTGTTACTTATTTTGTACTAGTTCTAGGTACCTATAGCTTGTTTTGCTTGTACCAATCTCTCCTTTTCTGTGTGCTTTGAAATAAACAATGAAAGAATAAAAGAAACAATAAAAAATAAACTATAGTGAAAATAGCCTTCAAAACTCATTTCTTTCTTGAGGTAGTGATCTTTTATACCAAAAAATAGGGTTTCATAAGTACTGTTCCCATCTTACATCCTAATTAATAACATTAATAGCTCATATTGCACAAAATACTTCTCGGCACTATTTTGTAAAGTAGCTATGAAATGTATTATTATGTTCATTTTAAGGATAAACAAAGAGAGTTTCAGTTATGTAAACAAATGACAAACACTTATGGCTTGTGTCACTCTAGGGATGCCAGGCTCTAGGGATACAATGACGAAAATGAGGCAATCCTTGCTCTCATGAAACATGTATATTATTAAGGGAAATAACCTGTGTACATAAAAGGTGATTTGTGATATGCAGAAAGTAAACAGGTATCTCTGATAAATATCTTGTTTCCAAGATACATAAAGAACTTATCCAAATTTAAAAAACAAAGAGCCATACCCCAATAGATAAATGTTAAAGGATATGAACAACAAGTGTTGGAAGGAATAAATTCAAGCTATCAACAATCATATAAACATGCCATAAACCACTAATAATTAGAGAAGTGAAAATTAAAGCTACTTTGAGGTTCTATCTCATACCTACTAGACTGGTAAAGATGACAAAAGAGGAAAATGACCAATGTTGGAAGAGCTGTGGAAAAGGAGGTACATTGGTTCCCTGTTGGCAGAACTGTGAATTGGTTTAGTCGTTCTAAAAAATAATCTGGAACTATTCCCAGAAAGTTACCAAATTATGCAGACCTATGCCACTACTAGGCCTATACCTGAAAGACATCAGAGAAAGAGGAAAAGTATTTATATGTACAAAATAATCTGTAGCAGTTCTTTTCATGTCAGACCTAAATTAGATACTAAGGAAGTGTTTACCCATAAGAGAATGGCTAAACAAAATGTAGTCTATGGATGTAATGGGATGTTATTATGCCATAAAAATGATGAAATGGATGATTTCAGAGGAAACTGGGAAGGCTCCAATGAACTGGCATAGAGTGAAGTGAATTTAATTGATTCCAGGGATAGTCACTAGCAACATCTGAAGAAAGCAAAAAGGCATATGTCCTGGGTCCCCATGGAGAAATGGCTTAGTTCATGTTTCCCAGTCTCTTCTTACCTGGCACAGGATCTTTTAAATCAGCTTCAATGAAAGCATATGTCTGCAGCAGCAGGTGGGGCCCCATTTGAAGCAGGGCTTCAAGTAGTCGCAGCACAAAGAGATCTCCTTGTTGCAGCAACAGTTTCCCCAGCCGAGGAGGCTCCTCTTTCTTTGCCATGGCTGCCAAGAAGGCATTCCAGTGCCTGAGTAGAAAAATGCCAGAGGTTACCAGTTGATCCTAAGATTAATATGGAGTAATAACATGGCAGTCCAAAGAGCTAATGATGAGGATATGCTGAGAGATATATAGTATCTAGAATGTTATAGTCAGATCCCATCTGGAATATTGTTTCATTCAGAGAGTTACATTTTTGGGAGGATACTGACAAACTGGATGTACCTATGTAAGGGAGGAAAATGATGAGGATGGTGAAAGGAGTGGAGAGACCATGCTACTTAAGGATCGAAGGAAGGAGCTAAGGAAGTTTAGCCTGGAGAAGGGAAGGAAGAAAGGACACAAGAGAGTAGTCTTTAGATATTTTAAGATCTATTATAGGGAGAATGGAGTAGGCTTCTGCTTGGCCCTAGAGGACACCTAGGTATGGCGGATGGAAGCTGCCAATGCGAATTTAAGCTTGACATAAAGACAAATTTCCTCTCAAACAGAACTCCTAATAAATTGTAATATCTCCTTCAGGAGGTAGTGGGCTCCCCTTCAATGAATATCTCATAAGATACTCATCTAAGAGAAGAGGAAGGGAATAAGCATTTAAATATGCTTATAAATTATATGCTTATATAACTATATAATAGTATCATTTATAAGCTTATACAATAAGAACTAAATAAAGCTTATCTAAGCATTATCATCTGTATACATTGTATCCTTCCTACTAATCAAAGAATAGGGTAGAGGTTCTAAATTTGGAGCATATGGATAAATTTTGGGGCACCCATGAACTTGGGTGGGAAAAAAATTGCATTCTTATTTTTGGTAATTTAAAAATGAAATTTAGCATTTCCACCAATTATTTAAACCATTATTCTGAGAAGGGTTCCTTAGGTTTTCACCAGACTACCAAAGGGGTTCATAATATAAAAAAAGGTTAAGAACCTCTAGAATACGGTAGATATCAAAACTCAGGGGTAGGGAATCTGCAATCTGTGCAGAAGTTGTATTTTATTTAACCTTTGCATCTTTCCCATCACTGAGAACAGCACTTTGCATACAAGGCTCAATATGGTCAAACCAGACTTCATGGACAAAGAGATAGAACACAGGTGATAAGGTACCTCCAACAATTAACCCCTCCCTCTAATCTTCAAGTCTCTCCTTATCTACTCCTTGTTGGCTACAAAGACTCCTTGTCCTTAAAATCTCTCTCATTTCCTTACGCTAGAACTCTTTCCATTTATGGCCAAACTTCTAGAAAAAAAGCTTTCTCTTCTCATTGCTACACTTCTCTCACTTCTCATTCCCTTGCAAATGGGATTCTAATATCACCTGAATGAAACTGCTCTCTCCAGTTCCAAAGAGCTCTAGCTGGCAAGTCTCATGGTCTCTACTCAATTTTTCTTGACCTCTCTGAAGAATTTAACATTGCTGACCACCTTCTCTTCCTGGGTAAGTTCTCCTCTGGTAAGTTCATTGCATTGCAGTGCCTTGGTTCTCCTATCTATCTGATTTCTCCTATGGCTCCTTTGCTGTTTCATGATCTACATTTTGTCCCCTAAGTTGTGGGAGTACCCCAAGGTTCTGTCCTAGATCTTCTTCTCTTTCAAAATATTCTCTCAGTGATTGTATTAATTCCCATGGGTTTAATTATCATCTAGGTGCAGGTGGCTCCTGGATCTCTCTCTCTCTCTCTCTCTCTCTGTCTGTCTCTCTCTCTCTCTCGTCTTATTCTTTCTCCTAAGCTACCTAATTTTGAACACTTTGAACTGGATGTCACATAGGCCTCTCAAACTCAATGTGTAAGGGCCCCTTAGAGTTACCTAGATGTCTGACCTCAGTCAGTGTGCCCTTGCTGACAGGGAAAACCTGAGGTGGGTAAGAGGCATGCATTCTGCCTTTCAATGACTGCACGTCAAACACGGGGGCATTGAGTATGCACCATCAATGGAGAAGTGCTCCCCACCTATCAAGACCCTGTTACCGGGACACCTGACAAAGGGACAGACAGAAAGGGAATAAAAGGGGAAGCGGGGCAGCGCGACAGTGGGGCAGGGGGAGAGCACCGGGGGAAGAGCACTGGGGCAGCAGCAAGAGGAGATTCTGTGAGACAATAAAGACGCCTGGCCATTCCACTGAGGTGTGTCGGACTATTCTGTCCATATCCGGGGTTCTAACTCCAAAGAGTCGTTGGGGTGACTGAAAGAGCGCCCGTAGGGCCATAGGGGTGGTGTGTGCAACTGCGGGGCAACGGTAGGTACTTTGGGGCCCCTGGGGCACCCGAGTCCGGCTGGCCTGGACATCAGTGTATCCAAAACAGAACTCATTATCTTTTCCTCCAAACCCACTGTTCTTTTGAACTTTCCTATTTTTGTCTAGGATACTGACATCCATAGTCACACAGGTTTAGGCCCTTCAATGCATTCCCAACTCCTCATTCTTACTCTGTATATCTGGTCAATTCTACCCCCATAACAACTTTAGCACCTACCCCTTCTCTTCACGCACAGAATCAGGTCTGTCGTTCAGGTCCTCATAATCTATGGGTTAGACTATTTCAATAATCTCCTAAATAGTCCACCTACCTTAAGCCTTTCCCCTCACCATTTCATACTTCAAAGAGCTACCAAATTGTTATTTCTTAAAATGTAGGTTTAACCATGTCACTCTCCTCAATAAACTCCAGGGGTTCCTATTACTTTTAGGATCAAACATCTTTGGCATTAAAAGCCCTTCATAACCTGGCTCCAAACTACCTTTCTAGTTGTATTTTATATTACTTCCATTTACACACTCTGTGGTCCAGCCAAATTGGTCTTTTTTTTTTCCTGCTCCCTATGCACGCCATTTCACACCCTGCAGAGGCAGGGGTTTATTCCTTTGCACAAACTACTAAGAAGAGTTCACTATCACATAAGAAACTCTACTGTTTCAGGATTTGGGGGTAGGGTAGGGACTAGGATTGTGATTTCATCCATATGGAGGACTCCCAGTATTTGCAGATGACCCACTTATTTGTAACTAATAGTTAGACAATTGCCTGGGGGTACTTTATAGTAACTTTGTCCATTGTCAAGCAGAACCTGTTAGATGCAGAATTTGAACTCAGAACTTCCTAAATCTGAGGCCAGTTGGATAAGCATTACATAATGTTAAGAAATGGGTTTATGAAATAGTGAATCAATAACCTTCTCTCAAGTGCACAACCAGATTTCATTCATTTGGCCATTTTCCCCAAATCTGCCTAGAGTAGGAGTTTATCTACCCTTAGAAGGTTAACTCCTTTAGGTCAGGAGTTTTACCCAAGGAATTCATGGATAGATTTTAGAGAGTCTATAAAGGTGGACAGGGGAAAAAAAATACATTTTTATTTTCACTAAATTCTAACTGAAATTGAGAATTTCCTTCAATTATGTAAAAATTGATATTCTGAGAAGGGGTCCACAGGTTTTAACAGTCTGACAAAGGGTTCCAGGACACACACACACACAAAGGTATAGAGTATAGTCAATTAGTATTTTTTTTCTCAGCAGATCAGACTTCCCGAAAGTCATGTTTTATTTTCCATTATGAGTGCCCCAGATGAGAAATCTTTAAAAAGAAACTTCAGAGAAGGGAATCTTCAGGCATGTCCTTAGTGTTTTTATTATAATAAACTGAATAAAAGGATTATGTTAAATAGAGTAGAACTTCATGAAGACTCAATTATCTGAATCTATGATTTTTTTATAGAGTTTAAATAAGAAATTTCTTTCATCTCCATCTAAGAGTAGTAGTCATAGGTTCACAGATTAGAAGCTTAGAAGCCACATAGTTCAGAGGGAGTGAGAGGGGCAGGCTTTCAACTCAAATCTTTCATTTCCAAATCTACTGCTCTTTCTATCACAACACATGGCTTTTCTAGGTAGCTTATAGAATTCCACTCTAGGAGCACATTTACATGCATACTTGTCCAAAATAGTCATTTTATCATACCAAGGAGCTTATGGGCAGCTTGCATATGGACTCCCCCAACTTTGCCTTCCTTCAAGACCCAGCAACAAGTCGAACCTTCTCCTCAAAGCCTTTCATGACAGTTCCTCCCCACAAAGTGATCTCTCCTTACTCAGATTTCCTAACTCACTTTGGGTCTCTTCTTTGTACTTCTTGCCCTTTCTCTGGTATCATAGTTGTTTTATGTATTCCCTACCCCCTCTTACAACCCTGACTCTCAGTCCCAGCACTCTAAGCTCCCTGAGAGCAAGGTATCTTAGATTCCCTAGATTCTATTGAAGCTTAGTTCCAGCACTATGATCAGAAGCCTTCTAATCCACCTTCATTTTATAGATGAGGAAATGGAAACTGGGAGAGCTTAAGCCACTTGCCTAAGGTTATCCAGGTAAAAGTAAGTAAAAGACAGTAAAACACAGAGATGGAATTTGAATTCAGGTCATCTGGTTACAAAACCAATGCTCTTTCCATGAGATGCATTACTCAGAAATTACCTTGTATTTGCTTCATATACATTTTGTAGTGTGGCATAATGGATAGAGAGCTAACCTCAGAATCAGGAAGACCTGAATTCAAGTCCTCCCTCTGACATATAGGGGCTCTTTGATCCTGGGCAATCACTCATCCTCTCCATGCTCCAAGGCAGTTCTCTATTGCTGTAAGTTGCAGAGGAGGGGCTGGAAAGGAAGTTCCTCATTAAGAGCTCCCTAAACTGATGAAATCAAAGCTCCGTTAAATAAACAAAACAAAAACAAAAACAAAAACAAAAAAGCATGTATTTAACAGATGTTTAAGAATTGACTCAGAAGAACAAGCCTCCCTGACTGTGAGTCAGGTCCCAGAATTTTAAATCTTTGAGAGACAGACTGAGAAGGAGGAGTGGAAAGGGGAATAAGCATTTATATGGCACCGATTATATGTCAGGCACTTTGATAAGCAAGCACTTTTACAAAAATGATCTCATTTGATCCTTACAATAAACCTTCGAGGTAGGTACTGTTATTATCCCCATTTTATAGTTGAGAAAACTGATGTAAGCAGAGATTAAGAGACTTGCCCACAATTATACAACTATGAAGTATCTGAGCTAGGATTTGAACTCAGGTCTTCCTGACATCAGGCTCAGCAGCATCTCCCTTAAGTCTCTCAGATCAGAAGTCTCAGGCTGAAACTCTAGTTGTCCCCACCTCTTCAAGAATGGAAGAAAGCTCCAACAAAACAGTTTTCTCTTCAATTTGGAACTATGCCCAAAGGGCTATAAAAATGGGCGAACCCTTTGACTCTGCAATACCACTTCTAGGGCTATATCGCAAAGAGATTACACAAATGGGAAAAGGACCCACATGTACAAAAATATTTATAGCAGCCCTTTTTGTGGAAGCAGAAAACTGGAAATTGAGGGAATGACCATCAGCTGGGGAATGGCTGAATAAGTTGTGGTATATGAATGTAATGTAATACTACAGTGGTATAAGAAATGATGAACAGGCATACTTCAGAAAAACTTGGAAAGACTTTTATGAACCGATGCTGAGTGAGGGGGACTGAACCAGGAGAACGTTGTACACAGTTACAGCCCCACTGTGCGATGTCTAACTTTGTTAGCCTTATCTCTTCTCAGCAATGCAAGGTTCTAAGACAACAATAAAAGACTCATGATGGAAAATGCTATCCACATCTAGAGAAAGAATTACAGAGTCGGAATGCAGATAGAAGCATACTATTTGCTCTCTCTTTTTTGTTTTGTTTTCTCTTTCTTGTGGTTCATTCTATTGGTTATAATTCTTTGCAACATGACTAATGTGAAAATATGTTTAATGTGACTGTACATGTATAGCCTATATCAGATTGCACATTGTCTTGGGGGGGGAAGGAAAAGAAGGGGGAGAAAATTTGGAATTCAAAAGCTGGTGGAACTTAATGTTGTAAGCTGAAAATAAATATTTTTAAAAAGTTTTCTCTTTCCCCAACTTCCCCTCCCTGTGCCTCTTCAGTAACAGAGATAAACAGAAATTTAAATGTGGGAAGAAAACCAATCTTCTGCATGAATGTTACAAATTCTTTCTAACTGAGGACTTTGAGACATAGCAAATTTTTCAGCTGAAAGAGAATCCATAAACAAGCAGAGAGGGATACCATGTGGACCTGGGGAACCATTATGTTGCCCATAGGCCAAAAAACTGGCTAACTAGTATAATAAGGGTTTGGTTGATTAAATCTTCAAGGATAAAGAAATTAGGGAGGCAAGGGCATCCCTAAACTGTTTCCTTCACTGCTGACACCAGGGTTACATATATAGTAATAACAGCTATATTTATATAGCGCTTTAAGATTTGCAAAGTGCTTTACAAATAGCATTTCATTTTATTCTCACAAAAATCCTCAGAGGTCTGTGCTATATATATTAATGTGCATACATAATTCCCTTGAGAGAATGCAAGTCCCTTGAAGGTAGAGGCTGTTTCACTTTTGTTGTATTCCTTGCATCTACCATAATGCTCGGTACATAGAGGCGTTTAATAAATGCTTATTAATTGGTTAATTAATTGAATGACTTTGTATGTTCAGTTCCTAACACAGTTCCTTGCATGAGGAGGTATTAAAGAAATGTTTATTGAATGAATGAATGGAGGAATGAACAATGAATGAACGAATACAGTAAATTGAATCCCAAAATACAGGGATTCTGCCTGCCCTTACCTTTTCCATATGCCAAGCTGCAGGAGATGCAGAATCACCAAAGAGTAGCTGTTTGGATGACCATCTGCTAGGAACCAGAGATAACTTAGGCCCTGAATCAAGCATCCAGGAAGGACAGCTGAGACAGTTAGCCATGCCCATAGATACTGTTCAGTGTAAAAGTAATAAACCACTGTGCAGAAGCCTACAAGAAGAAGAGGAAAAAGGATGAGTTAGGTAGTAAAGAGGCCTAGAACTCCCAGTTTCAATGTCTCTAATATTACTTACTCCAATGGTAATTAGATCACTCAATCAGTAAATTGAAAAGCAAAAACATACCAAGCACTTTTCTTTTGCTGTATGTAGAGCCTATTAGGGGCTTGAGGAAACACAAGGATGTATGACACAGTCTTAGCTTCTCAAGGATCCAAAGATCTCAAAGAATCATTCAGTGAATCACTACCTGAAGTTTATTATTTCCTATCTCTCTGTGGAACTCAAAGTAACTCCTTCCTCCCAGATTAAGGAATTAGAGATAGCATAGCTGGTGAGCAAAATGGTATCTAGCATCTTCTCCAAAGAGCAAAGCAAATCTGAGATGTCCCAGATACAGTGAAATGTGTCTGAAGTGCTGGGAAAGGACTAGATGACAGGCTGCCTTCCATCTCCAAGGATAAAAAAAGAACAGTTTTATCTTTAGATAAACAGAACAAACATTAACTTGCACTCCTGACCCATTGCTCCTCTCTAAAAGGCTTCCTCTTTGACAAGCAGGGGAGCAAGGCTTCCTTGTCATGTTTCTGGGAAACAATCACGAGGTGCAATGTTATGTTAATAATGCTATACATTAAAGTTTATGAAACACTTCAGCCACAACAACCCTTCTAGGTTCTTACTGTTACCCTCATTTTATATATGAGGTAACTAAGGCTCAAAAGGGTGAAGGGATTTTCCCAGGGCCACACAGCTAATAGCAGAGACAGGACTGGAATCCAAGTTTCTTTCCATGTGCACTAAACCATAATACACAGTGGGATAATAATGAAAGTAACAACAACGATGATAGCTAGATTTATAAAGTACCTTCTATGGGACAGGCATTGTGCTAAGCCCTTTACAAATATTATCTCATTTGAGCCTCACAACAACCCTGGGAGGTAAGTGCTATTATTCTTTCCATTTTACAGTTGAAGAAACTGAGGCAAATAGAGGCTGTAACTTGCCCAAGACTATACATAAAGTAAGCCTCTGAAGTAGGGTCTAAACACATCTTCCTTACTCCAATCCCAATGTTCTACCCATGATACTGTTTAGCATAAGAATTTTTTTTTTAATTATGTGGACAGGACAGACCCCATTCTCTCTATTCTTACCTGTTTGTGGAGGCCATCTCTAGCTCAGTAAGCATCATATAGTACTGGACAAAAGGCTCATTCCAGAATATTCCTAGTATGTGATTGGTATGTGATTCTCTAGGGACAGGTTGCCATAGGAACTAAGCAGTAGGGCTCCTATAACTGGAATCATGGGGCAGGGTCTAACAAGGGGTGGTGGTATACCACTGTGTTCAAATCCAGCATATAATAAGTACTTAATTAAAGCTTGTTGATTTGACTTGACTCATCTAATTGACTCCTTATCACACTCCCCACACTCCTTTTAAATTTGGAGTCATGGACCACATTTTGAAGTCAATCTATGCTATTTACTATATTCCCTCAAATCCTTGGGAAAGTTATTTCACCCTCAATTTCCTTTTCTCTAAAACAAGCAGACTCTTCTCCAGACTGATGGTCCTATAAATTGAACAAAAAGTTCAAATCTCATGGCTTCTTTTTTTTTTTACAAGTCAAATTTGTCATCTTGAGCCTTCTCCACTCTTCCCTTAGCTGTGAACCCCAGTTTTCTCTGGAAATATGCTAAATCTGAGATCTGGGAACTGCTTTTTAAAAATATTCTGGTAACTACACTTCAGTATAATTAGCTTCTTTTTGAATGCTATGTATTTTATTATATGCATTTAAAAACTTTTTTTTTTCTGAGAAGGGCGTCCATAGGCTTCACGACACAAAAAAGTTTAGGAAACCCTGCACTAGGGTCTCTTCTTTCTATATCTATCATCCTACTAATCATTCCAACTCCAGTTCCAAATTTATCTTCCCTCCTCTACCCTGTTACAACTTCCCCACTGTGCCTTCCCGGCTTCTTCCTCATTTATACCAGAGTTAGGGAAGGAAAGCTGTGCATTCCAATCCCTTCTCCAGACCGGATGCGTCTCTCATTTTGCACAGCTAACTAACTCTGGGCCTAACAATCCTGAATCCATGGTGCGGAGGTGTGATGGTGGTGGAAAGGATGACTTTGGGAAGATCATTCTCTAGAGAGCTGCGGTTGGACCAGTGCTAAATAAGCAGGAAAAGGACAGTTATCAGATGCCTGAAGGAATGGAGGAATGGGGGAGGGGACGTTGCTTCCAGGCTCAATGAAACTTGCTTGTTTCCAGGGATTGTGCACAGAGAGACTTCAAAAGCAAGGGAGGAATGGCGGATTGAAGGAGTGGACTGATTCTACTGTGTTGGAGGGGAGGGGGTAAGCGTAAGGCTGCGTGGAAGTAAAAACAGTTATTTTGTATGAAAAGGCGGGCTGTGTCTGCAGACTGGAGAGACAGGGAAGGGAAGTCTGTGCTCCTAGTTTTAGAAATTAGTCTGAGAGTGGGTTTGCAACTACAAGAACTAAAGGGGTCCTGATTACGTGGAAAGGGGAGTAGGTATTTTGCATGCGAAGGTTCATGCGTGGAAACTGGAAGCTGACTGAAAGCATTGTTAGACGTTATAGGAACTTGAGGGAAGCTGCAGCCCCTGGGGAGGGGAGATTAAGAGCTGGATGCAAAACCCCGCGGTTAGTCAGCAAGTCTCCCTGCTCCCCGCCCAGCTCCCGGCCACTCACGCGCGCCCTGCTCCGCCGCCAACAGCAGAGCGCAGAGTACTAGGTACCCGGCTTGCATCCTCAACGCCTTTCCCGAGCTGCAGGTATGCTGGGTCCGACAGTGACACGGTGCAGGCGTGGTCCAGGACTTCTGGCGCGAGTCCCGCCCCCCAAACACGGAGCCCGCCCAGACCCCCGCCCCCCAACTTCGGAGCCCGCCCAGACCCCCACCCCCCAACTTCGGAGCCCGCCCAGACCCCCACCTGCTTTCACTCGAGTTTCCATTGGGTTATCACTCTAGTGATGGAGAAGGGGAGGAGAAGGGTGTGGCCTTGGCCCTTACTGGGCATAAGGGCTCACACTCCAATCGGCCTCCCAGTTTTGAGTACGCGATTGTCTATCTGGGGAGAAGAATTAGGTACTCCTTGGCTTCCCTGGAAGGAAAGGTGGGGGAGGGGAGGGCTCTGCAGCTGTCCTGGCTCAGGGCTGGAACTTGTAGTTTTTGCTGAGGCCACCTGCATTAAGTAGTATACTGAGCATTTTTCAGTTCAGTGCAACGGATATTTATTAAGAGCTTAGTATGTGAAAAGAGGAATTGTAGTGAGGCAGATAAGTTAAGATCCTGCCACTGTAAAATGATAGGCATGTAAAAGTTCTTCACAACGTAGTCTTTCATGCACTCTAGTTCTGTTCACATCTAGCCTAATTTTACTTCCTCAAACATAACAATTTTTCTGGTCTCCTCGCCTTTGCACTGGCTATCCCTAGCTCCTGGAATGCTCTCCCCTCTTCCCTCTGCCTCAGTTTCCTTCAAGATAGTTAAATCTCACCTAATGAAAAAGGCCTTACCTTTAATCCCAATCTGTTAATGTCTTCCATACTCAGAGTATACATTTTGTATTCTGTTTATGCCTTCTCCCCCACCAGAATGTAAGCCCTTTGAGGTCAGTGACTGCCATTCTTTGTTTTCCCAGTGCCTAATAGTCTGGCACTTAGTAAATAGTTAACTGTAAGGCTGTCTTTTCTCAGGGTGTGTGGGTAAGCTTGAACGACTGCCACTTGTTTCTGCCGAGTCAAGCATCACCAGTTTTTTGGGGGGAGGGAGAAAGAGTATGCTGGCTTCTTCCACCCAGAAAACAAACTATGCTCTGGTCTGTGAAATTTGAAAAAGATGAAAGGGCTGAAAGAGTCTCTTTTAATGTTGTTTGTCCTTCATTCTCGAAGGGGACTGTGACATCAGTGAGGTGATGCTAGGGCATGCAATTGAATTGGATTTATGTGAGGGAGGGCTGTGCAAAGTCACCAGCCTCACTTTCTACTCCAGAGCCATATGGGTTTAGTGGCAAGATATAGATCAGGACAGCTGGAGATGACCTTGGATGCAGTAGGAGACTTTAGCCTTTTAAAGTTAAGGTCTTCATCTGGTCTCAGTTTGACTGAGGCAGTGCCCAATCAGCAATTAAAACTAGGTAAGAAAAAAGACAGAAAATGGCCTCTTTTACCTTGTCAAACAAAACAAAACAAAACAACCCCAAACCAATCTGGGATGGGAAGACCTACCGGTTTCTGGTCAAAACAGAAACAATTGCTATTTATATTCACTCTGAGCCAATCAGGGCCAATAAGTGGGGCTTGGCCTGGTACTAGTACAGAAAGTTGGAACCTACTTTATTAGTCCTAAATCCCTGCCTGGAATTTATCCTGGCAACCATTTCAGTTGAGAAAATCAATCTGGAGAGGACAGTTGTTGTATTAGCAAGGTGCCAGTGGGCATGTCCACACTCTATAGGGGGTTAATTAAGGGGTTAATCTATCATGTAAGGTTTTATTGCTTTTTGCTGAAGGTCATTGAAGGAATTAAAGAACAAATATCAGTGACTTTAGCCACAGCATTTAAGGTAAGTTTCTGATCATGGAAATACAAGATCTTCTAAAAGTCTGCTAAAGCTTAAAGCTAAATTTTTTGGGACGTGCTGAAGAGGTAGGGAAGAGCTGGATATAGAAGGGATCTCATATGAATCCCTAGAGGGTTCTTGTCTGGAAAGAATTTCGCAGGACTCAAGCAATCTTTTGGCAAAGTTACAAAGTTTATTATTACACTTTGCAGTGGGCAGGAAGAGGTTAAGGATAGCCTTCGAGCTTACAGAAGTCTAAGGAATTCATTATAAAGCCATAAAACTATCAATCAAAAGTTAATTATGCTAACTAGGTGGGCAAGGATGGAATTAGGGAGGAGTTTGGGAGGAATTTAGGAGTAGTCAGTGCTTAAAGGGACATGTACTTTTTGTAGCAACTGCGCAGGCATGCTGCCCATAATTCACTGGGAGAAAACCCTAGGGGGAGCTACCAGGAGATGTGGTTTTTGCCTTGTGACATCACTAGGTTACTTTTGGTCAAGGCTGAATGAGATATGTCCAGTCTGTTACTCATCTTTGACAATATGGCTATTGGGAGGATAGGTTTGATTGTTTCAGGAGGTGCCAAGTTTGGAAGCTAGACTGATTAGGGATTCAGGAGGTACCATATTGGGAGGGAGTTTTCTAATAATGTTGTTCAAGGTTTTTGGGTGCAGCTGGCCACTTAGAACAAAGGAAGTATACATTTCTCTAACTAAGGATTTGTTTATAGAATGCTTTTGAAGGATTCATAAGTATGGCTTGTTATTATACCAACCAGGGATAATTATAGTTGGCAGAGTTAATGGTTTCAGGGAAAAGGCTTTTAGGCTGGGGGAAATGTGCTTTTACAACTTGGCTCATTACAAACT
>CM053581.1:148718482-148740151 GCA_028627135.1 Pseudochirops cupreus | reverse complement strand
ATTTCAGAGAGTATCATCAGCCAAATATGGAGCCTCATGTCAGTTTTATTTATAGTGTTAAAATATTACAGGCTATATGACCTTGGGAAAGTCACTTAACTTGAGTTTCTAAAGGAAACTTTAGCATTAGACATATGATCCTTTTTTCTTTGATTCTTGATTTTTTTTTGTCAGTCATTGTACATGTATGAAGAAGCCATTGAGTCCTATGCTGGTATAGTATTTTGATGAAACCTGGCAGGGTTCATGGTACTTTGGCTAATCCCTGACTATTTAGAACTGATAGCACCCTGGTGGTCCGCATTTCACATATAGATTTATTTCATTTTTTGAATAAAGGTTATGTCCAGTTTTTAAAAACAGATTTTAATAGTAATCTTTTGTTTTTACATTTCCTAGATTATTTCCTCTATCTGTCCTTTTTTCCCCCTCACAGAACAGCATATGTGATCATTGTAAACTTTATATTGTTTGATATTATCGTAATGATAGGACTATAGGGCAAAGTGGTCCTAGTGGCTATAAGGCAAAGGCAGACAGGATTGTACTTTTCCACTCTTCTGATTTATGTTAATCTTATGCAAGAATACTCATAGCTTCCAATTGAATACAACTCTTGACCAGCTACTCCTGTCTATGAGTGATTCTCCTCTTCCTGCCTTACATAGTTAATTTAGGTCCTCTCTCAGGGTCTGGTCCACATAAAGAAACTCCCCCTAACAGAGACTCAGCTAAGTTTCTTATCAGTAAGTGACCCTGAGAACTTTACCACATCTGGATCTGATTAGGAATGGCCCCTCCCACATCTGGCACTGATTACTTTTTCTCAACCAAATCGATATTAAGAGCATATAGTTTCATTAGGTGAGTCCCAGCTTTGAGCATGTTTCCTTTTTGACACATCTCCTTTCCCCTTCAACTGGGTGAATTCCATCTGGGGGATGAACCTCTATTTATATTGTCATACAGTGTGTGTGTGTGTGTGTGTGTGTGTGTGTGTGTGTATGCCTTCTTATTTTTTGCCTACTTGCTGTGAAGCTCTTGTCTATATATGCATCACCAATTTCCTACAGGATGTAGGAAACCAAGTCTTTGCTTTCACCTGAGCGGTGAGACTGAATAAAGTACCATGCTTCATAACAAAGAATTTATTAAAAAAAGAAAGAAAAGGAAAAAAGGGAATGAAGGAGAGACAAAATTCAGCAAAAACCAATGAATACATCAACCCCCCACTCCTACAACAACAACAGCAACAAAACTGAACTTATTTGCAATGTTCTGCACCTAGGGAGCATCCTCTTCACCTCTGCAGAAGAGCAGAGTGAAGTAACTTGTTATCTCTATTTTTCGGGGCCAAGTTTTTTCTTTATAATTTCAAAGCATTGTTTCTTTTTTTTTTAAAATTCTATTTGATTTCCAGTTTCAAATTATTCGTTTCCCATCTTTCCCTCCTCTGCCATTGAGAAACTAAGAAAAGTAAAACTCGTTATAAATGTGTGCAGTCAAGCAAAACAAATTCTACCGTTGCACATCACCCCTCCCCAGATGGGTCAGTCTACACCCTGAGATCATCACCTCCCTATCTGAAGGTGGAGAACACGTCTCATCATGAGTCTTCTGGAACTCGGACAATGTTCAGTTTTTTTTTTTGAGCTTCTTATTCTTTCCCTTTATGTTCTTGTGATTCATGCTTATTTCATCTGGCATCAGTTCATATGAACATCTTTCTGAATTCTGTATTCATCATGTTGACTCTTTCTTCCAGAACAGCAATATTTCATCACAATTTGTTTAGTGCAATTTTCTAGTCTATATCTATATCTACTTTGTTTCTAGCTCTTTCTACCACACACACACACACACACACACACACACACACACACGCACACACACACACACACACACTCACACACACCCGGCTATCATAAATATTTTCTTCTTGCTTTTTGTTAGTTAACTCCTTGGGATATACAAGTAGCAGTGGAATCTCTGAGTCAAAGAGGGTGGACATTTTAGCCACTTTATCTGCAAAATTTCAAATTTTTTCCAGTATATTTGCTTGAATTCACAACTCTACCAATAATGTAGTAGTGTACCTGTCTTTTTATAACCCCTCCAACATTTATTATTACAATCTTTTACCCTCTTTGTCAATTTGTTGGAAATTGTTTTGATCTGCATTCATTGATAATAATAGTTAGAGTTTAAACTTTTAAGGTTTGCAAAGAACTTTACAAATATCATGTCATTCTATTCTTACAACAACTATGGGAGGTAGGTACTATTATTATCTTCATTTTACAAATGAAGAAATTGAGTCAGACAGAGGTGAAGTGATTGGCCCAGCGTCATGTAGCCAGTGTTGGATGCCAGATTTGAAGTTGTGTTTTTCTGGTTCTGTCTCTAATGTTCTATCCACTATAGCACTCAGCTACTTGTTTTTCCTTTTATTAATGATCTGGAACATTCTTTCATGTGCTTATTAATATTTTGTAATTTTTAATTTATAATAACATTTATTCATTTAATATTTTGAGATTTGAAAAATGCTTTTTAAATATGATCTCATTTAATTTTCACAACAACCTGGGAAGGTTGGTGCTATTATTGTTATCCTCATTTGATAGTTAAGGACCCTGAGGCAAAGAGAGGGTAAAATACTTGTCCAGGACAAGCTTGGGAGATGGGTACTGTTGTTTTCCCCATTTTTCAGATGAGTAAACTGAGGCAAAGTAGTTAAGCGACTTTCCCAGGGTCACATACCTAAGTGGCCTTTCTGACTATAGATCCAGCACTCTATCCACTGTGTCTCCTAATTGCCCACAATTTTGTGGTGAATAGTGTGAAGGCAGTTAGGTGGTACAGAGGTATAGGCATGTTGGACTGGGAATTAAAAAGATTTGGGTTTGAAATGTTGCCTCAGACACTTATAAGATCTAGTCCTGGACAAGTCACTTACCTGCTCTGAGCCTCAATTTTCTCATCTGTAGAATGGGAATAATAATAGCAAGTACCCCACTGGGTTAACTGTAAGAATCAAGTGAGATAATATACATAAAATACTTTTCAAGTTTTAAAAAATTGCTCAGGGTCACATGTAGTAAGTGTCTGAAGACAGATTTGAACTTAGGTCTTCCTGACTCTAGGGCTGGTGGTCTACCCACTGGACCTGTTTATTCAGATTTTTTTGACACTTGGGGAATGGCTTTTGGTTTTCCATTTTTCTGCTAGTTTTTTCTATATCTTGCATAGCAAACCTTTTGCAGAGATATTTAGTACCAAGATTGTTTCCTATTAGATCACTTTCCTTCCTTTCCTAATGCATTAATTTTGTTTGTCACTTTTCAATTTTATGGAATCAAAGTTATCTTTTGAAATTGCCTATATTTCCTGCTTTGTTGAGAATTCACCTACTCAAAGCTGTAAAAAGTATGTGATTCTGTTCCAGTTTTTTATGGTATAATGTTTAATGTTCAGATAATGTACCCGTTTTGAATTTATTGTGGAATATGGTATAAGACATTAGTCTGAACCTAATTTCTACCAGACTGCTTTCTGGTTTTCCCCATAGTTCTTAAATGATCAATTTTAAAATGTAATTAATTCTCTGTTTCTCTACTAAAATCTTTCTCTGATCTTGTCTTGTATAGAGCAAAGGTTTCAGATATACTGCCTGTAACATGAGGCTCACATCTGAGGACAACTGGAACCAGATTAAAATGTAATTGGGAAATATTTAGCAAAATAAATAAATATAATAAAACATAGATAATATTGTATTTTGAAACTAAGTCAATATATATACCTTAGAGAGCCTTATGTATGGTTTAATGGCCCCCATTTCTATATGAGTTTGGTATCATCAATGTAGAATATAGAGGTAGCCCTGAGTTCTGGAAGGCTATCCCAGCAGAACATAAATCTCTTTCAGGTCCTTTTAAGCTAGGAAGGCTTTGGATTTAGGTCTGATGATATCTCTCTCTGTTGTCTGAGAACTTGTCTGTCATGTTCAGAGAAGCTCACCATCACGTTGTCCATATATTGATGAATTTTTTTGCCACAGAAACCTTCCAAGACCATCTCCTAAGTCACTGTGGGGTGTTGTGATCTATGTGGTTGGAGAGAGGGACCAAATAAATCATTGGTCTCTGAAATATCAAAATAATTCTCTTTTACAAAATAAAGTGACTAAAAAGATCTAAGGGTAGTAGTATGTGGTGCATTGGGAAGAATGCCCGAGTTTGATCCTGACATTCCCATTTACTGCTTGTTGTGACCTGAAGTTAGGAGAAAACAGAATTTAAATCCCATTTCTAATATGTTATATGACCTTGAGCAAGTGACTTAACCTCTCTGGGCCTCAGTTTCCTGATCTGTAAAATGAGATTTAGACTAGATAACCTCTGAGGTACCTTCCTTCTCTGGAACTATGATCCTACAGTTTCCATTTTATGGATGAGGAAACTGAGGCTCTGAGAGGCTCTAGTGATTTGGTCAAGGTTATAAAACTAGCATCAGAAGAAGGATTTAAATTCAAGTCTCTTCTAACTTCAGGTCCAATGCTCTTTCCATTACTTCCTGAGAGGTTTAGAGGGGTAAACCACTCATCTTCTGACCACTCATCATTTCAATATAGTTCCCTTTGTTGTGCTTATTGTGACCTTTCTTTGTTCAGGTTAGGTTTCCTCAGAGATTTTCATTAAAATGAACACTGTAATAATTTAATTATAGGCACTAGTCAATTAATGATAGCTGACATTTATACATATTTACAATGTACTTCGCATCCATGATCTCATTTGATCATTTGGTTGATTTTTTACTTATAGCCTATTGAAATGTGTTGGGTTTCTTTCTTTTTTTTTAAAGTCAAATTCTTTTTGGAACAACAATGACTCTTCTCTATGATTGTAATACGTTTGGGTCTCTCTGGCATTGCCTTCCTCCCTAAGAGTCTCCTTATCACTGGGGTCCAGTGCTCTTGGTGCCACCTACTGGAAACTCCTTTTATTTAGATCTAATGATTAAAATCATTGAGGTTTTGTATAATCAAATGAAAACAATTTGCTTAAAAAAGCAAACATTGTAGGAGTCACACAAATACAGTAATAAATCCCCCTTAGTACCTATGACCTCAAGCAAACTTCCCTCTCTCCCCCAACTCCTCCTGAAGTCCTAGAGATAAAAAATCGTGAGTCCAGCCTGTCTGCAACCTCGAGGTCAGTACAGAGAAACTGAAAACTGGAAAGTTAGGGCGATAACATGTCCATTACCTCAGGAGCCATCTTCAGAACCTGGAAGCCGCTGCTGTACAACACAGAGCTGTTGCTCTTTAGGGAGTGAGGGATGCTTAAGGTCTGGGAGAGCATAGGCTGTATCATTCCAAGCCAGAAATCTGCAGGAGTAATAAAACCTCCCAGAACTGCAACAGTAACTTCTATACCAGTATACAACGTCACCTTTAATAGAAAAGAAAGACAAATCTCAAACTTTCCTAAATGCAAGATATAGCAGGTAAGTCATGACATTTTCCTTCTATCTTCCCTGTCTCTTTTTCCTGATGATCTTCTTTGTCCTTGAAGATTTCTGTCACTCTCCTACTCAGTGATCCTCTGTGACTATCTATTACCTCCAAGAAAAAACACAAAATGCTCTGTTTGGCATTCAAAGCCCTTCATAACACATCCCCCTCCTACCTTTTTAGTCTTCTTACGTCTTATTTCCCACTGCATACACTTTGATCCAATGACACTGGCCTCCTAGTTGTCCTAGGAATAGGATATTCCATTTCTCAGCTCAGGGTATTTTCTCTGGCTGTCTCCCATGCATCCTCTCCCTTCTTCATCTACTATTGAACAATGTGGCTTCCTTTAAGTCCCAACTAAAATCCCTCTGTTAATTATTTCTTATTTTTCCTGTATATAGCTTGTTTTGTATGTATTTGTTTACCTGTTGTTTCCCCCATTAGATTGTAAGTTCCTTGAGGACAGGGAATCATCTTTTGGCTCTTTTTCTATCTTGGCTGCTTAGCACAGTACCTGGCATATAGTAGGTACTTAATAAATGTTGATTGATGGATTGGTGTACTTTTTGAGAAACTTTGGTGTGTCAAAGGAACCATGTATTTGCCTTTTTCTGCATCCCCAGAACTTAGTAAGCACTTAATAAATGTTCATTGATTTATATTGGTGAGTTTATCCTATCAGATTTCATTCTAGGGCAATCCCTTACATAATAATTACTGAGTTTGTATAGTAACCAAGTCCTATCCATATGATAGAATTATCTCATTGATTCATTTGGGTTTAGGTTGCAAAAGCAGTATCTCATATCTTTGTTTCCTTAGAAAGCAGGGTTTCCATGCTAAGAACCCTGTTTATATAATTATTTTTTTTTTTGGTACATGGAATTAGAAAATAGGTTTCAAGGAGTCAGATTAACAGAGGAATATGTGGCAAAGGACTGGCTCTGGACTAAGCTGATTTGTCTCCATAGTGATAAAACATTCATAGCATGGACAGTGACTATGAATATACTGGCATAGTTCTGAATCACAAAATATAACAGACTCTCCATATAGAAGACAGAAACAAAACATTTATTCAGAATCAGAAAGTCAAATCCCAAAACCAGAAAGCCAAATCCCAATACCAGAAAACTAAATCCATTATAGCAATAAAGAAGTTAATGTACCATAACACAGCAGGGAGCCAGACCATACCTAACTGGCTCCTTGCCTGTGTCCTCTTCTCCCTCCAGATACAATAGCTGTGACTCCCAGCTTTGTTTTGGCTCTGCTCCACCAATTCAGCAAGCCCCTCCCACCAGAAGCTCCATATGATTATATTCAGCCTATTAGGGGGCAGGAAGATCTTCAAAGCAGGGAAGATCTTTAAATGCCCTTGGGCATATTAAGGGGGTAGGGAAGAGCTTCAAATTCTCATTACCATTACAGTCTCATATTTTGAGGTGTTTTCTATCTCCATCTTACAGACACAGAACTTCTAGAAGTGTAAACTATCACAGATGGACTGAAGATATGAAAGACTGTCTAGAAGAGTACTTCTTAGGAGTCTTTTGCTGTAATTTAAGTATGGTGAGAGCTCACCCTAGGGCAATAGTGGAGAGACTTTCAGAGGCAAATGCTATTACCACTAAGTCACCGACTGTAAGCAAGGAATGCAGCAGTCACTGAATCTCAAAATTGGAAGAGATTTCAGGATTTATCTAATCCAACTCACCCCTGAGCAGGAATCCTCTTAATAATAGTCCTGATAAGTAGTCATCTAGTCTCTACTTGATACTCTCCAAGGGTGGGGGACTCACCAGTTCCCAAGGCCATCCACTCCACTTTTGCATTATTCTAATTACATTGAGCCTAATATATATCTCTATAACTTCTATTGGGGGTCCTAATTTTGTCCTGTAGGTCTAAAAACGAACAAATTTAATTCATCTTCTGTAAACAGTGCTTCCAAATATTTGAAGACAACTCTCATCTTCCCGAAGTCATGAAGGAAAGTTGATTCCAGTGTTTCCAGCCTAGGTAACTGGGGAAATGGTGGTATAATGGACAGAGACAAAGAAGTCAGAAGAGTCAGTTTGGCAAGAAAATAGCTTCATTCTGGGTATACTGAGTTAGGGATGAGTGTCTTGTCGCCAACTCTAGGTAAGGATTGAGATAAAGACCAGAGATGTACTTGGCAATATTAGGATTCTCTAAAGGGACTAGTTAAATGTTGGTGTGGTCTCAGAAGGATACTCTTTTTCTTGAAACTGTCAGATATAACAGGGTGGTGGTGTCTTAATAGGCACACATCTTTCTCAGAGTTAAGTTCATTGTCTCCTGATGAGGTAGATAGGTTTGGGACGCTGGGTGGGGGCATGGATAGGTTTTTCAATGGAGAGTATACATCCCTTGGCTGTCCCAGAAAGAGTTCACCTCAGAAAAGCTGACTTAGAATCACATCTCAGGAGCTAAGGCTAGAAGGACTTTGGTTAGTAGCTGTGTGATACCCTCTCCACTTCCCCAAACGCCCACTTTTGCCAACCCACTTAACTTCTCTGGGCCTCAGTTTCCTGAAATGGAAAGTGAAAGTATCAGCACCATCGTTATCACCACACTATGTTCAAGGAGGGAGAACAGCACCAAGAGTGGAAGGGACAATGAAGGGAATCGGCCATTACTTTGTTTCATAGATGCTGAGGCCCAGAGAAGTGAAGTCACTTCCTCAAGGCTGTACATGTCTTTAGTAGCAGAGCTAGGAATTGAACCCAGGTCTTCTGCCTCAAAATCCAGTGCCCTGCCTATTGCTGGAGGCTGTCGGCTCTTGGTTATGTGGAAAGGCTTCCATCCCTGTGTGAAGAATTCTGGCCCAACCATTAGAAGGGCTTTTTCATTATTGCAAATGTCCAGCAGGTGGCACCATTCGTCAACAGTCTCCCATTAGTTAAGTCTTGTGCCTTTGCCTTAAGCTGTTCAATTATTTCAGTTGTCTGACTCTTTGCAGCCCCATTTGGCATTTTCTTGGCAAAGATACTGGACTGGTTTGCTGTTTTTCCCTCCAGCTCATTTTTTGTTGTTCTTCAGTTGTTTCAGTTGTGTCTGGCTCTTTGTGACCCCATTTGGGGATTTCTTGGCAGAGCTGCTGGAGTAGTTTGCCATTTCTTTCTCAGGCTCATTTTACAAACGAGGAACTAGGCAAATAGGTATTGTGATTTGCCCAAGGCCACATAGCTACTAAGTGTCTGAGTTCAGCACTCTATTTACTCTACCACGTACTTGCCCCTCCCTTAAGTATTTTTAAACAAATGGCCTTTCCTATCCCCTAGTCCATGGCCACAAACTGAGAGTCCAGGCATTACTGAAGTAGCTTGCGATCCCCTGTTACAACTCACAGACCTTCCTAACATTTGCATTTCTGATGCAACCACATCACGGACGGCATTGTGAGACAGGCAGCACGCTGGGTTTTGAGGCAGAAGTCGTTATTTAGTTGATTAGTCTCGTCCAACTCTTTGTGACTCATTTGAGGGTTTCTTGGCCAAGACAATGGAGTGGTTTACCATTTCTTTCTCCAGCTCATTTTATAGATGAGGAACTGAGGCAAACAGGAGTAAGTGACTTATCCAGGACCACATAGCTAATAAATATCAGAGGCTGAATTTGAACGTCTGACTCCAGGGCTAGCACTCTATCCACTGAGTAACCCAGAAGACTGGGTTCAAACTGTAGCTCTGCCACTAAAGACTTGTGTGACCTCGGGGAAGTGATTTCATTTCTCACCCTCTGTAAAATGAAATAGTTGGACTAGATTCTCTTTAGTGTTCCATTCTAGATCCTGTGCTCTCTCCCTGGATACAGTGTGATGATGAAAATGATGATTATGGTATCTAACATATATATATATATATATATATATATATATATATATATATATATACATATATATACATACATATATATGTATCTGGGTATATGTACAACTATCTATTTATCTATGTATCATCTAACTATCATCTATCTATTGCCTTTGAAGGTTTGCAAAACACCTTACGTATATTTTCTTATTTGGTCCTTGCCATAACCGTGTGAAATAAATGCTGGTTTTATCCCCGTTTTACAGATGAGGAAATTTAAGTTGAGAGGTTAAATGACTTGTCCAGGGTCACACAACTGGCAAGTGTTTGAAGCAAGATTCAAACTTAAATCTTACTGACTCCAAGTCTAGCACCCTGTCCACTAGTGACACCACCTACCTGAAGAGAGGCTTTTGTGATGTTTATTATTTTTACAAATGATTTGGGAAAAAGACATGTAATCAGCATGTTTACCAAATTTCATTGTGACACAAAGTTGGGAGGAGGTATCACATTGGATGACAGAATCAGGATTCAAAATATTGACAGGCTGAGCACTGGGTCAAACAGTATGAAAATTTAATAGGGATGAATCCCAAGTCTCTTACACGGTCACAGGAAAACTTCAGAAGAACATGATGTGGGAGGAGGGCTAGATAGCAGTTCATCTGAAAAAGGACTGAAAAGTTTTAGTGAACTTAAAGGTTGATAATGAACTAACATTGGGTAGCTAGGTAGTGCAGTAGATAGAGTCCTGTGTGTGGAGTCAGGAAGACTCATCTTCCTGAGTTCAAATCTAGCCTCAGACACTTACTAGCTGTGTGACCCTGGGTGAGTAATTTAACCCTTTGCCATAGTTTCCTCATCTATAAAAAGAGTTGGAGAAGGAAACGGCAAACTATTTCAGGATTTTGCCAAGGGTTGGCATCAGAAGGATCTGAGTTCAAATTTAGCTTCACTTACTAGCTGTGTGACCTTAGGCAAATCACTTTGCCTCAGTTTCCTCATCCTTTTTTTTTTTTTTTTTTTTAGGGAATGGATGAACTGCCTGTTTCTTTATTCCAATAAAATGGAGATAATCAGAGTACCTACTTCCTGGATGTATTGTAAGGATCAAATGAGATATATTTCTAAATTACTTAGAACCGTGCCTAGGATATAGTAGGTACTATTTCAATATTATTACTATTGATTAGGTCCTTCACTAGTAACCTGAAGTTTTGCAAGTTAACTACCATGCTGTATCTAAATAGGGATAATTTTGTATCTTCTTTGCCAATGTTTATACATTTGAATTATTCTTCTTTTCGTACTGCTCTAGCTAGCACTCCTACAACAATGTCACATACTAGTGAGGATAAAGAGCTCTTCATTTTATCCCTATACTTAGAAGAAAAACTTTAAGTAATTTGCATAATATGATATCAGCTTTTCTGGTAGACATATAACTTTTTCATATTAAAGAGAGGCTTTTCCATGCTTATGCTTTTAAACATATAAAAGTGCTGAATTTTATCAAAGGCTTTTTTCTGTGTTTGTTGACATAACCTTGTGGTTTTAGTTATTTTGATGGGTATGTTCAAAAGCTGCTAAATGAAAAATGAGAACTCCACAGGGTTTACCAGCAGGATAGTCCCTCCATCTCTAAGAAGGCAGCATTTAATTCCACCAAAACTAAAGTACAACCAAAGCTAAGAGAAATGCAGGATTCTTGACTCAGTAAGAAGGCAGATGAAATCCATTTTTATGCTTATAGTAACAATCCGAAGTGCTTTTATGATGTTCTGAAGGCTATTTAAGGGCCAAAGATCCTTAGTGCATCTCAGCTCCTCAGTGCTGATGGAGCCACATTGATTACTGATAAGGATATGAGCCTAGAGAGATGGAATGATACTTCCATGGTGTTCCCAACACACTATCATCAATCAATGCTGAAGCCATTGACTGCTTACTGCAGCTAAAAATCAATCCCTCCCTAGCTGAAGTTCCAACTGAAGAAGAGGCTTTGAATGCCATTAGGCTCCTTTCATGTGGCAAAGCACCTTGTGCTGATTCTATTCCAGTTGAGATGTACAAGATAGGGAAGTCCATTGCTCATACAAAAGTTGACTGAAATGTTCCAGGTTGTATGGCAGGAGGAGGTTATCCCCCAGGAATTCAAGGATGCCTCCATTGTCCATCTCTATAAAGGCAAAGGAAATAGATTGTCCTGTGACAATCACAGAGGAATCTCTCTTTTAATCATTACCGGCAAGATTCTTGACAGAATCCTCCTTAATAGACTGATCCTTCACCTGGAAGATGGTCATCTACTATAATTTGATTTGCTCTGGTTTTTGAATTTAGGTATAACTGATTGTTGTTCAGCCAGTGTTCCTCTATTCAAAGGAAATGCCAAGAGCTGGGATGCTGTCTCAAAAATGCTGCTGGTGTTTATAAATGTGTGGGAAGGTTGAGAAGATGACTTTATGAAGATAATAGTATCCCAGTATACTCACTGTGCTATTTCCTTTCAGACTGGCAATATTTCCCACCTGGCTAATTCTGAACCTGGTTATATAACCTGTTAGTAAAAAGGAACACTGTTGCATGATTGACTGTTCCAAAAGGTATCTACAACTTTTTGCTGAAATTAAACAGAGCTAAAGAAGTTTATCCTGGTATGCCTATGACAGTCTATGACTTTAGTCTCTGAAGTTGGTGACTTTAGGTCGATGCTTGATGGAACAGTTTGGTCTTGATATTTTTACAAGCATATTCCTCTTTTTTCTTTCATGGCAAAATTTCTCTGACTATGGCAGGAGAAATGCAAATGTCTTATAATGGATCTTATTGTTCCAATTATTAAGCATCCCTTAACTAGTATAGTGGGATATAAGTATAAAGGACCATATTGTTTGATTCTACTATTCTGAATTTATAAACATTATTTATCTTAACTTCCTAATCCAGGTAATTAGAACAAATCAGTTATTAAACTTGTCATTTCCTTGCTCATTGGTCTAATAGTTACATATTCTTATATAAGATTGTGTCTGTACAATATCACATCTTTTCTGAATGATACCAAAATAACATATCCTCAAAAACAGATTTGAAAAAGATATGATGTGATGAAGATGTAAAAGTTTAATTTTTAATTGATTAGTAAACTTCACTTTGGGAAAAGTGACAAGATTAGACTGCTTTCACTTGCCTCCTCTGCTTCTTGCTCCAGGGGTAGGAGCAGGACCAGACCACACTCTTCTATCTCCCCCTGGACCAACCAAGTTCCACACTGACCTTTTACTTTGTCTTTGGCATTTATGGATTGAGAAGTCTGGATACTGCTATTGCTGCTGGTGATTTACTCTCATGAAGTCTGCTCTGGCCACTGCTTGTAGGGCCCACCTTGGGGCTAAAACCACAGCTCAGTCTGGACTGCCTTCAACTCCCAGTGGACTGTGGTGGACCCTTCCTGCCTGCCTGCTGGGCTTCCTTCAGCAGGTGATTTGTTTCTGTCTGTCACTTTGTTGGTTCTGTAGCTCAAAAGTTTGTTTAGAGTAATTTTTTACATGTATTGGAGGAGCTGGAAGCTGGAGCTTCCCGGAAGTCCTGTTTCTACTCTGCCTTCTTGGCTCCAACCCCCAATTAGCCTAATTTGATCTTCTTCCTTTGACTCTCTAATGTTCATAAGGTTAACTCCATGGAGTTTCCACAGATTTTCACCACATTAACTGCTTATTGGAAGGCCAATATGATTAGGTTCTACAAGGTCCTACTAAATTTTATTAAGTCCTATTACTAGCAGGTTTAATGACATTACCTAGGAAGCATCTGCAAGTAGCTTGGAATTGACTAGAAGAAACCTCTACAAATCTATCCTCAAAACAAAACCCATTCCAGGTACTGTTAACAATTGACACCCTCATTTAAGGCATCAGAATATAGATCCAGGGATACTTGTTTTTGAGCCTGAATGGATTAAACTGGACAATCTGTGAACAGTGTCAAGAACAGACCACTTTGACACATTTCTGTGCATCAATTTATCCAGTTTAATCCGTTCAAGCTAAAAACATGCATCCCTGAATCCATATCATGTTTTCTTTAGTATTTTCTTTATATTTATGTTATATATTTATTCTGGTGGGCTGTTTCTAGGGCAGATTGGTAGAGAGGTTTCTTCCAACTGATTCCAAGATACTCGCAGAGGTTTACTAGGTAATGCCATCAAACCTGCTAGGAATAGGACTTAGCATAATTTAGATCTCTAAGATGACAGAATAAGAAATCTCTTGTTTAAACGGATGTTAAGTCAATGTTGCACATAAGTATTTGACCAAATTTTTGATATTACCCAGCACCTGAATTACATTAGGGAATTAGGGAAGAATCTGGAGGAGATTAAACATGAAGGAATATCTGACTAGAACATTTGAGGTTGGTTGCTAAGAAGGGGCTGGATCAAATAAATTATGAGAACCCCTGTGTTATATAACACTGATAATTGTTATTATACTAACTTGCTTTATTATTGTGTTCAATGCTTCTCAATTCTTGTATGCTGCTTGTGGAAATAAATGCTAGAAAACTTAAGGCATCTAGAGAGGAAATAGATGGGATGTACAAGAATGTAGTCAAGATACACCTATTATCTGATGTACAACCAAATTGGGGTGGGGTGGGACTGTCATAAGAGAATTTATGGCTTAATTTTCTTATTTCAATTTACTTAGGATAAACAGGTCACTTAACTAGCTAGAGTCTACCAGCTGAGATATCAATATAGCTCCAGTATTAACCAGCTAGCATTCTCTTTCCTTTTTTTTAACCTGATAAAGATCTTACTCTTCTGCCATTTGTTCTTTGTAAATAGTTATCTTCCCTTATTTGCTCTTTGAAATTTTATTGTCCTCATCCTGCTTATGTAAGCAAAACTTGTGTAATGTACCTTAACAAGGATATTCTTGATTCACTGATTTTATTTTATTTTATTTTTTGTTAAATGATACCTATGCTCTGAACGTAATAAATTGTGTTGATTTTTACATATTTCTGCATCACTGATTATGGGATTGGCAGCAGTACCTTATTGATGGATCCTCAGACATTTTTTTTGTCACAGTAATGTCATAAAAACCTATAGAGAACAGTGTATCAAGGAGAAGAAGGTGATTAGAGTGTCAAAGGTAGAGAGGTTAAGAAAAATGAGAACTGAGAAAAAGCATTGGATTTGGCATTGAAGAGATCATTGGTAACTTTAAAGAGAGCAGTTTCAGATGAATGATGAGGTCACAAACCAGATTGTAGGAAGTTAAGAGAATCAAGGGAAAGGAAGTAGAGGAACCAATTGTATATATCTTCTCAAGGAATTTAACCATAAAAGGCAGGAGAGATATGGGATTATAACTGCTGAGGATAGAAGGATCAAGTGAAGGTTGTCCAGGTAGCAGGG
Source organism: Pseudochirops cupreus (assembly GCA_028627135.1). Classification (NCBI taxonomy): domain Eukaryota; kingdom Metazoa; phylum Chordata; class Mammalia; order Diprotodontia; family Pseudocheiridae; genus Pseudochirops; species Pseudochirops cupreus. The sequence continues at coordinate 148,725,354 of CM053581.1, read as the reverse complement.
GGTGAAGGAAAAGAAGGCATTTGACTGATATGGGAAGAGGAGGCAGGGATAAGAGAGAGCTCTTGGCAGATGGCTTCAATATTTTTAGTTAAAATGAGGCTGTGTTCTTAGCTAAGAGTGGGGTATGGGCAGCCATAGGAAGTCTGAGGAGGGATGAAAAGATTTGGAGGAGCCACTGTGGTAAGTGAGGTCATGAATTAATGAGGAGGTGTAATAGGATTGCTTAGCAGCAGTGAAGGCGCAGTTGAGATTATATAACATAGATTTGTAGTGGACCCAATCAGAACAGTTATGTGACTTTCTCACTTTCATTCAGTGGCATGGTATGGAGGTAACCTCAGTCTCTAGAAGGCTTTGTTAACAGAGCACAAACCCTGGCAGGTCATACAGCTTGGAAAGATTTCAAGATTGGGCACAGAGATAAATTGTGTGATTGTTATCTAAGGACCAGTCAAACTTAACTTGAATAGACTCACCACCAGAGAGGGGTGACAACCAAGTGATGAAAATGTTGGACTACAACAATCCATTCAGCCATCTAAGATATGGACAGACGCTGATCTGCATCAGAAGGAGAGTGCTCACTCTGAGGACATAATAGATTCTTAGAGTTTTGATATGAAAGCACAATATGGTTATTAAATGGACAACATGGGTTTCTAAGTAGAAACCTTATATTGAAGGTATAAAGAATATTTTCCACTTTGAAGTAAGTCCCAGATCTACTGAATAATGACTAGTATGATCCAGAAGCCACAGAATAACCCAGTGCAGTAAGAGATAAACAGGTATTATGAAAAGAGTGGCAGCACCAGCCTGGGACTCAAGAGAATTGAGCCTGACTTCATAAAAGTTAACATGATACACATGTCCATAGAACTAAGGTGAGATTAAACTTAGCTTCAAAATACTTTCTTGCACTTGAGAGCGATGGGTAGAAGCTGCAGAGAGGCCAAGGCAGACTGAATGTTAGGATAAACTCCCTAACCATTAGAACCACCCCAATATGGAATGGGCTCCCTCAAGAAGTAGTGGGGCCCACTTTTCCCAGAGATCTTCAAGCTGAGGCAAGATAACCACTTGACTTTTATGTATTCAAATGGATTTCTTTTGGGTAGTGGCAGGTCCAGAGGGCTATGGAGGCTCCTTCCAATCATGACATTTTATTCCTGGGATTTCAGATGCATCTTCAGTAATTTAAAGCTCATTGATGAGGAAGTATATTTCAGGCCATATGCACATTCTGGGCAAAGGCAGAGAAGGAAGATAGAAAGTTATGCATGAAGAATAGCAAGAAGGCCAGTTTTGGCTAGATGTTAGAGTGCATGAAAGGTATCACTTACTTGTGTGACCTTGAGTAAATCCTTCAACTCTCTAAACTTCAGTTTTTTAATCTACAGAAAGGGGGGAGGGGAGAGAAGCTAGTAATACATTATAAATCTTGGAAGGTAAATTGGAGCTTTTTCGATCCTGGAGGTAATTCAGAGCCAGTACAATTTATTGACATTTTCAGTTCTGTGCTTGAGGAATAACACTGGTATCTGTGTGGATAATGTATTAGAGAGGAGAAAGACTTGCTGATTATCAATTTAGATGGTACTGGACTTCCTCTTACTATGTGCCAGGCACTAGGCAGAGCTCTGCAGATTCAAATGAAAGAAAGCAAAACAGTTCCCATTCCCAAGAAACTTGTATTTTAATGGGTGGAAAATAACAGATAAAAGAGGTCTGGAAAGTTGATAGCTGTGGGCTTAAAGATAGTCCCATAAAAAGGGAATAGGTCCAGGGAGTGAAAAGAAGAGATTTGCCTCAGATCATACAGAGTTAGGTCCAGGACCCAGACTAGAAGGCAGGTCTCCTAACTCTTGTGCTGTGTGTACAATACTATGGTTCTTCCATATAACATTTTTCCATGACTGTGAATACACATGTGTTCCTGGTGGGCTCTAAGATGAGAAGAGAGAATGGCATTTCAATAAGCAGGTATAGTAGGAGAATCAGAGTTCACCTCTTCTAGAAACCAAAGAGCCCCTATGACAATTAGGTGAAGGGCAGCTGCACCACTTACTCCCCATCCCAGTCACTATTGGTAGTGGCAGAATGAATGAGTCTATTCTTATCTCCTCTCACCGTCCATGAGGAGATCAGCATCACCATTAAGGGGTTGACCAGGGGGCTTGTATCTTATTCCCCTTCCTTTTGCTTCTAATGGTGGGTCTGAAAGGTATGGGAAGGCACTTAGGGCCAGCACTTGGCACTTTCAAACCAAATTACAGGGACCAAACAATTTATTAGAAATTTTAGACCATAAAAATATAGAAGGGGCCTTGGATTGTGCTCAGAGTAGGGATTTTTGTGACCCTGCCTGGCTCTAATTGAGTCATAGCCACTCTCTGGATCCCCAAACTGTGTGAGAATGTTATCTAGATACCACAGCTTACATTTCTCTAGCTTTCTGCTTTAAACAAATTCTCTTTTGATTGTCATTATAGCTCCAGTAATTAGGCAGAGTAATAAGAAACTGAAGCCCAGAGAATCTCACTGATTTACCTAAGGTCACTCAGCAAGTTGCTGTGACCTACTCATTTAGAGAAATAATAAATGGGAGGGCTCAGATTCAAACCGTGGTCCTTTGATGTCAAAGCCAGTGCTGTAGCCACTTTATCAGAATTGTGTTTGGGTAGATATATTGGCAAATGCTCCCCTGCCCACCTCCCTAGCCAACATAAAATATAATTGAAAGGGGTTTTCAGAAAGTTCTGGGTTCAAATCCCACACCAAACACCATTTGTGTCATCTTGAACCAATCACTAGATATTTCTAGACCTCCATTTTCTTATTTGTGAAATGAGAGGTGTTCCACTAGTGGTCCTCTGAGTTCTCTTCCAGCTGGGATCCTACAAATCTTGATGTGATGCTGAAACTATGTTGGAGATGTCCCACTCCTTCCTGCTCTGGCTTCCCATATTGCCCAAGAGTTCTTTTAAATATATAACAACCTCTCAATGCTACACAGTTCTTTCTCTTCCAAGCCCTTCTTCCTCCTGGCCATAAATAGAGGATTTGTCTACCCAAATAGATAACTGTTTCCTAATGAGCTCTGTAACCTGAGAGAAGGTGGCTTTTACTTCAGTCTTCCTTAGGAATAAGGAGGTCCCAGCTCTAACCCTAGGTCCAGCTAATTCAGAAAATTGATATAGGCTCAAAGTGAGTCCATTTTACATATCCGCAGTCCCACCTTTTTTTGTTAGTCAGCCTGTACCTTACCTGTGCTAGCATCAGAGGAGATCACAGAGTACCACAAACACCAGGATCCTCATGGTGACTTGTTTGCTGGAACCTGAGAATTATGGGAGAAGCAAGGGAAAGCCAGGTCAGGAGAAGATGGAGGAAGAAAAGACAAGTGAGGCCAGGCTAGGCCAGGCCAGGTCATGCTCAGCCTACAGTGACTCAATTCAGGTCAGCTCTACACACCTGAGGCTGACAGAGAAAAGCTTCCTACCACACTGCAGTGCCCCTGAGTAATAGGACTAGGGGATAGGACATTGAATATAAGAATGGTAAGTGGCATAATCCACAGTGAAATTCTAAAAATTCCACATTATTTAATTAAAAGAGAGTCCAAGTAATATGGGTTCCTTACCCTCTCTCTGGCTATGGGTAGTTTGGGATAGAGATGACCAAGTTGAATGTTTTGGCTAAGTCAGCTTTTGTTGAAGGCAACTCTTTCTTACCCAGGAAGCTTTGGACAGAATTTTCAGCCTGGGCTCCTAGAGAGCCCAGAAAGAATCTCATCTCTCCACGTGACTAGAGGTTAAGTATTTTGAAAGTCTCATTAAAAAGAAAATAGAATTTTGATTCTAAACTAGTTTAGGGATGGATACACTGGAAATTGATTCCCCAACAAGGAATTAGCGTTGCTTTAAATAGAATTTGTGCCCTAATTTCTGGTTCCCCCATGTCCCTTAAATGTTAAACAACCAATAAGCAGCATTATGTGGCATTTTAGGAGAGTTAAATAACACCTTTCCTTGGAGAAAGAGAGATAGAGAAAGGGTGAACTGAATAGGAGGAATGGGGCAAAGAATTCTGGGGGAATTTTTGGCATTTAAGTGAGTATATTCAGAATTAGAAAACATTCACTTTTCAAGGACAGCAAAGAAGAAGTGAAGAAATACTTTTAGACTTGTTGAAGAAGTCTATATGGATCTAACATAACAGGATTGATGTAATCATTAAGAAAAAGCTACAACTATCTCTTATCCAAGGACAAAAAAAAGTTTTAAAGCAGTGGATGTCATCAGCTTTATCATATCCTTATGTAGTTTGTCATATTTTATTTCTCCTTGAGAAATAAGTTTGTACTCTCATGTTTTCTGTACATATAAGAAGTTAGTGATATGTGGGAGCAACTTCATTTTATGTTTTCCTCAGCTGAAGGGTTGGTCTGTGACAGTCTTTCTAGATCTCTTTCATTCTCTCCTGGATGAACCAGATCTAGACCCTTTTTTATTAAGAAATACAAGTTACCTTCTGTTAGTTAGTCAATAAGCATTTTTTCACCTATTCTGTGCCTCGGGAACTGTGCAAAGTTGTAGAGTTCTCACCTCTAAAAGTCCCTCCTCTAGAACAAAGCTCCTTCCTAAAAGAAACGATTTAGGAATCACTATTTCTTTGTTTCTTCTCCTTGCTAGTTCTTTCTGCTTCCATTCAGTTACTATGCTGTTTCCAAAGTATAGGAATGCTCAGCCTAAGTTAGGCACTTGGAAAGAGAACTTTCTGGAGCTTGGGCTTCTGATCGCTGCCTTAAACTGTGTCTCAAAATTTTCTCTACCCCTTTCTTAAGTCCAGACAATCAGCAAAACAGTAAATCAACCCTTGATTTGTAGCATTCAGTGATTTTTGAGGTGTACATACTCATTCTGAAAATTTTATTAATTTAATTAATCTGGCTCTTAAGATCCTAGCTATCTCCTAGGGCTCAAACCTGTATGGAGGTTACCCTGGGTACTCAAAGGCTATGAAATAGAGGACAAGTTGTGACAGGTTCAGTTATGTTGTGAAGCTTTTGGGTATGGCCCTAGCAATAGGCTAGTTTGATTTCTGAGGATCAGTTTAGTTATACAGAGAGAGGCTCAACACTAATAGGTTTGTTGCCTATTTGATGATGAATTCTTTGGCCATGACAACCCATGACATTCTTAATGAAATCTGCCTCAGTTCTCCATAGTCCTTTTCCCCTTCTGGGGTTATGATAGCAGAGTTGTAGAAAAGCAGTATAGGTATGCTAAAAATCACAGAATTTTTGGACCCATCTATAAACTTGAACTTATCTGTTGGCACACTGAATGTGTGATCTTTGCAGACTGACTAAATGGACACATATTACTTAGAGTAAATAGCCCTTATGTAAAATATACTGTAATATAATAAATATAATAATACAATACAATGTAATGTAATATAACATAACATAACACATAATATAATATATAATATAATTATGTAAAATATAATTGAAATTATAAATGGAGATTCTGTGTGATACCTTTTGGAAATTGGTATAATTGAATTTATTTTGACCTCATTTTAACTGAAATCTGTCTTTCCTAATATGATGCTTATAATAGGTTAGAGTTTATCATACTGTTTGGCATTAGGACAAAGTGTGGATGTGCCTGGATCTGAAAATTTGTTGGCCGGATGACCTAGGCAAGTTACCTCACTTTTGGAGAAACCCGGGCAGCAGTCATAACCTGGTTATAGCTATATACTATCAGAGTCAGATCATTCATTAAGGGGAAAATCCATGGCAATTAAATCAATCGATTGTCTTTCACAGACCTCAGAAGTCCAGGTGAAGACTATAAAGCCCAGGGTGAGTAAGTATAGATCAGTAATGTCTTCCCTTTGGGGACTGCTGATTCTCTTCCTCCTAGTTGCCTTATGTATCTGTGTAGAGAGCAACCCCTTTAAATTGAACAACTCAGTCTCCACCCATAAACTAAAACAAAGAAAAAAAAACCCCTATCTCCTGTGAAAGTGGGTATGGAGTTCTTATCAATGGTAGAAGTGGGGAAAAAAAGGATAATTTAGGCTCAATGTCAGGAAAAACTCACTAGGAGGTCCAGAGTATGGTGACAAAGTCAGTGGGGGAAAGTGCCAAAATATAGTTCTTTGGCATAGGACCTTAGGTGAAGGAGAAACTTCTGCATTTTTTTGTTCTGTCTTTCCATATTGACCTGTTGGGGAGGGGAGAGGAGAGGGGAGGCAAGATGGCAGAGTGAAAGCAGGGACTTCCTTGAGTTCTTTCCCAAATCTCTCCAAATGCCTGTAAAAAAATGACTCTAATAAATTATAGATCAACAGAACCCACAAAATGACAGAGTGAAACAAATTTCTAGCCCAAGACAACCTGGAAGGTGGACAGAAAGGGTCTATTGTACCAGTTCGAGAGAGGAACACAGTCCAGTGTGGGCCATACTGGCACAGATCTGGCCCCAGCAAACCCAGAGTAGGCCTCAGGGGACTGAATCACTGGCTGCTGTGACAGTTTTGAGACTACTCAACCCACAAATGCCAAAGACAACTTAGGAGGTCAGTAGGAAAGGTCTATTGGACCTGGGTGAGAGAGGAGCGTGGTCTGGCCCCAGTCTCAGCCCCAGTCACAGGGAGGTGGCAACAGTGGTAGTGGCAGTGGCAGTGGCTGCTTCCATAGCTCTTGGCCCACAGGCAGTGGGGGGGTCAAGCATTTGGTCAGAGGGTGATTGCAGGGATCTCTTTGCTGGCACTGAGGCCGGAATCTCTTGCTTTGCTTGTGTTTTGATCTTGGGTGACAGTCCTGGGGTGAGGAGGGGTGCTGGTTGCAGAGC
>CM053581.1:148697352-148717982 GCA_028627135.1 Pseudochirops cupreus | reverse complement strand
CTTTCTCATTTTTCTGTTTCCCTCCTAATGTTGGTTCCATTGACTTTGTGCAAAAAACTTTTCAATTTAATATAATCAAAATTTTTGCATTTCATAATTGCAATGCCAAGCAAAGGCAACTTCAAGGTCAGAATACCAGTATATTAACTCTCCATTCATTCAGTGACAAATTAAGGCAAAACATTCACAGAACAGAGAAAATAAAAATACAGTGTAACTCAGTCATTTAGCAAGTTCTCAATTCCATCACAAAGTATCTCAAATCATTCACAAAGTATAGAGTCAAAGCACCCAGCTCCTGGCTAGTACATTCATTTAGTCAATCACAAAGTCTCTCTTCTCAAATTGAGATTAGTTTCTAATCATAAATAAAGTACATTCATTTGGTCTGTCACAGATTACAAAAAGTCAAAAGTTTCCCACCCCGGATTGCAACTGAATTGCAATTATAATCAGTTAGTGTCAAGCAACTTCTCAAAAGGGGCAGAGGAAAGCACAAAGGCAATCTACTCCTAAGCTACAATAAAGTTAAGATATCATCACAGCATTTAATACCCAAGGAGAGATCTTTTCTTCATCTTGACCTGAGGCAACTTCTCAGCAATCTCTGTTTCTGGGGAGACAAAGCTTAACAAAGCCACAAGATACGTTGCCAGTGTCCTCATCAATTCATTCTCTGCCTGCAGAACAGTCTCAGAACCCCTGAAAACACCAGAAAGACCTTCTTCCATGGTTTCTGTACACATACGACAAGAAAATCCTTCTGAACCAACAGCAAGATTCCAGGACCTCTGGAACAACAGCACTGTCCTTTACCAGCAGATGAAATCTGGCAAAACAACATCAAAAAGGACGGAAAAAATACCAGCACCACAGTCATGCCTCCTCTGTTCTTGGCAGCTCTGGGTGGCAGCTCTCAAAAGTCCTGGGCAGCTCCAACTGGCCCTCAGCAGTCTCTCTCTCAGCAACTCTGGCCCCTGGCAATTCTCCTTTCTCTCTGCCTCCATGATACTGCTCCCCAGAAGTTCTTCTGGCCTCCTCTGCTTGGGCCTATCTCTAAATCCACCACACCAGCTCCTCCCAGTTCAGCCCTCTCTCTTCATGTCAATAAGTCCATCCCACGAGTGGGATTCACAAACTCTGGGTTTTAACACTTAACCCCCAAACCAAACCAATACAAGGGGATCTTTAAATTCCATTACAATTACAATAATGTGATCTCTTGATTCATCATCCAATTTTAATTTTTAACAAATTGTTTTCTTCATTTAGTTTTTGTACCTCCCTTTCAATTTAGTTAATTCTTCTTTGTAAGGAGCTCTTCTCTTCAGTGGATTTTTGTATCTCCTTTTCCATTTGGCCAATTGTATTTTTCTTCAGTTGTTTTCTTTAGCTGATTTTTGTTCTTCCTTTTCCAAGCTATTGACTCTTTTTTGCATTCCTCTTTTTTCCCCAGTTTTTCTTCTACCCCTCTTCTTTGACTTTTAAAATTCTTCTTGAGCTCTTCCAGTATGGCTTTTTGGGCTTGTCACCAGTTCATATTCTTCTTTGAGGTTTCAGATATAGGTATATTGACAATGTCGTCCTCTTCTGAGTTTGTGTTTTGATTTTCCTTGTCACAATAATAATTCTCAATGGTCAATGTCTTTTTTTCTTCTTGCTTATGATATTTGCCTATTTCCTATTTAAAGTTGAGCTCATGGGCAGCTAGGTGGCACAGTGATTAGAGAATGGGCCCTGGAGTCAGGAAGACCTGAGTTCAAATCCGGCCTCAGATACTTAACACTTACTAGCCGTGTGACCTTGAGCAAGTCACTTAACCCCAATTGCCCTGCCTTTTCCCCTCCAGAAAAGAAAAAAAGCTGAGCTCTCCTCCTGGTGCTCAGGGGTGTCACCTGTGTCTCAAGCTTCTTGTGCTGGGAACCAGTGGCCTGGTCACTGGTTTTGTGTGCTGGAGACTTGGGTGCTGGCAGCTGGAGGCTGTAGGGGTCTGGCAACCTACTTGGTGCTGAGCTAGGTTCCTAGTAGTGGTATCTTGCATGTGCTGAGGTCAGGTGGGGTTTTTCTGCATTTCCCTGGTGCTACACTGAAGCACGTGGCTGTTGGAGGACAATTGTCTGCCTGTGACTATACTAGTGCATGCTGTGGTTTTCCAAGCTGGAGTCTGCTGGTTCCCCTGGTTATGCTATGGCACATGGTAGGTCCTAGTGTTGGCACTTGCCTATCACCACCTTGTGACCCAGGACCTCTCACTAGTTTGCTGAGGTGGGATTTGTTTCTGGTTTACTGGGTCACCTCATGTTCTGAAATATGCTACCCTTTTACCTGAGTGAGACTGACCTTTCTTGGAAATCCTCCAAGTTTCCTGGGCTAAAAGACTGCTTCACCCTATATTTCCACTGTCTCTACTGTTCCAGTATTTTTCCTAAGGTGCTATTTTCTGGATGTTTGAGAGGTCAGTAGGGGAGAGTGAGAGCAATTTACTGCTTACTCTGCCACCTTGGCTCCTAGAAGTAGCAGGGATTTCTTTTAGGCAATAGTCTGTCCCATACTTCACCCGATCCTCCTCTGAGTCTCTCTACTCTCCTGCTGGCAAAAAGATTCTTTTTTTTTTTTAACAAGATGGAGGCTGAAGTGTTAAGTCCCTTTAGTAAAGCAGGAACATTAACCTCTTCAATAAAACCTCGACCCTAAGGCTGAGATGGAGAGTTTTCCAGGTCTGCTCCCTTGACTGAGTGCTGAACTAATATTAAACTGTTTTCAGTGATGAATAGCTCTCTTAAATTTAAGAACCACAAAGGTCCTCAGATCTGCTCCCTGGGGAACACACCTAAGCTTTAACTGCTTATCACAGGAGAAAGTAGGAATTCTACTTTCTTTGATAAACAACCAGAAGTTACAGAGCTTTCCTCTGAGTAAAATAGCACCTAGATCAATGAATGGCAGGACTTATATATCCTCAGTCCACTTTGACATTATAGATGGTACTAAAGAACAATAAGATGAAACTTTCCTGTTCTTCACCTAGCAGGATTTTGCTTTCTCCAGGGAGCTCACAGCAGCTCCAGAGCTTTCCTATTAAAGCAGCTCCCAGAACCACTCCAGAACTTAATTTGCTTCAGTCCATGGTGGATGCTCATATTTTCTGAAGCATCTCTGCTGGGCTTTTTAAAGCAGCACAGAACAGTCTTTGGTGGGCTTCTGCCTTTAGCATCATCTTCCCTCTTTAGGTGGAAGATATTTTCTCATTTGAGAGAAATGATTATTTCTCTCATATTAATAACCAATTATTAAATTAGGATAAAGATTTTTCCCTTCCTATTTCCTCATTCAGAAACCAGTTCTTGTCATTTATTCAGTCAGTCTCTGGAGGACATTGCTGATAGAAGAAATTGCACAAATATTCTGGGTACATGATTCTTGTGCTTGGGCAGGACTCCATCCAGCTAGAAGATCTTACAAACACAATCCAGTCTAGGTGAATTCTTGCCCTTAGGAAACTAGCCCCTTCCTTTAGAATTTAGGGTGACTCAACTTATGAAGGGGAAAACCAGCCAGAGTGGTCTAGGTATGGATACTTTTGTCCAGATTTCTGGAAGTGGCTGAGTTTCATGTTCAGGTTATGTTCTCAGCAGGAGGAGCTAGACATTTTTGCCTACCTCTTCATTAATATACCCCCCTCCTGACTATTAACCAGAGTTGATTTCCAACTTCAAGTTCACCTCCTTTTCCAAAGGCTTTTTAAGAATTTAGTGTTCCCTATGGGAGGTGTCTTTGGCTTGTGAGAAAGCCACTGACATAATTTTATTATTAGCCATAATTAACAAATTGATTATTAATTACCCAGAAATTGTGTCTTTTGGACTTTTCATTCATCACACAGTTTTTGTATCTTTAGCTTCTGATTTAGCTTCAAATGCTTTTCATCAAGGCCTCCTTGTGATTAGTGAGCCAAGTATTTCACTTTAGTTGAAACATATAATTCATTGTGTGCAATAATTCTGGGTGTGCCCAATCATAGAGAACTTTTAATACCAAAGAAAAACCTCTTGTTTCATTCAATAGACAATGGGGAACCCTAGAAAATTTGAGCAGAAAAGGCATATAGTCAGAGTAATGTTTTAGGAATATCCCTTTGGTGGATATTTGGAGTGGGTTAGAAAGGGGAGGCCCCGGAGCATTGAAACTAGGGGAAGATTAGGAGACCTTTTAGGCATACATGTTTGAATTTTTTTTATCTCTTATGATATAACAATATTACATTACCTTAAATTTTAAACCTGGAATTAACTTCAGACTCAAATAATATCTCCTATGGAAGTTGTGTTTACTTATACATGGGCAATAGGCCTCAAAAACAATTCTTAGAGTAATTTATTAGTCAGACTAATTAACATAGTTATTTAGAGAAATATATGGTGAAATAAATGATCGGACCCCTATTTTACTCCAATTAGTACTAATCAGCTAGTGATTTTATTGGGGTAGTGATTGTTAGTAATTATCAGTACATTATTCCTATCAGTATACATTTAGTCAATTAATTAATATAGTTGTTAGCAATATACATGTAATCACTTAATATATTATGCTTATCAATAAATATTTAATCAACTAATCAGTAATCAAATGGATAGATTCTTTCTTACAAAGGACCCTAGACTCTTATAGAAAGCCCAAAGCCTCTTATGAAAGGCCCGAAACTTTATACTACATAAACAGAAAGTCACTAAGAAATTCACTTGCCTAATCATAGGAAGCTAATTAGAGGCCTTCCACTCTTTCTTCCTGCTGAGCAAGGGGCCAAGCCCAGGATGACAGATATGGCTCAATTACATGGAAAGTCTTTCAGCCATTTCATTTCCCTTTACCTTTCCTTATCTGATTATTGACCAACATGAGGAGATGACTATGAGCATTTGGCCAATGAGTGACCCTGATTGCTGGGCTGTGATCCGTCCTACCAGTCTTGGGTCTATATAGATGTTTTGACCTCCTCTCATCAACCCAACCCCATGAACGTGCTCATCAACCTTGGCAAGACCTCCTGAAAAGTCAAGTTAGGTCCATTAAGGTCTGCTTACTAGTCCATTTGTCAACCAGTGGGTTTCTGTATTTTGTGTAGACCCCCCTGGAAGGTTGAGGGGAAGGTCTATCCACCAATCAGACTCTGTATGTTTTCCCTGCTTCACCTGTATTTTCTGAGTATCAAGCACTATAAAACTGGAGGAAGGGGGCATCTCACATCTCTAAGTTGATCTGAGGTCCCTTTAATAAATGGTTATTGGTTCAGAGTTCTGCTTCTGTGGTTGTTCTTGTAGATTGAAGATATTTGGCCTACATTTCTGATGAGCCAGGTAGGAGGGAATGGTGTGGACCCTTATCCCCTCAGGCCAGTCTTGCAAGGGACCCAAGAAGAAGTGCATGCCCAGATGAATTTTTTACAGTTGGCTCTACCACATCACCAGCCCTGGGAGGTTTGACTTCCCTTGCCCTTCACATCCAAATTATCTGAGCCCAGGATGTCTCTCTAAGCTACAGAATGGTGAACCTGCTTTGATTTACCAGAAATTACTTCCCTTTTATGGAAGGTTCCCAATTGGGTCAAGGCACTGTTTGAATTTATAATTAATCTGTTTGGGATTTATAAGCTCTGGAGCATGTAAACACACATATACATACATATGAATTTATTTTGCTTTTTAATTTTTGGGTATATATATCCATAATTTTGGTTTTTTAAGGAGAGATCAGTGTTCCCTCTGTCTTCTTTCCCTTTGTTTTTCTTTATTTTCATTTTGTTAAGACTACAAAGATTCTTTAGTAAAACTGCTAGTTTCATTTTTTAGCCAGTTAATCACCTAGCTAATTTTAAACTTGGTAGGATTAAAATAGATTAAATAACTCTTGACATAAGTAGAGAAAATCTATTAAACTGGTGGAGGGGAGACTTTGCAGGGGGAGAAATACATTTTAGGGAATTTACCAACATATCCCTGGATGAATAAGGGATTAGAGAACAGATTCCTTGGGAGTATAGGGTTCCCCAGCTCAATGGTAAACTGTCAGAGCCTGTGACCAGAACAATTTTTCCCTCCCAGAAAACTCTCCTTGAGTTAGCAAATAAGGCTACTTTGAGGCTATCAAGCTATCGCTTGGTCTTTGGCCTAGCACCTCCTCAGGAAGCCACACCCTATAGGCAAGTTGCTTTAGTTTGAAAAAGTCTGGTATAAATTTTGCTAAATATTCATTCATAAAAGTCCTTGGAGTCTTAATTGACCAGTTGAAATGGGAAGCAAAGAAGTACTTAGCACTTTGTTTCAGCTTCTTAAGTATTTAGCATCTTATTTGAGTTCAAGTGTCTTTGAGCCTCGCCCTGATTATATCAAGTCTTTGTTAAGAAACAGAACTTGTAAACCCCACAGTGGGAGGAACTTGCTGATGCAACAGGAAGGGGTGGAAGAGGGAGTGGCTAATGACTACATATAAGGAGAAGCCCAAGCTAAGAAAATGAAAGTGGCTGCTCACCTTGCAGACCCAAGGGCCAGCCTTGGGTTGCATCTCAGGAGGGATTGAGGAGACCAGAGACAAGATATGTGTGCAGCTTGTAGTTTATTCCAACATGGCCACTAGCAGTAAGCAAGCTAGCTCCTATATCACTCTAAAGTAAGCATGATTCAAGCGTGACCACCTTGCATACAGGGGTGCAGACCAATGGAGGAGAGCCAAACCAGTCACATCAGCTGCTGTCTATCAAGTGAGAGGTCTTGTGTGAGACATCCTTGAGAACTAACAACTAGACTGTGGTTCTCAGTGCTTTCTTATCTCTAGAGTATACAGAGCAGCCTTGGAACTGAGAGGCCCAGAGGCAGCTCCTAGATTTCCATGGGAGAAAAAGTGCTTTTGACACACATTGTCCTATACAACTCCCCTTCTGTTTTGGAAAAATGCTAGGTGAGTATCAGCCTGAATCATTGCTAAGCCATTATAAAGCATTTTAAACATTAAGCCAAGCAGAGGTGGGCCACAAAACAATAATATACCCACTGCTATTGCTAATGCCATCCAATTATGGGGCTGCAGCCACCACGGAAAAGTAGGGTTATCAAACCATCTTAGTATATCCTCCGCTGTTTTGTCTGGATTAAGGTCAGTTAGTGCTGCTTGATTACTTTCATGAGTCAAATTCCACGAATCATCAATATCTGAAGTTATAGTACTGTTTGAGAACAAACCATTTAGGTGGTTCCTAATTGTAGTCCAATTATACTTTGCAGTATCATTGTCCCATTGTAAAGGGGTAACACATATCATCTGACACCGATAGTCTCACTGAAGTGCAGATATAAAGAAATAATACAATAATCAATATAGGCAAACTATGTAAAATCATAGACATCAAATTAAAAGGAAATAACTTTAACAGTATCGTGTTGGCAGTGTTGCTGGATCAATTCCAGAGCAATGATGATTTTGGATGTTTACTAATATAATTTGTAATATTTGAATCATGCCAAGCCCCAAGAAGTTGGGCATGTATTTTGTCACAAAAACATTAGAATCAGAGCTAATCTATGGTAAAGGAGTTAGATAACAATATGTATATACATAATCATATCTAAGTAACAGCTGAGTTTTAAAACTTTTAACTCATAACCTGAAATACAATACTAATGGTTCTAATACATTGATCTTGTACAAAAAATCCTTATCTAATATCATGTAGTGTCTTGATGGCTATAGAAACATTTAATGAAAGTCCATTAACATATTGTGCAGTTTCTTGGATTTTTCTAAGTAGAGTAATTGTTGACACAGTGGTTGAAATGATCAATAAGAATACAATAATAGTAGGGCAGTGAGTCTAGGAACAAGGAATCTGACAAGGATGATAAGTCTAACAATAAGTCTGACAATGACAAACTCCCCCTCCCCCAAAGATCAGCAGTTTTATTTAGTGTATATCCCCCTAATGGATGATACCAAACATGAGTTAAAATTAGTTAGAAAAGACAAAAAATATACAGTAAGAGCACAGTTAATACAAGTAATATTCCATACACAGGCATAAGTGTATTCATAATTACATAGGTTTCAAGCTAACATTCTCTGCCAATTTATTCACAAATTGAACAGTTTATATTTCACTCAGTAAGGAAATAGAAGACATGGTTGCTGATATTAAGAGGGAAGCTATGGTTCTGGTAACACTAAGGTCACAGGTTATGACAATTAGTCCCATGATTAAATCACTTTCTTCTAAAGAGGGTGGTTCCATTAATACATTGTGTAAGGGTAAGTTAAACAGGTAATAGTCCATTGGAGGGTAGTATTATCTTGTGAAAATGTGAGACTCTAAGTCTCTTCTTCTTGAGTTGTCTTTATGCAAGGGGTATCCTGATCCTTTTTCTCTGAATTCTCTTTATCTGCAAGATGGGTTGTGGAATTCAGTGCTTATATTCTCACAGCCGCATCTGATAAAAGAAAATAAACAAAGCCTCTCCCCCAAATAGTTAAGGGTCAGGTCCTACCCAGTTCTTGTTTGGGGAACTCTCCACATGGAGTGAGTACATTTTCAAACTGTTTTCCTGCTGGTGTATACTCATTTTTAGTGATGCTTAAAAAATTTAAAGTGTATATGGCAGTAGTTAATTGCCAAGGCAGTAGTTAATTGCTTTTGTGGTGCATTGGTCCAAGTCCCTCCTTTTTATTTTTGTAAATAGGTTTTACTTGTGTAAAAGCTGGGGGTAGGGAACAGAATGTCAAGTTTGAATAATAGCTATGTCAGTTTGCCTAGAATGAAAAGGAGTAAGGTTAAAAGGGTGTAAGGGCCCTCCCAATTACCTGCAGGTGTTTTCCATATAACCTGTCTTTGTTTTTCCATTGTTGTACCACTGTCCCATTATGAGTTTATGTTTCTGATTCCCTCTGAGATGTTTTGTAGCCTAAATGCCAATTAGTATAATAAATTCTGACTTATCTTAGCATCAAGTTAGTAGTGATATTACTTCACTTTTTCACATTCCCTTAAAATGACCAGAATAAGTTCAAATTGATTTTTAGTAGCATTCCAATATACAAAATTTTTTCTCTAATAGATGAGGCATGAAATGGTTAAATGCTTATTTGCCTGCCTCTTGGATCTGTGGGGAAAAGCTTCCCTCCCTTTCTTATCACCTTTTCCTCACTCCACTTGGCCAAAGTGGAATGAAGGGAAGGAGATCTTCAAACCTTTAAAAATCTTAAAACTTATGTTCACACTTTTCAATAGCAAATAATTTGCTGTCTTAAACTTTCTACCCATGCTCCTGTCATTGCTATATACTTATACTTTATTTCTTTATAATTCTAACCTGACACTTCTACCCTTCTGCCATAATCATCATATTAAAAAAATACTTATTCCCTCTCATACTCCATCTCCTGCCAGCTGTTTGTGAATTCTGGCAGGCAATAAGGGAGGGGGGGAGATACAAGGGTACGAGATAACAACATTTCCATGCAGTCCAGCTGCATGTTAAATCTTACAGAATGACAAATTACTCTCACACACTCATTCTCACAAAGACACATAAACAAAGCCGAGAGACACAGAAAATAACAGAATGGATCCAAAGGCTCACTTAGAATTCGTAGGAGATCTCCTGAAAAAAATTAAACAGTTGCTGGCTCTCCAGATAGTAATGGAAGACAGGTAAGATTTACTTGATAATATTAGAGTTAGCTGCATCATACTGAAGTGTTCGAGCCACCCCTGGCACTTTCATTTCTGCTGTTAAACGTATCATTAATATATTCCATAGAAAAAAGGCAGAAATTGGGAAATGTTGGAGTCCCTCTTCCGTTAGTCCCTTACTCCTCTCTCTCCTGGCTGGTTACCAAATTATCAAATGGGGCAACATTCCAAGAATCCTTGTGAATGACTGTTAATGATAAATATTCCCTTTCTTTCATTATATGTAGGAGGACTTTCTCATATGTCTCTTGGCTAGGCTGCTCAATCTCCTTCAATGATATTGTACATCTCTGTTTTCTATTTCTCTGCCCTGCTCAGCCACGTATGGTTAAAGTTGAGAGGTTGGGATACAAAGACCTACAAACAGGAGGGGGCGGCTGAGGCTACTCTTCCTCTCTTTCCGGGGATGGATCCCTGCTTGGACTGTCCTTGCTAGATAGGGACAGACCTGTTTGAGTGTGGGCAGGAAAAGTTCGAACCTCCCTCTTTTCACCTCCAAAGGCATCCTTTACTAGGTGGTAAATTGTGAAGTCTATGCCCCAGACTTCCCTGGGACAGGTCTTATCAAAGGATGTCAGTTGCTCTCCTAGGACCTTCCACTTGGTAAGCTCATAACATCCTACTTCAGAGATGGTGAAACCTTGTGTGCCAAATCAATGAATTTTCTAATGTCTTTAAGCTGCACAGTTGCTCCTTGTTTCTTTATGCACTTATAAATGGCCCTGACATAAGTTTCTCTATCCCCTGGTCTTAATGCGCTCATGTTTTGTCCCATGGTTACTCACTGTTCTCTGAGCCATGCCAGTTCCAGAAGCTGCATAGCCTGACTCGGGGATCTGCTCCTGGAGCCTCTGGAATCATAGGTGTCATATCTTGAGTCTTAGGAACCTAGAGAATAAGTCCTGAAATTAAAATTGTAAGAACTGGAGATCTGGCCAAAACAAATCCCTGAATATTTGAGTGTTAGCTGTAGGAAAAGACCCCTAGGATGATCTCAGACAATTTATAAATTATTTTATGGGCAGTTTAAGTGGGGAACTTCTTAGAAGGAAGCAAGGAAATTGTACCTTGGGAATTTAGTGTAATTCTCCTAGGAGATATTCCTCTGAGAATTCCTACTCCTGGGTGGAAATGTCCACTTGAGAGATGGGATCAGATGTGAGCATTCCTATAGGAATCCCACTGAGCAAGTTTTTCATAGCCTGTGACAGAGGTGGACTGTCAGAGTTCAGCCCTGCCCTAAGGGGCAGTAGGTACTTACCTTTACAATGGAGACAATGCTGGTTTTCTCTTTAAAGAAAGTAACCCTGGAGGGTAGATGTTAAGAGGGTTTATTGATGTTATACCTGGGAAGCCTTACGGCAGGACTCTAAGGTCCCCAGCCCCTCCAAGGCTTGGATCCTTTTATCTACCCCAGATCCACACACCATGTGTGACGCTGCCCAGCTGAGCAGGATTGAGAAAGAGGAGGTAAATTGTGAAAGGGGAATTGCAATCACAAGGGCATGAAGACTCCAGGGTGTGGAGACATCAGTGGGGAACCTCAGGTATCCCACGTAAGAAAAAGTCTCGAGCAATGCAATATCCCCTGGCTAGGGACGGTGCAATATGCTCTGACTTCCATGCAACCCAACCAATTCCCGGGCCTCAAACACATCCCTGCACCTCAACATTACCACTTGCAATCTGGCACCTATTTGTGACCCTTACAGTGGACTCCCTGTCCATCAGCAAAGACGAAGAAGAGAGCTATCAAATTGTGTAAAATCTGTTTTGAAAGTACAAAGGATTCAGTGGAATTGTATTAGCCAAAGCACAGTGCCTTTAATTACTTTACCCTTAAAAAGTTACAAAATTTCATTGAACAATCTTCTAAAACTAGTTTAGAACAAATGAATTATTGATTTTGCTCACTTCTCTGACCAGTTCTGCCAGACTTTTCCTCTCCTCCTCATTTTTCCACCTCCCCCCTGATTATGCACCCCAAACTCCCCCTTCCTCAACAAAATGCATCAGGCAACAGGAGGAGGTCTTGTATAGAATAAAGAGCACCATCTTCTTAAGCCATAGGACCTCTCAAGTTGGAGGGAAGACATACCAAGGTTGGATGAAAACCCTGCTGCAATTATAGATAAGTTTAAAGCCATCTTTCATGACTATAGTCCCACTTATCTCATGGAGACCCTGTTTTCCCCAGGAGAAAGAGCAGGTGTTACTAAAGTAACAAGCAAAATGTGGGTCTTGGGGGACAGGGAGGACAGGGAACTTGACCAGTATAGGACCCCCACTGGGACCCTAAACAACCCAGTTTGCTTAGTTACACAGTCCAGGGTTATCTTATTGGGGGTATGGGATTTTTCAAAGAGCAGCCAGATAATTTTTAGTAAATTTCAGGAGATTATGTAGGAAAAAAGGTGAAAACCTCAGGTGGTTTTATGATAGATTGTGTAAGAGTGGAAAGCATTTTGCCAATTAGAACCCTTAAATCCACAGGATACAAGAATAATAATTCTTATAACAATAATTATAATAATAATTCTTATAATAATAATGCAGCTTTTGTAAATCAGATTAACTAAGATAAGGACTATTTTCTTAAATACAGTCCAGGTTGGCATGAGAAAGTGATAGGGGAACTTAAGGGGATAGCAAAATATGTCTATGAAGGAAAAGAACTAGTGAAAGACAGAGTAGACCAAGGAGAGAGGTCTAAACACAAAACTCAACTTAGGTCTCTCCCTGTTTCAGTTCAGGTTTCTGACCATCCAACAATTCCTATTCAACCCTGAATTCAGTGTACCAATGAAGATTGTCATTATTATGGGAAGAGAAGGCACTTTACCTGGGACTGCATGAGTATACCTCTCCCCCTCTTTTATTTCCATCCACTCATATTTTTCTGTAGGGTGAGATAGATTTCTATACCCAATTGAGTGAGTATGTTATTTCTTCTTTGAGCTAGTTCTAATGAGGGTATGGTTCAAGTGTTCCCTGCCACCTCCCTCATCTTCCCCTCCAATGCAGAAGCTCTTTTGTGCCTCTTATATAACAGATAATTTACCCCATTGTACTTCTCCCTTTCTCTCAATGCATTTCTGTTTCTCACCCCTTAATTTTATTTTTTAGATATCATCTCATCATATTCAGCTCACACCAATATCCTGTTTATATAGCCTTCTTGTAGCTGCCCTAATAATAAGAGAGTTTTTATAAGTTACAAGTATCATCTTCCCATATAGCACTATAAACAATTTAACCTTATTAAGTCCCTTATGATTTCCTTTACCTGTTTACCTTTTTATGTTTTCCTTGAATCTTGTATTTGAAAGTCAAATTTTCTATTTAACTCTGGTTTTTTTCATCAGTATGCCTGAAAGTTTTCTAGTTCATTGAATGTCTATTTTTCCCCCCTGAGCAATTATACTTAGTTTTGCTGGATATTTGATTCTTGGTTGTGATTCTATCTCCTTTGCTCTCTAGAATATCATATTGCAAGCCCTCTGATCCTTTAGTATAGAAGCTGCTAAATCTTGTGTTATTCTGACTGTAGCTCCACAATACTTGAATGGTTTCTTTATGGCTGCTTGCAGTATTTTTTCCTTGTCCTGGTCACTCTGGAATTTGACTATAATGTTCCCAGGAGTTTTAATTTTGGGATCTTGATTCAGGAAATGATTGGTGGATTCTTTCAATTTCTATTTTACCTTCTGGTTCTAGAATATCAAGGCAGTTTTCCTTGATAATTTCTTGGAAGATGATGTCTAGGCTATTTTTCTGATCATGGCTTTGAGGAAGTCCCATGATTTTAAAATTTTCTTTCCTGTATCTGTTTTCCAGGTCAGTTGTTTTTCCAGTGAAATATTTCACATTGTCTTCTATTTTTTCAATCTTTTGGTTTGATTGTTTCTTGATGTCTCATAGAGTCATTACCTTCTACTTCTTCGATTTTAATTTTTAAAGAATAGTTTTTTTCAGTGCATTTTTAACCTCCTTTTTCAATTGATTAATTTTACTTTTTAAAGCCTTCTTCTCTTCAGTGAATTTTTGTATATCTTCCACCACTCCCCATGCCCCCCTCATTTGCTGGTTTTGCTTTGCAAGGCATTCTTCTCCTCATTGGATTGGCATATTCTGTTTTTAAGTTGTTATTTTCTTCAGTATTTTTTTTGTGCCTCCTTTACCAAGCCAGTGACTCTTTTTTTTCATGATTTTCTTGCATTACTCTAATTTATCTTCCTAGTTTTCCCTCTACCACTCTTACTTGATTTTTGAAATCTTTTTTGAGCTCTTCCATGACATGAGCCCAATTCATATTTTTCTTTGAGGCTTTGGATATGGGAGCTTTGACTTTATTGTCTTCTTCTGAGTGTGTGTTTTGATCTTCCTTGTCACCATAGTAATTTTTTTTTCCTTTTTGGGGGACAGAAGGAAGGGCAGTTGGGGTGAAGTGATTTGCCCAAGGTCATATGGCTAGTAAGTGTTAAGTGTCCAAGGCCAGATTTGAACTTAGGTCTCCCTGACTCCAGGGCTGGTACTGTATTCACTGTGCCACCTAGCTGTTCCCATAGCAACTTTTTGTAGGCAGGATTTTTAAATGTTTATTCATTTTTCTAGCATATTTCTTGACTTTTACACACTTTGCTAAAGTGAGGCTCTGTTTTCAGAGTTGAGGGCCCATCATCTCCAGCTCCAGTTGTTTTCAGAGATACTTCTAGGGACCTGTAAGTTTTCAGTTCTTCCAAGGAGGTATGATCTAAAGAAAGATGTGTTTACTACTCTCCTGGCCTGTGTGTTTGTTCTGTAAGAAAGCGCAAGCACTCTTTTCTGCCCCAGACCTGTGATGAGAGCTCCAATGCCACAAGTTATGTTCTGCTATTGCTCTTTCTCACCTACCTAGGATTGCAGCTAGGATCTGAGTATGGACAAAGCAACAGCATCCTCTCCTCAGTGCCAGCAAAGAGACCCCTGTAATCTCTTTCTGAACAATTGTTCAACTACCTTAACGTCTGTGGGCTGAGAGCTCTGAAAGCATCTATTGCTGCTACTGGTTCAGTCACTCTCAAGGACTGCCCCTGGTTTGCTGGGGCCTTGTCTGTGCTGGTATAGCCTATATTTGATTTTGCTCTATTTTTACCACTGTGTGACAGACTTTCCTGGCAATCTTTAAGTTGTCTTAGGCTGGAAAATTATTTTACCCCATGCTTTTGTAGGTTCTGACACTCAAAAATGTGTTTTAGGGCATTATTTAAGGGTATTCAGAAGGGTTTGGGGCAGAACTCAGGCAAGTCCTTGTCTTTTCTCTGCTATCTTTGCTCTGTCCCTAAATTCTTTTTTTATTAAATTAGTTTTATTGATGTCTTCTATTTTGGTCATGATATTTGTTCCCAATATCTTTTTCCACCATTTCCCAGAGTGTCATCCTATATAATAAATAGTATTTTTTTAAAAAGGAAAAAAATCAGCACAACTTATGGATACATGGCAAAAGTCTGAAGACACGCTATGTGTGAAATCTGTAAACTGTCCACCTCCATGAAGGAATGGGTTGGGGGTGTCTTCTCATTTCTTTGCTGGAGTCATGCTTGATCTTTATAATTTTGTTACATTCATTTTTGATTTTTTGGTGTCTGGTGGTCCCCCCTCTTCCCCCTTTGTACTGTTGTAATTATATAATTTTATTATGTTTGGTTCTGCTTGCTTCACTTTCCATCAGTTCCTATAGATCTTTTAATGCTTCTCTTATCACATATATAATTTTTTACAACACAGTAAGAATGTAATTCCATTATATTCATGTACCACAATTTTTTTAGCCATTCCCCAATGAATGGGCATCTACTTTGCTTCCAATTTTTGGCTATCACAAAAAGTGCTGCTGTGAGTATTTTGATAGATATTAGGACTTTCTTCTTATCAATAACTTCCTTGAGGTCAGCTCAGTGATACAGTGTCTGGTTCATTTTCACCATATTTGCATAATTCCAATGGCTTTCCAAAATGGTACCATTTCTCAGCTTTGCCAACAGCATATGTTTGTCTATCATCTCACTACCATTTCCAACACAGACTGTTTCTAATTTTTGTCATCTTTGCCTATTTACAGGTATGAGATGAAACCTCAGGACTACTTTGATTTTTGTTTCTCTTATTGTTAGTGATTTGGAGCATTTTTTCATGTGACTGTGAATACTTTTCAATTCTTCATCTAAAAATTTCATTTATTCCCGTCCTTTGATCACTTAACTATTGAGGAATGGGGCAAAGAATACTAATAATAATAGCTAATATTTATATTGTGCTTAGTATGTTCTAGTCACGGTGCTAAGACATTTATAATTATTATATCATTTGATTTCACAGCAACCTTGAGAGATGGATGCTATTATAATCCCCATTTCAGAGATGAGGAAACTGAGGCATATGTGAAACTGAGGTTTAAGTGACCTTGTCCAGTGTCACAGCTAATAAATGTCTGAGACTGGTTTTGAACTCAGGTCTTTCTGACTCCAGGCACAGTGCTCTATCCATTCTACCACCAAATTTCCTTTAATAATCTAATATAAGTAGACAAATATAGTTCCCTTTATATTAATCATATATTAACTAATTATTTATATATCTTAGAAACCAATCCCTTATTCATAAAATTTGATACAAAAATTTTTTTCCCATTCAACCACTTTTTTTCTTATCCTAGGCCTCTTAATGTTGCTGTGCAGAAGTCTTTTCACTTTGCATAATCAGAGTTACCTATTTAATCTTTTCTAATTGCCTCTACATCTTGTTTTGTTAAGGATTCATCTCTTACTCATTGCTGTGAGAAATATAGAATCTTCTTGTCTTCTAATATTTTTAAATAGCATAATTTTAAATATTACACTCATATATCTGTTTAGGATGTATTATGGAATATAATGTAAGGGGTTAGTCTCGATTAGGGAGGGGAATCTTTTCATGTTGGAAGGCCACATTAATATTAACTGTAATCAAATAAAGTAAAAATGTAGAAGACGAACAAAAATGTATTACTAACAATAAAAGGATTTGTTTTGTAAAAGGCCATACTTAAGGACCAAGAAAGGCACATGTGACCTTAAAGCCTTAGGTTCCCACCCCTGGTCTAGGTGTAATTTCTGCTAAATTACTTTCTAGTTCTCCCAACAGTCTTTATTAAATAAGATGATTTATCCCAAGTAATTTATGTTTTCCACTTTATCAAATACTGGGTAATTGAGTTTTATTATATCTTGTTCTTTCTTATTTAGCCTATTCCACTGATCATTCTCTCTTTTTTAAAGCAATACCAGATGACTGATACTTTGCAATGTAGATTGATTTCTGGAAGTGTTATTTTCCCCAAGATCCCTACTTGTTTTTGTTATTTTGCTTAATATTCACGATCTTTTGTTTTTTCAAATGAATTTAGTTGTTATTTTATTAAGTACTATAAAGTATCCCTTTGTTTATTTAACTAGTATAGCTCTAAATGTGTAATTGAACTTTAGTAATATTCTTATTTTTCTTATATTGGCATCCTGAAAGATCTTAGAATAGATAGTTCATGTGCATTTTCTATTTTTTTAATCTTCATTTGGGATCTGGATATCCTTTGACCAGCCAAGCAGCTGAAGTTGCTTTATCTTTCATGAATAATTTCTGTTAGGAGAGGTTTGAGAGATTGTGGGAATCAGAGAAATGGCTAGTCTGTCATCTTATTGATCATATGACTCAGAATATAAATTTGTGATTATGATTTATGATACAGATAAACCAAGATCACTGCAAATGAACCAAGATCTGGGAATCATTTCTACTTTAGAAATGATATTTTCTTTTTTCTTTTTTACATTTATTTCTTTTTTTAAGTTTAATTTAATTTATTTCCTGGTTATACTTTAAGTTCTGAACTGTCTGAATTGTGTATATTATGTGTATCTTATATATATTATATTATCTGTATATTATATGCATTATTTTGTATATAAAAAGTGTTTATTATGCAGTTGAGACATATTTGTGTTCCTGTTTTCATGAGGGGAAGCTTATGAGTCAGTTTTTCCATATGTCTCCTCAGGTGATCTGGAGTACTTGGGGAAAGCCTTCAATTGTAGTATGTTGAATGCATATTTTCTGCATTTGATATTCTTTATAGCATTCTCTATGCAGCATTCTTCTCATATAATCCAGCACTTCTGAAGGAGACAGCCCTATCTCCCCAATTATTAGAGTCAGAATTAGGTGTTTATAAGTAGGAGGAGAAGTCTTCACTATGATTTTCCTATGAGAAACTGCTAAGGGGATATCTTGATACACGTGTAATGCCACGCACTAGCAGATTCCCACAAGAATACTACTGTGAACAACTTTTAAGGTTTGGATTACACAGTATAGTGAACACTCCATTTATTTCATTACAAATCAAGGCAAACATTCACAACAAATCACAACATAGTGTTCATAACAGTTTTTCCATATGTCTCCTCAGGTGATCTGGAGTACTTGGGGAAAGCCATCAATTGTAGTATGTTGAATGCATATTTTCTGCATTTGATATTCTTTATAGCATTCTCTATGCAGCATTCTTCTCATATAATCCAGCACTACAGTGGCCACAATATTTAGAACAAAGAACAAAAGAATAATACTTTTTTTTTTGCTTTTTGGAGGGCAATTGGGGTTAAGTGACTTGCCCAAGGTCACATGGCTAGTTTTTGTGTTAAATGTCTGAGGCCGGATTTGAACTCAGGTCCTCCTGACTCTCTGGCTGGTGCTCTATTCACTGCGCCACCTAGCCACCCCAAAACCCTCCTTACTTAATCATTCAATCAAATCACAATAATCAATCTTCCACTCATGGGGCAATCATAGATCAACTCAATTGGTCACTTATCTAGCAATCAGTCACTAAATACAATCATTAGAAAACCACACAAACCCTCCACCCCTTGCTGTCCAGCACACTTCAATTTCATCAAGGGGAGACCTTTTCTTCATCTTGTCTTGGAGTGGTATCTCAGATTCCCTGGATCCCCTTCCATGGTCTCAGCTCCTACATGAATCCACCAAACAGTCACCTGGATTCAGAAGCAGATAGCTCCCAGATTCTTGTCCAGTCCTCCAAGGTAGACAGCTCCCAGGTCCTTGTTCAGTCCTCCAGACAGTCCCTGGCACACACCAAAGTTCACAGGGTCCAGCAAATCTCAAACCCTTCACCACTTCTGTTGCTGGGAACACAAGGATCCACCAAGCCACAAACCAACAAAGGCTTATCCTAGTCATGCTTCTTCAGTCCTCCAGCAGTTCAGCTGGCCTTAGGACCCAGGAGAAATCTCGGCCTTCCAGGGGCCTAGTAAGAGTCCTTCCAGGCAGCCCTCTCAGCCTTTACCAAATTCATAGGAAACTCCAACTCAGTTTTCAGTCCAGCAGCCCAGCTCCCAGATGCTGGGACAATCCTTTTTCCTCCACCAGGAGCCACCAGGAGGAACATTCCTGATTCTGTCTCTCTGTGTCTAGAACTCTAGAACTCTTCTTATATACACACACTGGCTTCCTGTCTCAGCCAACCCCCTCCTGCCACTTCAGCAGGAAGAGACAGAGCTCATGCCTTCCATACTTAGCCCTAAGTTACTAAGGGCTAAGTATCTGCTAAATTGGTTACTGCTACAACATGTGTGTCTTTGACCATGATAATTTTCATTACCTCTTCCTTTAACTTTCTCATACAGTCCCTAAACATATATCAGGGTCTCTCTCCACTAAGCCACATAGAATCAGTCGGATACATTTTATTGCATCCCTTGGCAGTGAAAGTTAACAGATAGGTCATATTGCTATCTCCTAGTATATTATGGACCCTAAAAGTTTGCTGTACAAAAGAATTCTGACTAATACCTATAAATTTCAAGCAATTGACACTATCTCCCAGTACTCTTCTGGCCCCTTCATCACTGATTCTTACCATCCAAGACACTGAAGATTCTCCCATCCTTTGGTGAATTGACTTAATATATCAGTGACCTCCTACTGAGTGAAATCCTCAATTATCTCCTTGAAGATTGTATTTCCTCCCTGGTTCTCCTGCTTTCTTCTTAGTGCGGGACAAACTTCTGCCTGAGAAGCCTCATCCAACATTGTTTCATTTTCCTATCACACATTCTTTTGGCAGTTGTCTTTGTGGCAAGTAGGCTCAGCCTATGACAGAATTGCATGCACCTTCCTTTTGTCAGTTTTTTCTTCTTTCTAGCTAAATGAACAGAACAATTCTCATGCAAATCAGCCAACTCCCAAACAGTAATTTGTTCTCCTACCTCCTGAGACCCTCCAGCTTGCTCTTCTGAAGGAAAGCTTGCAAGCTGTAACACAGAAAGTTTCTCATTCAAAACAGCTAATTTCATTTCCATCTGAGTTTTGTCCTGCAGCAGTTTGTCTCTGTTTTTACACATAAGGTGATAACTTGTTAGCAAAACCCAGCCTTTCCTATACATCCCTGCCAGTTCTTTCTCTGGTTTTATTGGTATTCCTTGCAAACATCTTTCTAAATTTCTAGGCTCTCTCTTCTGTAGCCATAGTTTCCAGTTTTCACAGGATCCAGTGCTTTTAGCCCATTCTGTTGCTAAGGAGGAATAAACCCTCCCCTCCTGGGACATCCATTTCTTTCTCTAAAGTTCTTCTGCCTCCAAATTGAGATTTGAAATTTTGCAATCCCATCCTCATCATCAAATGTAGTGCCAACTTGATATTCACAACACCAACAGTTACTATGAAAACACTGGCATAGTTCTTAATTGCAAAATATAACAGATTCTTCATGTAGAAGACAGAAGCAAAACATTTATTCAGATACCAGAAAGCCAAATCCCAACCCCAGAAAGCCAAATATCAAAACCAGAAAGCC
>CM053581.1:148674867-148696852 GCA_028627135.1 Pseudochirops cupreus | reverse complement strand
TTTTTTTTTTCCCATTTTGGAAGCAATGAAAAATTCTACATTAAGAGAGTTATTTGATAAAGCCGAATAAAATACAAACAGGAAAGCCTGATGAGGGGGAGATTTGGGGTATATAAGAGAACAGAAATGGCAGGAACTGAAATGCATCAAGTATTGCTTTTCATTATTTTAATAAAGCAAATATTTCTGTTGAAAGTATAACTTCTAAGGCAGATGTGATTCTTGGGTTTGTTCATTTGCGTAGGTGAAACATCTACATCAGAAATCATAACCACACATTTACATTCTTGGTCACATGACCCAAAATACCACAGATTAATCAATTCTCTGATCACCACTTCCTCTCAAGACCCTCTTAACTGAAAATTTTCACCATGGATAAAGCACCTTCAGCTGTTTGATTGGTCTAGGACAGGGGTGGGCAACCTGTGGCCTCAAGGGGATTTGCTCTGTGAAGTTTGGATTCAGTCAAAGGGCCTAGAGGACCTAGAGGACCATATGTGGCCTTGAGGAGAGGACACCCAGCACCTATGGGAATATTAAACACACACACATACACACACACACACAAACTAATGCCTCCCCTGAGTTTATTTAGAGTACCAATATAAGCAACATGACAATGTTACCAAAATTAATTTACATTTTAAAAACTATTCCAATTACATAACCAAGGAAATAATTTATACAATTTATAAAACAATAACAACATTCATTTGAAAAAAAAAAGATCTAGATTATCAAGGGAAATGATGAAAAAAGTAGGGATCATGGGGCAAATAACACTTCCAGACATCAAACTGAAGTATGAAACAACTGAAGTATTAAAACCCTCTATTGGGGTTTTTAGAGAGACCTATTTTAGAGAGACATATCAGTTGAATAGACTAGAGAAGGGAGAACTGAAAACAATGGAACTCAATAACCCAGGCTTTAGTAAAATAGAAAATTAGTTATTTATCTAAAAAACTCCTTATTTGATTTTAAATAAAAGAAACTTTGAGATTTAGAAAACAGTCCAATAGAAATTACGCTTTGACCAACACCTTATAGCATATGTCACAATATATTTTAAATGGATATGTGAATTTGATGTTAAAATTTATATTATAAAAAAATTAAAAGATCCTCAGTTCAGAAATCTCTCACATCTATTACTAAGAGATACATCCTTAACCAAATAATACACGGATTAAAAAGAAAAAATAGCTAACCTTGATTAAATGAAACTGAAAAGATTCTACGTAGATAAAGTTAGGATAAGAAGGGATATAGCGAATATGAAAAAAAAATCATAGTATGAAATTTCACTCTAAAGGGATTAGTATCCAAGATATATAAGCAGTCAGTAAATATGAATAAGACTAACACAGGGGCAGCTATATTAGCCTAAATATATTAGATAAGATTTATATTGTTGAATATAAATTACATGCTTTACATATTATGTAATACATGGGGCAGTTAGGTTGCAAAGTTGACAGAATGCCAGGTCTGAAGTCAGGAATTACTTGTCTTCCTGACTTCTTACTAGCAGTGTGATCCTGGGAAAATCATATAACCCTGTTTGCCTCAATTTACTCATCTGTAAAATGAGCTGGAGAAAGGAAATGGGAAACCACCCTAGTATCCATGCCAAGAAACCTCCAAATCAGATAATGAAGAATTGGACATGACTGAAATGACCGAACAACAAATAAAATGTATAATCCTATGTGATGTGTATTATATATAATTATATGGGTAAGGAAAGCTATGTGTCACAGTGGATAGAATGTTTAGCTAAGAGTTAGGAATACCTGAGTTTGAAACAAGCTTCAGATACTTATTAGCTGCGTGATCCTGGGCAAATCACTTAGCTCTGCTTGCTTTAGTTTTATCATTTGTAAAATAGGGATAATAAAAGCAACTACCTCCCAGGGTTGTGTGGATCAAATGAGATAATGTTTGTAAAGTTCCTAGCAGAGTTCCTGGCACAAAGTAAGCACTATATAAATGTCGACTATTGTTATTACAGAGCACTGGGCCTACAATCAGAAAGCTTTAGGTACCAGTTCTGCCTCAGACACTCACTAGCCGTGTCCACCGGGCAAGTCACTTAATTGCAATCTGCCCTAGTTTCCATCATTGTAAAATGGAGATAGCAGCATTTTCCTTAACAGGACTGTAGTGAGCATTACATGATATAGGAAAGTGATGAGCATATTGCAGGTACCATATAAACGTTTATTCCCTTTCCTGTCCCTCGTTCTCCAGAATGAAAAATAACTGAGGTAAATACAAAGTAAATGGTTGAAAGAGGGGGAAAATAGGTCCTGAGAACATCAGATCAGGCATGGTTTCATGCAAGCAGCGTCTGAGGGGGTTTTTGAAGTAAGAGAATTTAAGAAGCAGTGATGAACAAGAACAGCCCCAGAACAGGAGACAGCTTGTACAAAGGCACGCAGATGGGAAATGCAACGTCCTGTATCAGGACCAGTACATAAGCTAGGCTGGTTGGCCAAAGATCACCTGAAGAGAATGAAGTTTTTGTTGTTGTGGATGCTGTTGTTGTTATTTTTCCTTCCTGAACAAAGAGGACCAATGTGACATCATGATGTTAGAGTCAATATGCAGTGTGTCTGGCTGTGGCTGTTCATACCAGTAAAAGCTTGGAAGGCTCTACTCCAGGTCTGGCACAAATAGTCTGTTATAACCATTTGGGATGGAGATGTCTCTAAATTTCTTTATGTCACATTTCCTTTGAGCTACCACAATTCTACTTGGCTCATAGAGCTCAGTGCCTTCTTCGATGTAGGCACACCATGCTGGGCAGACGTCTGCCACTGTCTCCTGTATCTTACAACTGATACTAGAGTTCTTCAGAGAGACCTTCAGAGTGTCCTTGTTTTGTTTCTTCTGACCTCCAGGTGAATGCCTACTTTGTGTGAGTTCTCTCTAAAATATTCTTTTAGGGGTGGCTAGGTGGCACAGTGAATAGAGCACTGGCCCTGGAGTCAGGAGGACCTGAGTTCAAATCCAGCCTCAGACACCTAACACAAAAACTAGCCCTGTGACCTTGGGCAAGTCACTTAACCCCAATTGCCCTACAAAAAAAAAAAAGCAAAAAAAAAAAAAAGCAAAATACCCTTTTAGCCAAAAGTCCATTTGCCATTTGGACAATGTGGCCAGTGCATCAGAGTTGCAGTCTCTGCAATAGAGTTTGAAGGGACCTCAGTGTCCAATGCTTTATCTTGCCAGATGATTCCCAGAATCTTCTTAAAACAATTCAAAAGGAAGTGATTCAGTTTCCTGACATGGTACTAGTAGATTGTCTAAGTTTCATAGGCATACAATAATGACATCAGGATCTGTAGACCTTCAGTTTCCCACACATTCTTTCAGAGCCTCTCAAATGCTGAGCTAGCTCTGGCAATGTGTGTGGCAACCTCATGATCAATGTTTACATCCCTGGAAAATATACTGCCAAGGTAAGTGACAGCATTCAGAATTTCCCCATTGAGTTTAACTGAAGGTTTCATGTATGAACAGTGTGGTGCTGACTGGTGGATAACCTCTGTTTTCCTGGTGTTAATTGTTAGGCCAAAATGAGCACAAACAACATAGAGTTGATTCATATTTTGTTGCATCTTAGCCACCAAAGCTGAATTGAGTGCACAGTCATCTACAAACAAAAAGTTAAATGCCAACTCTCCCTTCACTTTTAGTCTTGGCTTTAGCCCTTTCAAGTTAAGTAATTTACTATCAATGTGGTAGCTGACCTTGAAGAAGTCTTTTTCCTCACTGAAGGCATCTGACAACGTCACTGAAAACATCATGTTAAAAAGTATGGCAGCAAGCACACCATCCTGATTCATTCCATTCATGACAAGGAAAGCATGAGAACAATGTCTGTCATCCAGAATCTTGCAAAAAAAATTCCATTATAAAACTGATTTAGAATACTGATGAACTTCACCAGGCAATCAAATTATGCCATGATCTTCCACAGGTGCTCATGACTGACATTATCAAAGGCCTTGGTTAGATGGACAAACACTTTGTACAGACCTCTATTCTGCTTCTGCCATTTTTCCTGTAGTTGTTGGGCAGCAAATACCATATCAATCATTCCTTGGCCCCTTCTGAAGGCACGCTGGCTCTTGTGTAGATGACCACCTTCCAGGTGAAGAATCAGCTGATTAAGGAGGACTCTGGCAAGAATCTTGCCAGTAATGCCTAAGAGAGAAACCCTGCTATGGTTGTCACAGGACAACTTTTTCCCCTTTGCTTTATTGAGATGTAAGATAGAGGAGTCCTTGATCTCCTGGGGGACCATCTTCTCTTGCCATATAACCTAGAAGATTTCTGTCACCTTTTGTATGAGCACTGGACTCTCTGACTTGTAGATCTCTGCTAGAGTGGAACCAGTGGCAGGCACTTTGCCATACAAGAGGAGCCTAGTGCCATTTAAAATCTCTTCTTCTGCTGGAAGTTCAATTAGAGAGGGATTGAATTCAACCTGAGGTATATGGTCAATGGCTTCAGCACTGACTAATGATAGTCTGTTGAGAACACTGTGGAAGTGTTCAGCCTATTTCTCCAGGATCATGTCCTTATCACTAATCAATGTGGCTCCATCAGCACCAAGTAGTTGAGATGTATCATAGATCTTTGGCTCATAAATAACATTCAGGGCATCATGTATTATTACTATCAGCATAGAACTGAATTTCTTTGCCCTTTTTACTGAGTCAAGGAGCCTGCATCTCTCTAAGCTTTGCTTGCACTTTACTTTCATGGAGTTAAATGCTGGCTTTTTAGAGATTGACAAACTTCCTTGCTGGCTGACCTGTAGAGTTCTAGTTTTCATTTAGTAGTTTCTCAATTTTCCCATCATTTTAATCAAACCAATCTGGTGTTTGCAAAGTGTCCTGGCCCAGATGAGTAAATGTGATGATCTTCTCTAAATCTTTGAAAGCTGTACACTTCTGCTCCACAGTTGTGAGCTCTGTGTTGTCTCAGCTTTTCTTTCAGGTTAGCCATAAACTGTTCATACTTGGAGAATCACTCTAATCTAATTCAAGTCTTTTTATAATTGTCATGCCTTGTGTATGCCACTTTTGTTGATGTGAATGTTTAGCTTGGAAAGGATAAAGCTCTGATTATTCCAATACCGTGGGCCACCCATTGCCTTTATGACTCTCACATCCTTGTCTCTCTTCTCCTTATAATAACGCAGTCTATTAAATGTCAATTTTTGCTATAAGGGTGTATTTGTGAAGTTTTATTTGCACTTAGGTAAATAAAAGACATTGTTGGCAACAAGAAGCTCATCAGACGCACAACACATAGTAAGTGACTATTGCTGTTGCTGTTACTGTTTCTGACACCATTCCTCCCAAGGACTTCCTGTCCTATCTGATAGTCTGTGCCTACTCTGGTGTTAAAGTCACCCTGAATTATAAGCTTGTATTCTTTTGGCACATTGATGATGAGGATCTCCAGCTCTCCATAAGATTTTTCTTTCACTTTATCAGGGTTTGTCTTTGTGGGAGCATAGGTACTAATAATGGTGGCATGGTGTTTTCCTACCAGTAGCAATTTCATTGTCATGAGCCTTTCCTTCACTCCTTTTGGTAAGCGTACATTTTTTAAATCTTGCTTTGGGTTCTGGGTGTTTTTAGACTGTGAAGTAAAGATGAACTGTTTTATATTTGGTGAATGATTTCTTTTTATAGGAGTTTAAGCTGTTATGGGGATCTGAGAAATGATTAGTCTTCCATTCTGTAGATCATGTGATGCAGAATGCAAATTTGTGATTCTGTTTTATGATATAGACTACTGTCCCTACAAGGAATCATTTCTGCCTTAGAAATCATACTTTCAAAAAAGAGACTTCTTTTATTAAAATTAGGACAAGCAATATTCCATGCATTTCAGATCCTGCCATTTTCTACCATCTTTCCTTTCCATACCTCAGATCCTCCCCTTACCATGCTATCCTATTTATATCTTATTTAGCCATAAGTTTTTGCAACAGTTGTCATTTTTAATAAAGCAGTAGGCTATATGTATAAACTGTCCATAATAGCATGTATGGAAAAAACAGTAGCCATCTCTTCAGTGACATACAGAAAAGTCATACAGCTTGCCATAACCCATGAGAAAAAGAAAATGTTTCCGAATCTTTCTTAAAAGCCATATAGAAAAAGGATTGTTATGTTGTATCCTGAGTCACAGTTTAGAGGGTTTAGTCTTATACATGACATTCAATGGTTTGATTAAAAAGAATTAACATATTAACAAAAGAGGTAGCATAGTAATGGACAGAAAACAGTACTTGGACATATGAGAACTAGGTTCAAATCCCTTTATGTCCAGGTGTGTGATCTTATTAAAAGCATCTTTGAGAATTAATTTAATTATCCATGAAATGGAAACAATACTTCCAAAAACCTGTTTAGCAGGGTTCTTGTGAAAATGAAATAAAGTTTGACTTGTGAATTCAATGGTGTAGGACAGGTCCCACTAGACTCCTATTTGGGAAACTGTGGTGGCTTCCTATAACTTCTATGATCAAATAGAGATGTTTCTATTTTCCTGTAAATCTCCTCACAACTTGATCCCATTATATCTTTGTGGTGTAACTACTTAGTGTGTTCCTTCCTTCACTCTTTAGTACAATATATTAACTTTGTCTCTGTATCTCATAATAGTACTGTATTTACCATCTCTGTGACTTTGAAGCATCAATTATCCATGTCTAGAATAGATTTTTTTTCTTACTTGACCTCTTAGAATCCCTAATTTCCTTTGAGAATAATCTTGTTTGCAGCTTTCTACATGATGCTCATTATAATTCCACAAGCTCCTAGTTACCTCCAGAAACCATATTTCTGTATATTTCACACACACACATTTAAATGAAAACTAGAACTCTACAGGATCAATCAGCAAGGTAGTTCATCAGTCTCTAAAAAGCCAGCACTCAACTCCATGAAAGTAAAGTGCAAGTAATGTTTTAGTCATTCCATCAGAATTTCCTCTGCGAATATACACTGGCAGATGTCACACTGCCCAGCTCCCTAGCTAACACAGACTACAAATGAAAAGTTTTCAGAATGACTTATTCCTCTTCTGGGTTCAAATCTCACACATGCCACAAATTGAGGGACCTTGGGCAAGTTATTAAAGTATCCTGGATTGAGTTTTTTTTCTCTGTGCAATGAGAGGTCTTTAATTAGAGGACCTCTCAGTTCCCTTCCAGCTATGATCCTAATATCTTCAAGATTGCTAAAACTATGGTAGAGATGTGCTCTTCCTCCCTGTTTTGACCTCCTATGCTAATTAAGGATTTTAAATATGCATAACCACATCTCAATGTTACTTGATCCTTTGTTTTCACAGCCCTTACTCCTTCTGGCCAAAAATATGTCATTTGTCTGGTTAAATAAAAATGTCTTTTCCTAATGAAGTCCTTTGCCTAAGCAGACAGGTTTTCCCTTAGTCTTCCTTAGAGTTACTCTAGTCTCAGAGTCAGCTACTCTAGATAACTCCTGAAGACTTCCAACTGAGTGCATCCTCCATATCCACATTCCTCCCCTCTTTGATACTCAGCCTGTACCTTACTTGTGCCAGCAGAAGAGAAGATTACAAAGAACAACATAAAAACCAGGTAGAAAATCCTTATGGTGACTGGTTGGTTGAAACTTGAGAATTATAGGAGAGGTGAGAGAAAGTGAGTTCAGGAGGACAGAGAAGAAGACAAAAGAAGTGACACCAGGTCAATCCAATCTCAGTTTAACTTGTCTCAGGTATATAGAACTAAACTGGGGCTGACAGAAGGAAGTTTCAGAAGGACTTGGTGATACTTTGAATTTATGGGACTAGGGCATTACCTGACATGACATTGTTTATCAAAATGGAAGTATTACAATCCACAGTGAAGTACAAATAATCCCACTTATTATTTAACTAGAAGAGAATTTGTTTATTTTGGGCTCCTTTTACTCCCTCCTCATGAAAGTGAATTAGGGTGGGGAAGACCAAGTGGAATGTTTTTTTTTTTTTAATCGAAGTCAGCTTTTGTCACAGGCATTGATTCTTCCTTGAGGAAAGAATTCTCCCTAGTCTTCCCCTGGAATCCTCATCTGGGCTTCTTAGATGACCAAGGGAGAATCTCACCCAATCATAAGACTACAGATCAAATATTTTAAAAGTCTTATACAAAAGAAATAGTCTGTTGAATGTAAGCTGGTTTAGGGAAGCATGTATTAAAAAGTGACTCCTCCAGGAAAGTTTTAGTCTTGCTTTAAATGGAATTTGTGCCTTGACATCTGGACTTCAACCCCAATTACCCTTAAAGGTTTCAAAACCAACAAGCAACATTCTGTAGCAATTTAGGATAGATAAATAATATCTTTTACTTGAGAGTGAGGTATAGAAGAAGATCTCTGAAAAGTAAATTTCTCTAGAACAAAACTTTCTTGGAACAATTAAAATTTATAGGTTTTCCATATTATTGAATCAAAGAAATAGCCAATATTAACAATGCTACTAACTGGTCTGCCAATACCTTTATAATTACGCTGCATGCTTCAGGGTCTCCCCTCTCCCATCCATCCTCCAAATAGCTGCCGAAGCTATTTGCTTTTTATTTTTATTATTATATCTGTAAAATACAAACATGACTGCATCCCTTCTCTGTTCAACATGTATTGATGTTCAATACTGTCTCTTGAATAGAATGTAAACTCTATTGCCTGACTTTGAAGGTTTCCTATTATTGGGCTCTCACCTACACTTCCAGCATTATTTCACATCATTCTTTTCATAAGATCTATATTCTAGCTTAAGTGAACCATTTGGGTGTTCCTCAAAACTGATAGTCTATTTCCATTTGCCATTTCTATGAATTTACAGGAGCTCTTTCCCATGCTTTGTGCCAACTTCCCCATATCCTTCTTCTTTAGATATCATAAGTTTTTTCTTCTTTTTAGGTTCAGCTTAGATGTCTGTCACTTACTATAACAACCTTTTCTATTTGATATACAATTTCAGAGGAAAAATGTTCCCCCAAAGCAGATGACTTCATGTAATAGACAGCTAACCCTGAGGTATCAAAAAAAGGTACATGTTATGTAAAAGCACGTTAAGATGCATCCCCTACTTCGTGTTTCACTAACAATAGAGTGACATTTTTTTGTCCATTGCTCTTAGGGTGCCTAACTTTTTTCTAAAAGTGTTCTGACCTTTGTCTCTTATTAAGGAGATTTTTTCAAACTTTTTTTTAATTGGATTTTTCTTTTTCCTTAGATTTATTATAATACAATTGATTGAGTTTATTTATTCCCATCTGATACCTACTTTTAAAAATAATGTTCTGATTTCACCTGATTTGTTAGCTGCATGTTTTTGTTCCATAATGACTATAATTTTTGAACTAAGTTGCTGATTTTGCCAGACAAACAACTTACTTATTTGTAATGGCAAGCAAAATAAGATTTCTTGCTGTTTTTCTGGTTTGAGTTTTAGCTAATAAAGTGCCTTTTAGCCTCATCTTTGATTGTATCAGTAGTCTTTGATTGGAAACAGTATACATTTTATTGCTCTTAATAGGCCTATGGGAATTTGAAGATCTTCCCTTCCCTTAATTGGCCTAAGGGAATTTGAAGATCTCCTCTGTCCCTTAATAGGCTGAATGTAGTTACATGGGAGCCAATGGTGTCAGGAGTTTGCAAAAAAGGTGGAACAGAAAGGAGCAGATAAGAGCACAAGCAGAGCTGGGAGAAGGCAGAACTGTGAGACAGAACAATTGTGATGTTGGTGCACTATCTGTTGATCTGTATTATTTTCTCAGACAGAAGCCCTGTCTGTTGTTCTGTGTTGATTTTTTAGACAGAATCCCTGTCTGTTGATCTGTGTTGAATTCTCAGACAGAAGCGCTGTCTGTTGTTCTGTATTAGTTTCTCAGACAGAAGGTAAATTGAAATGATAGTGCTGGTAAAGTGTGCAAATATTGTTGTAGCCCTGTTAAGCTTTGTTTTCCTAGAAACAGAAACTGTGAAAAGCTTGGAGTGGAGTGGTCCCCATGAGCTGAGATATGGAATAGGATTGGAGAGCTACCTACATGTGAATCCAGGTAAGATTTGGGAGAAGCTATCCTGTGGAGAAGGAGCCATGGGATTTGGAAGCTAGCTTTGAGTCAAGATGAAATAGGACTTTGAATACTCTGTATTGACTGATGAGATTTGCAACTTGCTGTGACCTAGGGTTGGATGGTGTTTGTATTTTATGCTACCCCTGAAAGATGACTATAAGATATACAGCATGATATATTTTGTTTAAGATTATATAATCACCTTAGTAATAAGTTGTTATCTTATGTTGGCATGAATGCTATGCATTAGCCTCTTGAATGTTAAGCTTTAGTTTATTGCTGAATAAATAGAGAGTTCATTATGCTATGCAATTAGACTCCTAAAGTTATTCATACCAGCAGTCTTCAGGAGAGCTGCTCATGATTGGATTTATATTACCATATTATGAATCTTATTCTTAAATTTGATGGTCCAAGATAAAAGCTTTATCTAGGAAAAGTAGGGCCTGTTGCAGGTAGATTTTGGGAGGACATAACTGACTCTTTCTTTCTTTCATTATTTCTTTCTTTCTTTCTTTCTTTCTTTTTGATTTGCCATTTCTCTTTGTATGATGTCAGTGTGAATTGCAGTACCAGCTACAGGTGTTGATTCCTTTCAGTGTTTCCTTTCCTTCTCCAATTAGTACATAAAGACCTAATTGCTCCAAAAGGAAGTCATGAACAATCCAAAGAATGCTCATCTCTCTTACCCTACCTTATAGATAACATGTAGTTCTTTTGGATTTAGTGTAACTGGCTAACCTAATGACATAGTCATACTCTTCTTATAGCTAAGAATATATGCATTTCTTAATGAACACATTTCCTTTTTTATAACTAGTTGTACTACAATGAACTGTCATCATTTTTTCTCTTTCTCAGTTAAAGTATAAATGTTTCTTCTATTTCAATCACGAATGGCATACATATCCATGAATTACTGGTGAAATGTGTTACATTCTGAGTGAATAAGTTGCTGAATTTGAACTTTGGTCTCCTTGATTCCAATTGTAACACTTTTATCTGCTGTAGCACATAACTTTCCCAGCAGTCTTAATTCCACACTTTCTGCATTTTCTTTACTAAGCTGCTGTCAGGGTATGTTCTCTCCCCACTTTCCATGCACTCATCCTTTTCAACCTGCTTTTACGTGTTACAAATGTGTTCCAACGGTAGAATGTAAGCTACTTGAGGGCATGTACTTTTATCAATTTGCTTATGTTTGTATTGCTATCCATTAACTGAGTTCCTATCACAAAGTAAATGATTTTTGACTCTTTGCCTTTGGATAAGATCTGTACTAAGGCATGTAAGGCCAGAAAGATTATAGACTGCTACACTTGGTCCATGGTCAAGACACATGGCAGTAACCACTGACATCAGGTAACAGAGGTAAGAAGGGTACAGATGAGAGTATAGCAGGGCACAGGAATCCTGAGTTTTAAAGTAAACCAGAGATTCTAGTTGATCAGGTTGGAGAAGGGTGTCCAAGACATGGGAGACAACTTGTGCAAAGGTAGATGGGAGATGGAATGTCATGAATGAGAAACAGTACATAAGCCAGGTTGGCCAGCCTATGGATTATCTGAGGAGAATGGAGAATAATACTGCTGGAAATATAATCTGAAGCCAAAGAATTAGGAACTTCAAGTAGCAGAGGAATTTATATTTTATCCAAGATTTTTAATGAGGTAGTGAAGGAGTCAGAAAATGTCACCACCCTCACGACTATTAAAAGGGTGCTTGGAATGATGAGGGCAGCTAAGTGTCACTCTGGATATAGTGCCAGGCCTGGAGGCATGAAGAACTGAGTTCAAATCTAATCTCAGACTCTTACTAGCTATATAATCCTGAGAAAGTTATTCAATCCTGTTTTCCTCAGTTTCCTCATTTATAAAATTAACCGGAGAAAGAAATGGCAAACCACTCCATGATCTTGGTGAGGAAAACCCAAAAATGGATCATAAAATTTGGACACAACTGAAAATGAATAAATAACAAGAACAACATGGAATGTTTAGATTTTATTTAGCAAGTCCTTAAGAAGCTATCACATATTAGGGTAAGGAACATTGCAAAGATGGATGATTGGAATGTACGTTTATAAGAAAGAGAAATCATGGCAGTGATTGGAAGTACCCTAAACTAAGATATAGATATTGAAAAGGAGACTGAAGAGAAGAGAGGAGAAGATTTTTTGCCTTTGCCTTCTTTTATTTGCAGTCTCAAAAGCCTGCAGTGCCTTAGTAGTGGTAGCAAACTATGTTTCCCAGGGGACAATAATAGTAATTATAATGTTAGCAGTAACAATAATATTTGATAGCAAGAATAAAACTAATACAGCTACTACTAATAATTGGCATTTATATAGAGCCTTAATTTTTGCAAAGTACTTTATGTATTACAGCATGTCCCTTAGTGTCTTAGTCACCTTTAAGTTATTAGCTAAAACCTTTTAAAAAACTGCACTAAATTATCATACTTAATGAGGTGACACCAAGATGGCAGAGTAAAAGAAGAGTCTTGCTTGAGAGCCACTCAAACCTCTCCAAATACCTATAAAATGACTAAACAAATTCTAGAGCAGCCACAGCACTCACAAAATCACAGAATGAAACACATTTTCAGCCCAAGACTTCCTGGAAGGTTGACAAGAAAGGTTTGTTGCAGCACTCTGAAAGAAGAGTGCCATCTAGTGTGGACTGCACTGAGACAGACAGGACTGGAGCAGGCCTCAGGGGGCTGAATCACTGACAGCTGTGGTTATTTCCAGACTTCTCAACCCACAAAAGACGAAGACAAATTATAAGGTCAGCAGGAAAAGTCTGTGGGACCTGGGTGGGAAAGGAACAAGGTCCAGCCCCAGTCCCAGGGTGATGGTGGAGGCAGAAGTGGCAGTGGCTGCTTCTGGAGCTCTTGGCTCACAGATGGTGGAGGAATCCAGTGGCTAATCAGAGAAAGATTGAAGGGATCTCTTTAGTGACACTGAGGTATGATTCTCTTGTTTTTCCCACACTTGGATTTCGTTCTTAATCCTGGGTGGTCGTCCTGGGGTGAGGAGGAACATTCACATGGTGAAGTTTGTGGGGGTGGTGGATAGGGAATCCTTGTCACAGTTCCAAGGCAGAAAAAAGTCTTTGTGGTCACACACAGACGAGAGCACAGACTTGGGGATGAGTAAATATCTCTCCTTTGATGCTACAACATAGGAAGAACTGAAAATTTACAGGTCCCTAGAAATATCTCTGCAAACAAGCTTGGAAAGTACAAGCTGTATACTGGAAGCAGAAACCTACCTTATCAAAGAGCTAAAAAGTCCAGTAACTGGCTTGGAAAATGAGCCAACAGCAGAAAAAAATCAGGCCCTAGAATCTTACTATGTATTTCCCTGCTTTTTATCTCATCTAATAGTAATGATCAGAAGGTCATTTAATCAATCAACCAAAAAGCAATTATAACTTCTTATCCTATCCAGGCACCGTGCTTAGTTTTGGGGATACAAACATGCAGTCAAAACTGCCCCAGTTTTAAGAAGCCTACATTTTATCCAAATCAATTTATGTTGAAAAAGGTTGTTTCTAGTATATCTTACAAAGAATCTTGTACATTCCCAAAGTATTTATGATTAAAATAAATTATTAGAAAGTCTTTAAAGTAGAATTTTGATTTATAGAATCAAATTCTTTTTAATAACAAACAAGCACTAAATTTAGGATCTGTCTTTTAGTCAAATGTATGATGGTAAAGATGTGGTAAACTGAGGAATACTGCTTTTGAAAGTCTACCTATTCTCTTCTAATACCTTTATTCAGAATGCCACCAAATATATAAAAATACATCTGGAAAAGAAAGTAGGG
Source organism: Pseudochirops cupreus (assembly GCA_028627135.1). Lineage (NCBI taxonomy): Eukaryota > Metazoa > Chordata > Mammalia > Diprotodontia > Pseudocheiridae > Pseudochirops > Pseudochirops cupreus. The sequence goes on along the minus strand of CM053581.1, from coordinate 148,682,875 downwards.
ATAAAAACCAATAGTTCTTAATTTTCAATCACCTTTTATTGATATTAGTTGGATTTGAGGTTTTGGTTTTTGTTCCCTTAATTTTGGTATCTTCCTCTTCTTTACACATCTTAATACTTGATGGCTCACTGTCCTCATAAGTGTATAGCCAATAGCAAGTACTTTCTCTGGGTAATTTGACCCACTCCATTCACTTTTCACATCTTTGTTCTTGTCAGTGTTATTTCTAGCTCCTCTAAAAGCACATCCAGGACAAGAATATTAGAGCCCAATTGTAGGAAATCCATTTTCCTAATGCTGAAGGCAACTTGATATAAAAAAGTCTTTTCTGACCATTTCCATCTTTCATCTGTTGGTTATCCTCCATCCTTTTTCACTTTTGTATTCCTTTGGAATAATTTTGTCTAGTTAGATCTTTTACCAAGTTTTTTGAAAAAGTGATTTTACACTTGACTTTTATGAAGGAAAATTGCTTGTAATTTCCATAATCCTTCATAAAAATTGAGAACATGTATAGAGTCTAAATAATTGTTACCTTTGCCTTCCATATCTCTGCCTGGTAAGTAATTCAACTATTGGTGAAATGGGTGCTTTTTAGGCTGTTTTAATCTCCTTGATATGGCAGTTTGTTTACACTGGTTAACCTGTGAGAAATTACTGTTACCTGTATTGTTGGCCTTTCTTCTATCCATATCCTCCTTTTCAGATATCAATAGTTTAAGTGGTCTTTTCCTCATTTTACTTGAAAATTGTATCTTTTCATCTTTTATCTATTCTTCTAGATTTATCCTAATTTTGAACCTTGTTAAAATGTACAGGTTATTCTATAATAAACCACTTCTTGCGTCTTAAAACATAATCAACTTCACTATTATAATGTTTTTTTTTTTACTAAGTTCAGTGCCTTCTGATTCATTCTTCTCATGGAACTGCCTGTGACAGAAGCTGCTTTAAACCAAAACTTTTCACTTGCTCCTTCCCCTCCCAATCAATTTATAGCTAGTGGGAGGGAAAGGAGCCCACATGACTTGGACTCTCCTGCAGTTAAATAATATTATTTAGAATTTCACTGTGTATTGTATCACTTGCAAATTGAATATCAGTGATCTGTTGAGTAATTCCTTAGCCAGACAAATACAGGGCCCCCTAAGTTCAGGCAGGCTTAGGTGTATAGGAACTAAACTGAATTGAGCAAAGATAAGCTGAGTCTGGCCTGACCTGATCTGGTCTCACTTGTCCTGTCTTCACTTTAGCTGGCCTTCACTCACATCACTTGTAATTCTCAGGTTCTAGCCAACCAGTCATCATGAGGATCCTTTACCTAGCTCTCATGTAGCTCTTTATGACCTTTTCCAGTGCTCTTACAGGCTGAATATCAAAGAGGTAGGAGTGTAGATAAGAAGGATGAGCTTAGTCTTGTTCCTCATCAGGTATCTGGAATAGCTGGCCCTGAGACTAAGACAAGTACCTCCAATCACTCTAAGGAAGATTGAGGGAAAAACTCTCTTTACTTAGGCTAAGAAACTCATTAAAGTAGTAGTTTTCATTTAGGTAGACAGATGATGCATTTGTAACAGCCATCATCATAAGAAAAGTCTGTGAAAAGTGACAATGTGGCATTGAAAGGTTGTTATGTATTTAAAAGAACCCTTAAACAGCAGGATAGGAAGGATTGGGATAATATGGTTTAGTCTCACACCAAGATTGTAAGAGCCTAGCTAGAAATCCTCTAGTCAAACCTCCTCATTTTATAAATGAGAAAATTGAAGTTGGGGGAGGGTCAGTAATTTGCCCGAGGCCACACATGTAGTAAGTGTCAAGTGTGGGATTTGAACCCAGGTAAGGAAGGTTTTTTGAAAACCCCTTCAACTATAATCTGTATTGGCTTGGGAAGTGAGAGGGGATTTGCCAGTGTACCTACCCAGAGCTACCTCAGATGGAGTGGCTAAAGCATTGGCTTTGTAGTAAAAGGACAAGGGTTTGAATCTGAGCCCTATCTCTTAGTTGCTTTCTAAATGAGCTGGTGTCTCCAGCTGACTTGGTGACCTTAGGTAAGTCAATGTACTTCCTTGAGCTTCAATTTTGTATTGTACTGATTAATTCTCAAGGCTATTGTAAAGATCAAAAGAGGGTTTGTATAAAGCAAAGAGTTAGAGAAATGTGATTAGGAGGAGCTAGAAACCTGTCTAATTGGGTTCAGAGGGTAATAGAGAGAATCTAGGAGGGGGACATAGTACAGGTTTACTGGTGTAAATCTAAGCACTGAACTTGCAGTCAGAACACCTGGGTACATGACCCTTCTGTGGCATTTATTAGCTGTTCCACATTTAAGCACAGTGAGCTTCAGTTTTTAAGTATAAAATGAGTATAATAATAATATAAGTATATAACATAAGTATATGATTTATATTATATCTAATATATACTATACTATACTATACTATAAAATAAGCATAATAACCTACCATGTGGTATATGAATGTGTTATAGTTGTGATCAGTAGATTTGACCCCAGGCAAATCTGTAGGAGAGATTTGATTTCACTGGTTTATAGGATTTAGACTCAACAGGTTTAGAAGGTAGCTACTGTGATGACAGATCTCACATTTCTTACCACCATTCCACTGCTTTTTCCTTGCCTAAGATCACAAAGATAGTAAAAAGAAGAGCTGAGGTTCAAATTCAAGTCTTCTAGATTAAAATTATAGTCTTTCTTCCCCTCTCACCATTCTGGCTACTTGATCTAAAAAGTGGTTGGGCCAAAGGGCAGATTCTCGCTAAGGCATTGGAATTCTCTTGTACATTCTTTGGGACTCTAGAATAACATTCTTTCTACTATGCCAGACCATGAACAACTGTCTCCTGTAACTCTTCACATCACCAAAGGGAATGTCTGAGTACACCCTGTCCCTTGATACCTCTGTGTCTTTTGTTCATTTTGACCCCTAAGCCTGAAATGTCCTTTCCCAATGTCCACACATAGAAATCCTTCAAGGCCCAGCTCAAATACCATCTTCTCTTAGAAGGCTTCCTTCCTTAACCTTTCTCAGCCAGGGACAGCTCTTGGGGTGGGGGTTGTATAGTGGGAGGGTAGGAAATCCAGCACAGTCTTAGGGCTAGTAGAAGCCTTCATATAGAAAGCTACCAGCTAGAATGCATTCTATTTTAAAAGAAAAATAATGGATAAGGTAAATGCTTAGCAAAAAGTAATTTGTCTTCAGGTATCAGTAAGAATTCTTCCCCAGCCCCTTTTTCCTTAGGGAATGAATATGAAGAAGACATGGAAACACTTCTTGAAGCTCCTTAAATCCTACCATGTACAACTCAACATCAATAAAAAAGATAAATTTTTCATTCATTTAACAAGCATTTTTTAAAGTGATGGGCTCAGTCTGGACCTTTTAAGTACTTCCTATGTACCAGACACTGTGCTAGGGACCCTGGGAAACAAAGACAAAAATGAAAACAGTCTCTGACTTCAAGAAACTTATATTGCTATTTTGTGACATTATTCTATGCTCCCTCATCTATAATTCTATTGTATTGTCTCAACAGATGATATTCATTTATTGCACTATCAAATCAGTAACACTTTTGTTTATATTTCTGAAGAGTTCCAAAAACTTACACCACATAGAATCATTGGCTTTGACTTCTTGAAATTTATTCCAGAGACCTAGAAAAAGTTTTTAGTATGGACTTGTCTGGACCAGCCAGACTTGGGAATCCCAAAGTACTTACCATAATCCTGCAGTTGCGCCCGGTCACCCCAATGACCCTGCAGGATCTCTCAGTTGCCCCAATGACCCTTTGGAGGAGAACTCCAGATATGTACAGAATAGTCAGACACATACCTCAGTGGAATTGCTAAGCATCTTTATTGTCGTACAAACTCTCTGCTCTGCCCTAGCACATTTCCTAGCCCCTTTAACCCTTCTCCGTCTACCTCTAGCCATGTGTCCTAGCAACGAGGTCCTGATAGGCGGGAAGTGCCCCTCTGTTGGTGGTGCATGCTCAATGCCTACATGCCTGTTGTTCCCCAAAGCACTCGTTCCCATGAGAAACAGGCTGAGTATTTGGTAAACAGCATCAAGGCAAAACGCACACCCAGATGCCTCATGGACCTGCTCCAGGTTTCCTTGTCAGCAAGGCCACACTGACCGAGGTCAGACATCTAGTTACACAAATGGCTTAAAGGGCCCTTACAATCTCCCCCTTTTTGTTTTGTGAAAGGAGGGCGTCAGAATGCCACATTGCAAGGGTATTTTGAAGCATAACATAAAACAAGCAGAATATAAGAGGAAAGCAACAACAAAAGAAAATAAACAGTCCTGCAAGTAGGATAATTCCCCATAACAAAGAAGTTCCCCATGAAACCCAAGGAAGATCACGCATTTTTTGCAAAATGTCTTTAAAAATGGCTTCAGGTGCCATATTTTTGGTATTGGAATGGCTTAGGTCCCATATCAAGTGATCCAGATCTAAAAGATCAGTGGACAAGTTTTTGCCTTCAATGAGACCATGTTGGTGGTGTTTCACAGCTTCCCAAGTAGTAGCTGTGTCATTGTACCTAGTTGGGGTAACACATATGACTTGTTATCGATAATCACATCTCAAATGTGCCTCCACCTTGAGGTGGAGGACCTCATCGCCTACCTCCTCTACTGCCCTTTCTAGATCTTGAAGGGCCCTAAACACATCTTTATTGAATTTCTGTTGAGCCTTGAACCCGTAGGTGACATTTCTAGCTAATTGCTCTAAAAAATCTGCTTGTTGGATACTGTCATGTGTGGTGTCAACCGATTGTGCTAATGACAAAGAAGATACCAAAAGTGCCACCAGGGACATTACTCCAATGACAATACAGAAAACACATCTCTTTGGTCTATGTAATAACTGTAGTGCATGGTCAGCAGGTGTAGGATGCCATCCTTCTTGATGTACCGGGACAAAGGCATACATGGGTTCCTGTACCACATAAATTTCACTTATAAACAACCAATTATAATGGGAAATACAAGGGGTGATTACACAATTATAACAAGTAAAATTATACAATGTATTATTAAGGCGTTGCACTATACATTTACTAGCATTATTAGACTTGACAGCAACGGCATAGCGGGGGTCAGCAAAGCAAACTCCTCCATAAGAGTGGGTATTATATCCAGTAATGTTCGTGAACAAACCACCTGGACCTGCAGCAACCATCCAAGCATACCAGGTGTGATTCTTCGGGTCATCTGTAAATCCTACCCATGCAGGTAAAGTCCCTTCAGGGAAGGGTACCTGACCCCGGGATCATGTGTCATTATTAAACAGGCGATAACGGTCAAATCCAGGCTGTGTAAAGGCACCGATATCAATGGTGCCTACACATTGGTCTGTGAGAGTCACATTATGCTGAGTACAGCAACAGGGAGGTACAGGAGGCATAACGAAGGGGCCTCTGCACAACTCCGCAGTCCGAGAGTAACTCATTCAACAGCATTGGTTATTTGGGCCGAATATTGCATCCTACAAATTGTCCCATTAACACGATAGAAAACTGTCTGCACAATTGTCACATCCAGGCAGTGGGAAGGCAGAGTGGTTCTATTCATGCCTTTCCACAAGCACCAAGGCAGGGTGGCCCCTATGCTGGTAAAAGAGTAAAGGTAATTGAAACATTAACGTAGGGAGGGGGTGAGTTTGAGCCGGGCACATAACGGGTGATGTTTCCATATACTATTGGACGGGCAGTCCTTTCCCCCCAGGTCACTGCTCTTATCAATGGGGGGGATCCATACATACACCCACCATCTGTCCTGCGGCTCTCTGACGGCAGCATCTGTTGTAGCTGGCATGATGGTCAGAATGGCCAGCAACTGACACAGGCGTTGAAGATCATGGTTCTTTCTCCGACCTCATCTGGGCCTCTGTCTCTGGCACCTTCTCTGTTTCTCTTTCTGGTATCTTATCGTTGGCGAGGAGATGAAGCCACTGCGTAGTATCCACTTGCCTTTGGTTTCTCCATCTGGAACATAAGCATACTCTGTTCCCCAAAGGGTTGAAGCACATTGAAGAAAATTGTGGTGAGTTGGCCCACTCTCCCTGTCCACCCCGGACCTCCCCCTTTTTGTTTTTGAAGGAGGGTCTGAAGGGTACGGTTTGCCCTTTCCACAAGGGCCTGACTGGTAACCTCACGATGGAATAACAATCCGTGTTTCACAAAGCTTGTCTATCTTCTAATCGGAAGAGAGAGATACTTCACGAATTGAAGCATTTACATTACTCAGTTACAAATGTTAATCTTTGCTTGGGTGGAGCAGCAAACACTGTTCCGCCTTACAGCTCATTACATCAATTTAGCAATACTCAATTGAAAACTTTGTAAACTCTCAGAAATTGTCACATAAGGTCTTCACAGTAAGGGAGATCAAGGGAACACAATGAAAACACAAAGCAACAATGTAAAGCTGTAGTAGCTCCTGTGCAGGCCTGAATTCTTGGAGAAGCTGTCCACATTGTAATTTTCCAGGTCCCTTGGCTCAGATGTTCGCTCAGGAGCGAGGGTACAAGCTGGAGCAGTCAGGCCCGACAGGGGCTCACAGAAACATGATTTAATACCAAAGGCACATAGAAATGGTTCAGTTTCCTAGCCATGCAAGGCTAGGTTTACACAGAGTGACAAGAAGTTCAATTTTCTTAGCCACACAGGGCTAGGCACAAACATTACAATAAAGTTTCACAAAACAGTTACAACATTGCATCAAAAATCCGAACTTTTGATGTTATTACCAAACATGTTCAAGTTTTGAGTTTCCATGATAGAGAAATTTTTGAAAGCCAATCTTATACAACTATATAGTTCTTACAAGAATCACTTTGATCCTGTTGCTTTACCCAAAATTTTAGAATTAATTTACAAATTTTTCTGCTTTCTAAACATACTTCCTCATATACTTTCAACATACTTAAACCTTTCTGGATTTCACATTTCCCATCAAGCCTTTATTTACCTCCAAAAACCATTAACCTTTTTATTCAGCAATTCCTTACATTTGTTAACCACAAAACAAAATGGTCCAAATCTTTTACTGGTTACTTGCTTTGATCATTGAAACTTGCTATAAAAGAGATAAGCCGGGACATGTGACATTCCAAAGATGACAGGATAAAACATCCTTGACTGTTTAAACTCAGGTAAAGTCGCAGACATCCATACTTATGCAGGTGACTATACCCGATTCAAACTCCAAACAAAATTTTAGTTAGGGTCCCAAAGGCCTTTTACCTAAAACAACAAGCTTCACTAATCACAGCTTAGAGCCAGTTTTAGCGGCAATAAGCAATGAAAAATTTTTACCAGGTTTCACAAATGCAGGGAGTTCCACTTACTATCATTGCTTTCCTCGCGGAATGACCTTGCCTAGTAGAGATCGCTTCTAGAGGCTTTGGCAGTTTTATAACATGAGAAATAACTAAGAAAGTCTTTAGGGAGGGGCTGCTACTCCTTTCTACCTATAGCACCAATTAACAACTTTAGGTTTGAGCACCAAAACAGCTGCCCAAATGATTTAGTTCACAATCCACAAGTTAAGCATATGACTTTTCAAAGTACAATACTCTAAAACTTTTGCAAAAGAAATTGTGTCTTTTACAACACAGATGATACACAGTTCAAACTTTCGAAATAAAAACCCATCAGTTACCAATCTGATGATTTAAAAATTCCACATCAAGTTACGGAGAAACAGTTTTCTTATCTCTCCTATATTGTGTCTGCCATCCTTTTCATAACAAAGATCTTGTAAAACATTTCTTAAAAATATTCCCCTTATTCAAAAACAGTTTATCCTACCATCATTAACCACTATACAATTCCTAAATGCTCTAGTCATAAAATCTTTCCCACATAATTGACAAAACTTATACAATGAGGTTTCACAGATATTCTTTCACATAATTACCAATAATCACCTTTCATAAGCATACTTTTGCAAATACTTGATATATGCACTTACTC
>CM053581.1:148653308-148674367 GCA_028627135.1 Pseudochirops cupreus | reverse complement strand
GCCTTTACATGGCTATCTGGCCCTCAGTACTTCAAGTCCCTGTTCCCTGTGCCACCTGTCCAGACCAGCCAGACTTGGGAATCCCAAAGTACTTATCATAATCCTGCAGTTGTGCCCGGTCGCCCCAATGACCCTGCAGGATCTCTCAGTCGCCCCAATGACTCTTTGGAGGAGAACTCCGGATATGGACAGAATAGTCAGACGCACACCTCAGTGGAATTGCTAAGCATCTTTATTGCCGTACAAACTCTCTGCTCTGCCCTAGCACATTTCCTAGCCCTTTTAACCCTTCTCCGTCTACCTCTAGCCACGCGTCCTAACAACAAGGTCCTGACAGGCGGGGAGTGCCCCTCTGTTGATGGTGCATGCTCAATGCCTACATGCCTGTTGTCCCCCAAAGCACTCGTTCCTGTGAGAAACAGGCTGAGTCCTTTGGTAAACAGCATCAAGGCAAAACGCACACCCAGATGCCTCATGGACCTGCTCCAGGTTCCCTTGTCAGCAAGGCCACACTGACCAAGGTCAGACATCTGGTTACACAGATGGCTTAAAGGGCCCTTACATGGACTCAGGCATGTATTGTGTATGTCCCTCTCAAGAAGAACCTAGGTAAACTCAGAGGGGCTCATATACCAAGTTGGTGACTTCTAGTTCCAGAAACTCTTGATAACCATCCACCAGATAATACACTGATTATTCTTTCCATTATCTTGGAAGGGGATACCACCATGAATAAACAAAATCAATGAACCTTAGAGGACTGAAGATGTATCTGAAATCCCAGAAACAAAATGTCATGGTTGGAAGGGACCCCAGCAGGTCACTTAACTCACTTCTACCACAATAGAATCTCCTTGAAAATATAAAAGTCAGGTGGTTATCCTGCCTGTGCTTGAAGAACTCTGACATTAAGCACTTACTAGCTATGTGACTGGGCACAATCTGCCTCAGTTTCCTCATCTGTAGTATGGAAATAATAATAATAATAACAATAATACCTAACTACCAGACTTGTTCTGAGGATCAAATGAGATAATATTTATAAAGCATTTTACAAATCTTAAATCACTATATAAGTGCTATCTTTTATTATCATTATTATCATTAGTCTAACCTTCTCACTTTGCAGATGAGAAAAATGTAGAGAGCTTAAGTGGCTATCCCAGTCTCACACAAGTAGTAAATAGCAGATGCATGACTAGAACCCCTCTGACTCCAAATCCAGCATTCTTGCCACTGCACTATGCTGACTGCTAGAAGTTATCCATGATCCTATTGATGAGGACATCTGCCCCTAGTTCAGATTGCAACTCTACCATACCTTTTTCATGTGCCTCCTATAAATCTTCCACAGAGGATCAGCTGGAGACCTTCCTTCCAATTAGGACAGGTGTTTTACCATCCTATGGGCACCAGTGAAACACTCAGGTTGTCAAACTGTCATTTCTTACTCTTGATTCATGACCTACCCAACTGCCTTTCAGGGTATTCTTTATGTCATCCCTTTACTTTACACATGTAATAAACATCACAAGTAGAATTGGAACTCTGGGTTCTCTGACTCTAGAATAACATTTGTTCTACTATTCCAGACTATAAACTACTGTCTCCTGTAACTCTTCACATCATTTAAGGAAATATCTGAGTACATCCTGTCCCTCAATGCCTCTGTGTCTTTTGCTCACTTTGACCCCTAAGCCTGAAAAGTTCTTTCCCAAGGTCCACACATAGAAATCCTTCAAGGCTCAGCTCAAACCAGCATTCTCTTTATTTCACAGGACTCCATTTATCATCTCTGTGACTGCACTGTTTATCCCCAATGGTTGGAATGGACTACTTCTTCTTAGAATTCTTAGAGGGTTATACTATTGGATTGGAAATATTCCTTGGGAACAGGTTGTGAGGGGATTTAAATGTCTAAGAAAAAATTTTATTTGATCTTTGAAGTAATAAGGAACCTAGCAAGTTAAATGAGTAGTAGAGAGACACAAATCTGTATGTTAATGAAATCACAGGTCTAGTTCATATTTCAATTTGATTCCCAAAGCAAGACCATGAGGTAGGTTAAAGTATGGTGATTTCCATTGCTTATATAATTAAACTAAGGCTCAAAGAAATGAGATGATTTTCACAAGGTCATAAAGCTAAAAAGCAGGCTTGCTGGGATTGGAATATAATTCTCATCTTTCCAATTACTAGGTTCTGTCCATTATACCAAATGATCTCATTTACTGAAAAATTAATTTTAAGGAAAACCAAATTAATTACTATCATGTGTAGGGCTAAACCCTCTCAATTATGATTCAGAATATAACGTAACATTTCTTCTTCTATGTAACTATAAATTAAGATTCTATATTATCCATTTCTTCTTTTCAAAAGTTTTGACTAGGGATCTGATACTTCTAAATGCTACACTGGGGTTGGTGCCTGTTCCTATGTACCCCAAAGAACTTCCAGAAGCAATAAAAAGGTCTGCTATTATAAGAAAACCAAGTATCACATCATGAAGAAATTGGGCTAAAGAAAATATAAACATGAGAGACTTTGGGGTATGGGAGGGTAAGATTGCAGAAGATGTGTGGGGTTAAAATGCATGGGATATTTGTTTTTCTCATTTTAATAGGGGAAACCCCATTTGGAAAGTATGCTTTTGAGAAGGGAATTATGATTTTCATATTAATTTATATGATATGTGATGACTATACTAATAGATTTGATTTTCAGAATTGCCTTTTCTAGCTTGTGAGTCAGAACTCACAATGCAACCTGAAGAGATCAATCAAATCTTGGTAACACTCACAACCACTGGCGTTCTTGTGCCTATGTTCCTTAAGTGAAGGGAATCCAAGATTGTGGAACACGTTCCTGTCACAGAACTCTGGTCCTGTGACCCACTGAGTCATGACCCCCAAGGACTGGACTCCAGAATTATTGTATTATCTTCCACATGTGGGTTTGTCATGGGAAACCACTGTGGCCCCGGGAAGCAATTGTTTGTAATCCACCTTCTCTAATCCCTTCTCATTGTGATTCATGTATATAATCTCTGTCTTCATTTCAGCAAGGTGGAATTCTGAAAATTCCCAGTTTGCTTATAATGAAACTATCTGATTACTGGCACTCTGTCTCTGGCCTGCTGTTTAGTCTTTCTCAGGTTAGAGACTGACTCAGTAAAATCCTGTTAACACGTTCAAAGAGTGTTCTTCTATGTAACTATAAATTAAGATTCTATATTATCCATTTCTTCTTTTCAAAAGTTTTGACTAGGGATCTGATACTTCTAAAGGCTACACTGGGGTTGGTGCCTGTTCCTATGTACCCCAAAGAACTTCCAGAAGCAATAAAAAGGTCTGCTATTATAAGAAAACCAAGTATCACATCAAGAAGAAATTGGGCTAAAGAAAATATAAACATGAGAGACTTTGGGGTATGGGAGGGTAAGATTGCAGAAGATGTGTGGGGTTAAAATGCATGGGATATTTGTGACTGTTGGGTTTTGTTCTTTATTTTTTTTTTATTTGCTGACCTGAAAATTCTGAATCATATACCATAATGAATTACTTATGTTCTCTTGTATAGAGGAGAGGAAGTGTTGAATAATGGATAGAGAGTCCACCTTGAAGTCAATATAACTTGGGTTCAAAGCTCACGTCTGACACATACTTTTTGTGTATTCCTGGATAAATTACAACTTTTTCCACATTCCAGGTAACTTTCTAAGACTTCGCTGCAGAAAAAATGCAGACCTGCATTGGAAGGAGTTTCCTCATATGGGATTTCCATAAATTGATGAAATTTAAGGGTTATTCCTTCTCCCTATATTATGCAACAATTCATCCATTTTCAGAATTCTGTTATACTTCCTGTGCTGATAGATTACAGTCCCTTCACACCTAGAGATGTGGTCTTTAAGAACTTCTCTGGCCAAATTAACTCACCTCCTGTTAGCTAGTCCTATAATAGTTAGCCTCTTAGCTAGGCTGATCCACAGAGGTAGACACACAATCCATCACTGGGCATATATTCTATGCCTCACTGTCTCAAAAGGCTGTTCCAAAGCTTTAACCCCTTTCACAAAGCCTTCAAAACCCAGGGTCCCCACTATCAGAGCACAAATAAGTTAGGAGTTGCTGTTGAAACCAAGAAGGAGAAAGTAGAGAAAGAGAACTATAAACCAATCTCATACATGAATGCATATAAATGTAAAGTTTTCAGTAAAATTTTGGCAAAGAGATTGCTACAATACATTTTAAAAATTATTCACTGTGATCAAATTAAATGTAAATCAGGAGTATATGAATGGTTTAATGTTAAGAAAACAACAAATTTTAATATTTTTATACTTGAACAATCATAAAAGCAGCTGATATCAACTAATATTGTCACAAGGACCCAGAATAGGCCTTTGAGAAAATTCAGTGTTTATGTTTAGAAGGATAAGCACAAAAGGCCATTTTTCAATATAAAAATATACAAGCCTACAAAGAAAAACTGATATCTATAAGAGGAATACATATGAAAATTATCCTCTAAATATAGGGTTAATGTTAATGTGAGTAGGTCCTCTCTCTTCATTAGGTAGTGCCGTAGCTCTGGAGGGTTAGCTATAGAAGTAAGACAAAAAAGATAATTAAAATAAGTGAAAACTGTCAAAGAAGGTCCAAAGTATCTGTTGTTGCAGATGACATAATTATTAACTTAGAAAACCTCAGATAGCTAAAGAATAAACGAGTTAAGATAAGAAATAACTTCACTGAAATATCAGGATATAAAATCAATCAAAAACCTGAAATAAATCATAGAAATTTCATTCTTAGTAACAAAAATGTATAAAATATTTGATTGTTAGTTACAAAGGCGTGCTCAAGACTTTTATCAACTCCTTTACCTATTTGCAGAATTGAATTCTTCCATAAATGAAAAAGGATTCCTCATTTGGGATGAGTATACCAATATGATGAAAATGATAGTTTGGATTTGGAGATTGGGTGCTATAGCAACCAAAGAGCCAAGAACACCCAATTGCAGGGCCTCATCAACTTCGCAGCTGCATTATTGAAATAGCTTACAGGTGAGTCTCTCCCACTCGAGTGCATCTCCCACTAATTCAGCTGTGAAAACTATCTTCCCAAACACCCAGATCTGACTATGTCAATCACACACTCAATAAATTTCCCTAGCTCTCTTTTACCTCCAGGATGAACTATAAACTCCTCTATCTGGCTTTTGAAAGCTTTCCCAACCTGGTCTTTTCCTTTCCAGTTTTCTTATGCTTTACTCCCCTCTATATACTCCACAATTCACTGACACTCAGGGGTCTTTTTATGACCTTTAGGTATATCTCTACCTCTCCTGACTCTGACTTTTCACTTTTATTTCATGTCTGGAATATTCTCCTACCTCACCTCCACCTGTTGGCTTTCTTGTTTCTCAAGCAGAACTCAAATCCTACCTTCTGTAAGATGCCTTTCCCAGTCCTTTCCCTTCAACACCTCACCTCCAAACATACTGTCTGAGGCCTCCTCTGAGATGATCTGACATCACCCTGTATATATCTTCTACATACATAGTTGCCTCCCTCTGTAGAATATGAGCTCCTTGAGGACACATAGTTGTTTCTACTTATCTTTATATCCCCAGGAACAGTATAATATAATATAGGTGCTTAAAAATTCTTCTTTGCAACTAAAATACACACAAAAATAGGAAGAACAGCAACAACAATAAAAGAGGGTAAGTGGACAGACAGGAAGAAAGAAAAAGAAAAAGAGAGGAAGGGAGTAGGCATGATCTTGGACGTGAAAGAATTTTATATGTGCAAAGGTTGTTATTTCTTTAAAGGTTTTATGAGAGTGAGTATGCAAAAATGGGTTAAATGTACTGACATGGGATCAACTATAGCCCACAATATGCTGTTAGCTGTATCACAATCATGCATTATTCTTGACAACAACGTTGACCTATTTGACTAATAAATTACCAGAAAATAAAAAAAATTGTTTCAAGTCATATTGCCTTTTGGTGGGTAAACCCAGTCTTTTGCATTTTACAGAGATAAAAGTTGAGGACCAGATAGGAAAGGTGAGAACACCTGCCTAAGGTTGTACAGACAATAGCTGGCAGGGGAGGCCTTGGAGCCTAACTTCCTTGACTCCATATCCAGCACTTCCCATCCTGCCCCCAACACCACTTTGTCTCTTTGCTCTGTTGAGCTGCCTTTGAAGAGTGAAATACTCATTTTTTTTAAAGGTTTGGTTTCTTTTGTGATGTTTTGTTCAATACACTTATGAACATGAAGAGCCCAATGCTTGCATTTTCACTGATGGAAGCAAATTCTCTCCCACTTTGTTCCAAAGTGCTTTCTCCCTTTATGTTGGAAATGAAGAAAAGAACTCCTTTGAGGCTGAATCACTGTAACACCAAGAGGGAAGGAGTATTTCTTTCCTTCTGTCACTGTGACCCATAGTCCTTTCTCAATCATAGCAGGAGACATCTCTTGAACATTCAGTTCTGCCAATATTTGAGGGTCACCTAGAATGTGCCTTGCCTGGTATTCAGCTATGCTGGGACACAGCCAGTTTGTTCACACGATTACCTCTAAATGTGACATATGGTTTCAGCAAGTCCAATCTTCCAAATCTGCAAAATAAGATACATGTAATATATAACCCTTAAGGTCTCTCTTAGCTCAAAACTCTATAATCTTAAATTGAGAAATGAAAACAATGAGGAATTTTTACCAAAGAGATGATTACTGAGGTAAAAGAGGATAGGAAATGAGTTGACAAGAGTTGGTCAAGAGAGAATAGAGAGCTCTAGTGGAGATAGGACGAAAGGAAGCCAATCCCTGTTTTTCAGACAATGCTCCAGAATACCCTGAGAAGGTCCCAGACAGAGGTTCTGAAAAAGATTGTTTCTCTGTCTCTTTGCCCAGCTCTTGGCAGTCTCAGTGAAATATTATGCAAACAATCAAACATCTGGGTGACTAGAGGTGGGGTGTTACCTGTCCTGGACAACCAGGAGGGGTAAGGTACTGAGATACATGGTGACCAGATCTAGACACATCAAAGAAAGAACGAAACCCATTATGAACAGAATGCATGCATTGTTCTCCCATCTCCTTGTTTGATCAGTCTCTGTAACATGAATCTTGGAACTCCAACCTTAGCTTACTAAACCTTTTTGACTCTGAAGGACAATCTTCAGAACTTTCTTATCTTGGATATCCACAAGTTTGATACGCACAGTTTTCTTTGCCAAGACTCCACCTTTTGGAAATATTAACACTGAAATTATCTGTATGAAGGTTAATGGTGCCCAGAGATAGAGGCCTGGGAATTCTGGTTGTGACAGCTTCTCTGATCAGGCTGGCATACCTGTAGGCACAGAACGGTAGGTCACTGATTGGATTTAAAAATTCTGTCTTTCATAACATTTCCTGTCTTTTGGTCTTCATATTTAGTCTTTGAAATGTAGTTCTAGCTATGGTGTTGTGGATAGAAAGTAGGCCTCAGAATTGGAAAGTTCTGAGTTCAAGTGCTGCCTCTGGGTAAAGGGAATTTCCTCACTAGGAATTCCCTGTCATTGAAGGCCCACATATCTCTAAATAGATGTGTGAATCTCTCTCTCTCTTTTCTTTCTTTCTTTCTTTCTTTCTTTCTTTCTTTCTTTCTTTCTTTCTTTCTTTCTTCCTTCCTTCCTTCCTTTCTTTCTTTCTTTCTTTCTTTCTTTCTTTCTTTCTTTCTTTCTTTCTTTCTTTCTTTCTTTCTTTCTTTTCTCTATCTGTTTAACTTTCCTTATCCTGTGGATCCTTTCTCATTTGTCTTAACAGTCATGAGTCCTAACATAAATCTTTTGAACATTCACGTTCATAGTCACACAATGACATTTCCTCATTTTTTCCTTTAGCTCTTTATGCCTCTGCCCTTTATTACTTTATTACTCCCTTTTTTGGTCTTGTCTCTTTGTCTTCTGCTCCCCCGCTACCCCCTGTCTCTCTCTTATGTGTATATCCCTTTTAGTTTTAATTTTTATGTGTTTCTTTGTCTCTTCCTGTTTATGTTTATAGGTCATTGAACTATCTTACAATATTATTCTTTTCCATTGTTTCTTTCTCTCTTCTGATTCTGTTTCTATTTTTGTCTCTCAATCTCTTTGCATTGGTAAATGTCTCCTTTATAATTTTAATATTTTAATTATGTATTTTTATATATCACATTTACTACCAAAATATATCTTTCCCCAGTCATCTTTTCAGAAACCCAGCCCTTATGACAATTATTAAAAAGAGGGGAAAAAAAAACTTGTTCACCAAAAGTCGTCAACACTTCAGCTAAGTCTGACAGGGCATGACTGTCCCTTCCAACTCTCCTACTCATCTGCAGAAAAAGGAGGAAAGTTGATTATGCCCTCTTTTTCTTTCTAGTCTCCCTCTTTAAAATGTCTGTATTTTAAATTTTGATAACTTTTATTATCTGACTCCCAATCACGTCCATAATTTCTCATTTATTCACACATATACTCCATTCATCTATCTCTGGTACGTTCCTTGGTTTAGCATCTGAAACCTTCTATAGTGGTCATTGAACTCACTTGTAAAATGGGGATAATTATAACACCAATCTAACAGGAGTATCAGGAGGATTGAATGAGATAATGCATATATCACAGTCTGCAAAACTTAAAGCTTTATATAAACAATTATTAGTATTATTATATGAAGCAAAGTTGTTGGGTCACATCTGATTCTTTTTGACCTCACTTGGGGTATCCTTGGCAAACTTCCTAGAGTGGTTTGCCATTTCCTTCTACGGTTCATTTTCCATATGAGGAAACTGAGGCAAACAGGATTAAGTTACTCACCCAGGGTCACCAGCTAGTAAATATCAGAGGCCACATTTGAACTCAGGTCCTCCTAATTCTAGTCTACGTGTTCTATCTACTGAACCATCTAGCTGCCCCCAAAGTAAATTGCTTCACTATGCTGCTGTCAATAAAGGCATATTCAATAAAGCAAATTCAAAAAATTTCTGTCAAGTACAGACTTCCAAACCTACTTTTAATTGCAATGCATTTCTTCCCCCCAAACCCCCATAATAAGGACATTTCAAAAATTTTAAATATACTTTTGGTGGTTGGCATGAAGCAAGGTAGATATGAGTAATGCACCTAAGCCTTGACAGCTTTTATCACAGGAGAAAATAGGATTTTACTTTCTCCAGTAAGCTCCCAGAAGTTATAAAGCATTCCTCTGATTTAAACAGTGCCTAGATCAGTGAAGGGCAGGGCTTGTCTGTCCTCAGTTCAATTTGGCATTGCAGATGGGGATTGTAGATGAACCTCTCCAGTTCTTCACACAGCAAGATTCATTTTTCTCCAAGGAGCTCACAGCACACCTTGAGAACTCTCCTATCAAAGCAGCTTCCAGAGCCATGCCAGAACTTTACTTCAATTCAGAGCAGCTGCTCTTCTCTTCAGAAGTATCTCTGCTGGACTTTTTTCAGGAGCATAGTTGTCTTTCTTGTGTTTCTGTCTTTTGCATCATTTTCCCTCTTTAGGTGGATTGTGTTTTCTCACTTTTGAATCTTTTAGCTTCTAATTTGGCTTCTTAAAATTTCTCATCAAGGCTTCCTTGTGACTAGTGACATGTCCACTAAGGTTAAAACTAACTGAATCTTACAAAGTTTAAAATCCTTTTTATCTATCATTCTATCTATTCTAACATAAGCAAACAAGGAGTGCTTTTCCAGTGACTCCCAAACCCTACTTTCATCTATATTTTCCCACCTATTATCAGCCACTGAAACAATGAAAAAAGACATATGTAAATGAGGTGATGGGCAATGATACACTATAGTAACCCCCATAGTACTTTAAATCAGTGCTTTTGCTTTCAAGTAAGCCAGTACATTTATTCTAGGGGTCTCTTTCTCTTAGGTAGTCAGACCTAAGCAGCTTTTCTCATAGGAAAAGTCCCCCTTCTGTTCCATTTGGCAAATAAAATGTCTGTCTTAAAGATGAGAAGTACCTTAGAGCAGATAATAACAAAAAAGTCATGTTTGCTTTTGTCCCTTTCTGATCTCATTTTCTTCTGTGCTTTTGGATATTGTTTCTGTAATGTTGTTTATATTATAGTAATTGTTTTGATTATTTTTTTCTCCCTATTTTCTCTTTTTTGTTTGTGTTTTTTTTTGCTTTTTTGGAGGGAGGAAGGCAGGGCAGTTGGGGTTAAATGACTTGCCTAAGATCATACAGCTAGTAAGTATTAAGTGTTTGAGGTCAGATTTGATCTCAGGTTATCCTGACTCTGGGATTGGTTCTCTATTCACTGTGCCATCTAGCTGCCCCACCCCATTTTCTCTTAAAATGCCTTCCCATATCTATTTGTATTCAATTTAATTACAATAAACGTCTACCAAATGTTTCCCAGGTACCTGGCATTCTTTTGGGTCTGGGGGACACAAGCAAATAGATACTTTTTTACCTAGAAGACCTTATATTTTATTGAGGATATGCCATATACATACATATTCACACATACATACACACATACATGCATACATAAGTACATACGGGTGTACCATGTGTATAATACGCATGTATACCATCATATGTGTTTATATAAATATACGTATATGATTTTATGTGTCTGTATATTCATATGGTGTGGTCATATCAAAGATCAATCAGTAAACATTTATTCAGTGTCTATATGTGCCAGACAATAAGTTAGGTGTCTCTGCCCTCTCTCCTCTCATTCTTTTGTCAGTCTTTCACGATATGGATTCTAGCTTCATCATTTGACTGAAATGGTTCTGTCCAAAATTGCCAATGATCTCTTAAATGATTAGTATATTGTCTTTTTCACAACCCCTTCTTGTCTTTCTAGTCTTCCTACAACTTACAATCCAGTTCATCTCCTTGCTGTTCTGCATACATGGCACTTTATATCTCAACTCCATGTTCAGAATGCTTTCTCTTTTCACCTCTGCCTCCCGGATTTCCTCAAGATTGAATTCAAATCCCACCTTCAGCAAGAAGCCTTTATTGGTTCTCTCATTCCCCCTGCCTCTACTGCTAGTGTCTTTACTTTGAAATTGCCTTCAAGTCACATTGTATAATATTTTGTATGAGCAGTTATATTTTGCATGTTTTCTCTCCCATAGGAATGTGAAGTCTTTGAAGATAATGACATTTCCCCCCCCCCCCCCTGTATTTCCACGTGTAACACAGGACCCTGCAAATAATAAGCCCTCAATCAGTGTTCATTGACTGATTTTGCTAACATTCCCTCCCTGGAACCTATTCACATTGTACTCGCTGTGTAGAGACAAGTAATTGCAAGAGGGTGGCAGCGTACTTGTGCCATTGGCTTTGATATTAGGGATTTCCATTCCACATCCTGTGTTTTTTTTAATCTCTCTCAATGAGGATCTATTTCTCTATCCCTGGGCAATAGGAGTCAGAACCAACTATTTCCTTCCAGCAATTTATTACTTCAATTTATCTTCATAATTGTCTACAGAAAGATATGAAGGGGAATTAGCTAACAGGCTAAAGTAAACGACAGTATGCTACATTTTGGGAACATTTGCAACTTTTTGCACATGGACAACAATACCGAATTTTGAAGAAATAATGACATTCACACACTCAAAATACTTTTAGGTACAAAATTGTGCCAAGTCTTTCCCTCTCCTTCTCTTCTTATCCTCCCTTGTTGTTATTATTATTCTTTTTGTGTATGTTTTAGTTACACCAAGAAAGTTTAATTAAACACTTACTGTATACCTGATTCTGTGGTTAGGGATATGAGGTGAGGAAAAAAACTCACATTCTACAGGGGCAGGACAACTATGTACATATTAAGTATAAACAGAGTAAATAGGAGATCATGTTAGAAGGAAGGCCCTAATAGGGAGCTTAGAGTTGCGGGAAGAGACTAGGAAAGGCCTCTTAGAGAAGGTAGGATTTGAGTTGAGTCACAAAGGAATTCATGAAAACCAAGAAGGAGAGATGAGGAAGGAAAGTATTCCAGGTATGGGGGAAACACAAGTGAAAAGTCAGAGTCAAGAGAGGGAGTGTTTTTTGTGAGAAATTTAAGACCAGTGAGTGGTAAATTACAGAGTATGTGGAGAGTAGTAAAATATCAGAACACTGGACTTCTAGGAAGGGACAAGGTTGTGGTGGGTTTTAAAAGTCAAATAGAGGATAATGGATAGAGGATTATGGGAAGATGGTGGAATAGGTCAGAAAATTCCAAGCAATCCAGATATCCCCCACAAACAAAACAAAATAGAACCTCAGGGCAAACATAGAGCAGTAAAAATAACTTAGAGTTGGGGTAGAAGAATGGTCCTCCTGAACAACCAGGGAAGATCATAAGAAAAATCCCAGGAATGAGGTTTGGTCCCTGCTAAGTGTAAACACTTCCAGGCTCATTCCTCTGAAACAGCAATTGGCAAGCCCTGGGGCTAGTGGGGTTGGGAGGTAGCCTTGACTGTAGCCACAGGAACTTGTATGTCACGGACAGTGTGGGGAGCTTGACATCTAAGCAGGTGCACATTGAGGGAACCTCTACAGATAAGGGATGCTAAGCCTAGCTGTGCTGCTGAGATATGGCCTTGGGCAAGAAGAAACCAGCATAGGAACAGTGAGTGCAGAATTAGTGGGATGGGGACCCTGCTGGCTGTGGACACTTACAGCAGGACAGAGTTCTTGATTTCATTTGCAGGTTAGAGGGGACAACTGAAGGAAGGCCTGAGGCCAGAGGCACCATCCCTGATTCCCTGGGACTAGAGGTGATTATAGCAACAAGCTTCTATGGAAAAAAAAAAGAACAGGAAGAGGAGAAAGAACCCAACCATAGAAAATTACTATGAGAATAGAGAAGACCAGGATTTGCCTTCAGTGGAAGAAAAAAAACAACAACCTCAAGCGCCCACAGAGTAATGTCAAATAGTTTCCTGCCCCAAAAGAATCCATAGAAGAAATGAAAACTTCAATAATCAAATGAGAGTTATGGAGGAAAAATTTAAAATTTTTTTTAAAAAATCCAAGAAAAACAAGAAGATAATGAAAGGAAAGCCAACTAACTGGAAAAGGAAATCCAGAATCTTAATGAAGAAAATGACATCTTGAAAATTATAATTGTGCAAGGGGAAGTCAGCAAAGTTATAAGAGATCAAGAAATAATAAAACAAAATATAAAAGATGAGAAAATAGGAGAAAATATGAAAAATCTCATAAGAAAAACAATTGATTTTGAGAACAGATCAAGAAGGAAAAACAAGAATAATCATGCTGCCTGAAGACCAAAATAAAAAAAAATAATCTTGATACAATGATATAAGAAATAATTAAAGAAAATTGTCTTTAAGAATTAAAAGAAGAGGGGAAAGTAAAAATAGAAAAAAATCCACTGATTGCCACCTAAAAGAGATCCTACAATGAAAACCTACAGGAAGATCATAGCTAAATTCTGAAATCCCCAGTTCAAGGAGAAAATATTACAAGCAACAAGAAAAGAACAATTCGAATATGGTAGAACCATAATTAGAATCACACAAGATCTAGCAGTAGCTGCACTAAAAGACTACAGGTCGTAGAAAACTGTATGTCAAAGAACAAAAGAACTGAGGTTGGGGCCAAAACCATCATACCCAGCAAAGTCAGGCATAATCCTGAATGAAAAAAAAATAGACATTAAATAAAGTGCCAGAATTTCAGGATTTTATTGCAAAAAGATCTGAACTTCATAGAAAATTTGGCATTCAAGATTCAAGAGAACTATATGGTACACATCAAAGACTAATTATGAGGGAAACAATTACAACAGACTGTTTACAAAGATATGTAAATTGTATGTCTAAGATTGTAATTAGTAACTGGATAATTCAAAAGAAAGATTGGGGCAGAGCTGACTATGGTGGGATTCTAAAAAACATGATAAAAATAATACAGTCTAGAAAAAGGTAAGAAGCATATTTTATACAAATCAGGTACAACCAGTCAGATTGGCTAAGATCACAAAACTGGAAAATGACAAGTGCTGGAGAGGATGTGGAAAAATTGGAACACTAATGCATTGTTGGTGGAGCTGTGAACTGATCCAACCACTCTGGAGAGCAATCTGGAACAATGCCCAAAGGACTATAAATAATTTCATATCCTTTGACCGAGTAATACCACTTTTGGAGTTGTATCCCAAAGAGATCATAGAAGTGGGAAAAGGACTCATATGTATAAAAATATTTATTGCACCTCTCTTTGTGGTGGCAAAAAACGGGAAATATAGGGCATGCCCATCAATTGGGGAATGGCCATACAAGTTGTGGTATACGAATGTAATGGAATACTATTGTGCTATAAGAAATGGGAAGGAGATAAGACAAATTGATGCTAAGTGAGAAGGGCAGAATCAGGAAAAATTTGTACACAATCACAGACACATCGTGTGTGTGATGACCAACCTTGATAGACTGGACTCTTCTCAGCAATGCGCAGCTATCAAACAACTCCACAACATGGAAGGAGATACCTACATTCAGAAAAAGATCTAGAAAGACTAGAGTTTAAATGGAGACTGAAGCAATACATGCTAATGTTCTTTTTTCATGTTTGCTTTTGTTTCTTTTTTTCCCATTGTTCACTCCATTGGTTACAACCCTTCTATACAACCAGACTAATGTCCAGTGTGAAAGTATTTGCAGATCTTATACATGATTGCACCTAACCATGGGGGGGGAGGGGGAAGAGAGGGGAGAACATTTGAAACTCAAGGAATTGTGGAACTGAATCTTGTAAACTAAAAGTAAATAAAAAAGTCAATGAAAAAAAAAAGAAAAAAATTTGTCTCCAGAATAAAGAACGTGGATGGGGAGGGGGAAAGAGGATAAGGAAAGGATTTTTAGAGGGAACATTATTCACACCAGATCTGGGTTGAAGAGAGAACAATATATACATTTAGAAGGAAATAAATGTTTTCTAAATTGATAAAGAAATAAGAGAGTGAGGGAATAGGACAATGGTGGGGTCTAGAAGGGTATCTAAATTGATATGAATGGGATAAACTGGGAACTATGCACGCATATACATAAATATACATATATACACACATATATACATACATATGCACACACATATATGCACATACACATGCGTTCACAATACATAAATACACATGTATATAAATATAAATAAATTCTATATATAATTACCATCTTGGCTCTGCTCCCCCCCCCCTCCCCAAGGAACATTGTATAAAACAAATATAGTCCTAATACCTAAATCATAGGAATACAAAATGCAGAAAGAAAACTATAGGTCAATATCATTAATAAACATTGATTTATTTTAAAAAAAATCCTATCAAATATACTATAATGATTTATCCAAGAAATCCTTCATTATGAACAAATGGGATTGACACCAGGGACACAAGGATAGTTCAATATTGGGAAAACAATCAGTATATTTAATTATATTATAAAACAAGTCATCCAAAACTACATGATCATCTCAGTAGATACAGAAACAGTCTTTGGCAAAGCGCAACATTTTTTATTATAAAAACTCTACAAAGTACAGGCATAGAGGGAATTTTTAATATCAGAAAGAGCAACTATTCAAAGCCAAAATAAACATCATGTGCAATGGGGATATACTAGAATCTATTCCATTAAATATAATAGAAAAGTAAATATACCCATTAATATTTGATAAAACTATAGAAAACTTAGCAACAATAATAAAAGGAGAAAGGAATTAAAATAAGGATAAATAAATAGGAGATAAATCCACCCCTTTTTGATGAGGATATGATTGAAGATTTTCTTGGAAAAGCCATAACTTTAGAAAATCACATTCCAAATAATTACAAGGTAAAGGAGGGGTCTGAAGGAGATATGGCCAAGGGGACCTCCAATTCCTCAACTCCTCAGTTTCTCTCAAGTCATTTCCCCTGCTCTAATTGCTCTCTGTTCTTCCTATATTGACCCCTTGGTGAGCCAATAGAAGCCCATCTACACTGTTTTCTTCTCTTTAGTCCCTAACCTCAGATGTTTAATGCACTTTGTAGTTATTTGGAATGGGACTTAAACCTTTCTGTCAGTGCTCTTCATCATTTTGTTCATTATTGTATTGAAATGCTGTTGATTTCTGAGGATTTATTTTGCAGTCTGCAACTTCGCTGAGGCTATAATTTAATGGTCCAGCAATGCTAGGACCTAAAACAATTCCAATGGGCTCCTGATGGTAAATGCTATTCAAATCCGGAGAAAGAACTATGGAGTCAAAATGCAGAATGAAGCAGACTATTTTCTTTTTTGTTTTGTTTTGTTTTTCTTTCTCTTGGTCTCTCCCATTCATCATAATTCTTCTATGCAACATGACTAATGTGAAAATGTGTTTAATAGGAATGTGTGTGTAGAGCCATTGCAAGCCATCTTTGTGGGGTTGGGGGAGAAAATTTAAAACTTCTGGATGTGAATGTTAAAGACCAAAAATAAATAAATTAATAAATGAAAAAATATTTCTTGTAGCATTCTTTCTTTTTCAATTTTTGAGAATAATTTATCAAGCATAGGAACTAACTTGGAAAGTTTGATAAAATTTTATAATAAAATTTTGTTATATATACAATATATATAAATACATATTAAAAAAACCAAAATTTTGGTTAAAAAAATAAAATTCATCATTCATTCAGTGTTTTTTCCTTTGTTGGTTCCTTTTCAGTTTGAACTATTTCCTTTTTCTGGATTGGATTATTTAAAATCTTCATCTGATCTTCTGATAATATGAGTGTTTTATAGTTTTGAAGATATTCCTCTATTTCTTTTGCAGTTTTGGTTTAGTTAGCATATCATTTTTTGTAAAGTAATTAGCCCTGTTCTTTCCTCTGGTTGTTCATTTGTTATTTTAATGATTTGACTTTATGCTCTCTTCTTTTTAATTGAATTATCTAATGGTTTATCAATTTTATTAATCTTTTCAAAGAACTAGCTTCTAGTTTCATTGATCATTTATATGCTATTTTTTATTTCTGATTTATCCATCTTCACCCTAATTTTTAATGTCTCATTTTTAGACTTATTTTAGGTTTGCTTATTTGTTGACATAATTTTTTAAAAAAATGTATATTTGATTCATTAAACTTATTTCTTCTATTTTGCTAATAATATATTTTTAAGGATACAATTTTCCCATGAGAACTGCTTTAATTGTATCCTAGAAATTCCAGTATATTGTTTCATCATTATAATTTTATTTTATATATTTAATAATTATTTCCATGATTTGTTCTTTTACACATTAATTTTTTATAATTTTATTTTTAAGTCTCTATTTGAGTCTGTATCTTTTGTTTATGATCACCAAATATTCTATCATTTTCCTTTGTTTTTATTTATTTGTAGTTGCCTGAACTTCTTCATTAGATCTGTAGGCTATATTTCCTGATGTTGCTATTTTTTCCTGTTGATTTATCTATTTTTTTTTCAAGGTCTTTTTATTTTTCTTTTTCTTGAAATCTTTTGCAGTGTCAATCTTTCCCTTCTTATTTTTTCCGGTCCCTCATTTTTTTGGCTCCCTCTTCTTTGCCATTTCCCTGGGTGCTGGATCTCATGGTGTGTCTGCCTCCTCCTACAGGGGGCTCAACAACATAAGTCTCTGCCCCAACTAACTTTTGGGTGGTCAGGATCGCTTCCTGCTTGATGTTTCCCCAAAGTTTAGTGAAGTGCTGCAGTTTCCCATACTCATGGGTTCTTATCCTTTTTCTTCTGTTCCTTAGTTCTCTGACCCTGCGCTGGTACTTCAGTGATTTGCAGCCCTGGTGTTACTGGGCGGTCTGCCGCAGCTAAAGCTCTGTTGGTGCTACCGTGTTGCTTGCCTTTTAACTGTTGTTTCAGAACTTTGCAGCTCTGGTGTTATGAAATTTTGGTCCCTGGCAGTGTTTTTCTCCTGAAGGACTGTGATCACCCTATCTATCACGGCCTGAGCAAATTTCTGTACCCTGGAACTGGAATCTCTATCATACTGGTGTTTCTATGTCTTTGGGAGTGGGGAATGGATTGTCCAATTTAAGGGGATTGCTCTCCACAAATATATATGAGGTAACTAGGAGAAAAGGAATCAGCAGTCTGCAAAGGGAGGATATGACCTACATTTAGGGCATTAGAGCCTTCTGCTGGGCCTCTGTGATCTGTGAAGGACAAACGCTATACTGTGATCAATATCTCCTCTTTATAAAGTAATTTTTTTTTCTACAACAGATATTGGGGAGCCTTACAGTGTGAAGGTGAGTTTTGCTGTAAACCTGTTCCATGTCCTTAGGTCTGATAGTACAGTTTCACTCCTGCCAGATGGTGTGGTGGAAATATTGCTGGGCCTGGGATCAGGAAGACTTGAGATCAAATTCAGCCTCTGATATCTATTAACTGTATGTCCCTAGACAAGTCATTTGACCCCTATTTGCCTCAGTTTCCCCATCTGTAAAATGGGATTGATAATTATAGCACCTACCTCCCAGCAATATAAAAATGAGATAATAATGATAGCATACCTGGCTCATAGTAGGTGCTTTATAAATGTTAACTGTTATTGTGATTGTATTAGGGATGCTGATTTAGCTCAGTGTCTCTGAGCATCAGTTTGTGGCTTTTTCTGAAGGCGGTATTTCTCTTAGGTACCTTGGCTTTGGTCTTCACAGGATAATAAGGCTTCCATACTGTCCATAATCTAAGTCATTCTCAGAGGCAACCTTCCTCAATCTTTCTCAGAGATGAAGCATGTCATCCTCCTCTTCTTTCTCTTCTCCTTCCCTCTATTGCACCTACTACCAGACCAAATAATGGTATGGAGTAACTGATCAAAATCACCAAATTACAGAATTTCCTATTTGGAAGGGACCTCAAATGTATGAAGTAAGAACAACAGTTGCACCTATAATGAACCATTTTCTGCATCTTAAAATGTAATAAATTTCATTTTTGTGATGTTACTTGATATTTAATATGTTGAATTTATTTACTTTTATGAAAAAAAGTATTCATGATAAAAGCACATGAAATAGCTCTGTATTCTATGAGTATCTGGCCTCTTTCTTTTTTTATTTCTCATCTGTATTTTTTATATATTCTTTGATGTGATTAACTATTCTTACCTTTGCATAGAGGCCATATATATGTGTTATACATAAATATAATTTGGTGAGTCTTATAAAATTTTTCACAAAATTTCTCTACCTCTTCATCCTCTGAAGCAAATGTGGGGGCTAATGCTAAAATTCTCTTTATAGTATTCATTTAGCATGAGCACTGCAATATAACCTGATCAAATGTGTGATGAAATTGTGTTTTTTTATTGCCTTTAGACTCATGATAAAAATTAATGTCACCAACTTCTTTATTTGCCTCTCTAAGGACAATTATTTTGCTATGTGGCTCCAACACATTACAGTCTTCTGGTTTCATTTATAGAGCAAATGTCAAAATTGATATGACCCATATTCTCTGTGAATTTGGTTCTATCCACTCATATTTAATGTGTCCACAGCTAAGTACAAGTTTATAGAGAGACCTGAAAATTTTGTGATTCTTAAAAGGCTCATTTTTTATGCCATTTTGGTAGCATCATTGTTGAAGAAGAAGGAAACTCTAGAGGTCTCAGGGACATTTAATATTTTAATTTAATTCATGGGTTGTCATGTTCAAAGAAATCATCACCAGTTTGACAACCAACCTACTTGTCATGATCCTCTGTGTACATAGCTACAATGGTCATCAGAAAGCAGACTTTGTCTATTGCCTAGAACATATGCAAAGCCTTTTTAACGTAGGAGAATTTACAAGAGATGTATTCTGTTGGCATTGCCTTTGAGTATCTGGGGTAACCTCCATGTAGGAAAGTGCTGGAATAAGCACCTGGGGCACTGGAAAGCCAGCTGTTAGATTTTCAGTATTAGCATTTATATATCAGAAATTGGCAAATGCTACATATCAGGGGGTGATTTGTTGTTTTATTGATTGCATAGACTTAAGAAAATGGCTTAAAAATGTTCAGAATGATGATTAAAATTTATAGAATTTCATGTCTATATTTTATCGAGGGTCAGTTATTAAACATAAATGAATATTAAGTGAAACTTGGAAGGAAACTAATGTTTTTTCATAAAGAGATTCCAGGTCTGATACATCTGATGCCTGCATCAAAATGGGCACAGGCCAAACCAAAGAGTGTGGAATGACAAGACAAGAGCCAGCCAGGTTTCTGTCATGGCAGTTCCAATTTATTGATCAGAGAGCAGAGTTTATATAATGAATGTAAAGCAATTATCTCTTAGGTTCCCATGAGAAAATGCTTAATGTCCTTGTTCATTTACATACATCTGTATATTTTAATGTCCTTATTCACTTACATACATCCATAGGTTTTAATGCCTTTGTTCCCTTGCATGCATCTATGTCTGGGTCACTGCTCCATTTTCATGTCCTAAACTCCTGCAAGTTAGGAAGAGATGGTGAGCCAATCTTAAGACATAATATAGCCTTCATGGGGAGCTGGCTTGGGAGAAATCCTGGACCAGACTATTCCCATGTATGGACCGGGTCAGAAACTGGCCCTCAACATTCATCTAAGAGAGAACAAAAGAGATCTAAAAAGACTGTCACAGGCTCAACTCTCCAGCTGAGGAAGACATCAAATTCAGCCCTTCCCAAAGGTCAATAACTTCTTGTATGTACTGAAAAGATGAGAAGATAGAAGCTGCTTACTTCTCCAGGAGAAATAAAATATGACAAATTATAAAAAGACATAATAAAATAGTGGATGATCTCATCCGCTATTGTGAAGACTTCTGGTGGTCCTTAGATAAGAGATACCTTCAATTGTCTCTTAATGTTTACCCTACCTTGATATCTTAGATCAAACACACTTTTTCATTGAATGACCATATTTTCCCCTGGAATAAGATGCTCAATTTTGCTGGGTAGGTGATTCTTGGTTTTAATCCAAGCTCCCTTGATCTCCGGAATATCATATTCCAGGCCCTTCGATCC
>CM053581.1:148620118-148652808 GCA_028627135.1 Pseudochirops cupreus | reverse complement strand
CTTTTCCGCTCTGGAGGCCTTTCGCCGGACTGCTTATCTCCCCCTTTGGCAATTCCCACTCGCAGCTGCTGCTAATCCGCTCACCTGAGAGGCTCCTCCACTCGTCCTGTACAGCCGCCCCCCGGGGCACAGCTGCGGCTCCAGGGCAGGCTGGTTTCGGTTCGCAGTGCTGATATGGTTCCTCGTAGCCAAGCTGACTTTAGTGGGAAGTATCTTTGTGTGCGTTTTGGAGTTCTAGGATTGGTTTAGAGTCCTGTTTTATGGGTATTTTGGGGTGGCTATGTGAGAGCTGCGATATGTTGCTGCTGCTACGCCACCATCTTGGCTCGGCCCCCCCCGCTTTTTCATTAATTCTAAAAGGATTTGGTTTCTTCTTCTCCTTTGCTACCTTTAGAAAGGTAGCGTTTCTCATTCCGATAAGAGATACTGCCACTTGCATTCCAAATATTTCCCTAGATGTCACACACATTGTCTCTGCATGACTTTTTCTCCCCTTTTTGGTTGCTGCTCATACTACCTATATGTCTGAAGTTAAAAGTATTACTTATCTATCCTAAAATGCCACTTATTGGTTGTATAATCTTTACAGTGGGTGGTTGGATATCAGGTAACAAATTATCTTTAAAGTGAGACTTATACAGTGTTGGAGGACTCATTTCTTTTCATGTGTCTGTCTGTAGTAGTTTAGACTAAATGTAGTATTTTCTTTTTAGACTTTCAAGTTATTTCGCCTCTACTTTGGTGAAAGAAAATTTCTCTGAACTTTCTAAGAAACCAGGCCGATAAATTCCTAGAAATCTAGCTTCAGAATTTGTGGCTTAGAGTCATACATGTAGGATGGAGCTGCCTATGACAGAAGTAGTTTAGGCAAAACATTCAACTTGGTCTCTCCATCTCAAACCACTTGGAGCCAAAGGAAAGGAAAGGAGCCTATATGACATGGAATCTCCTCTGATTAAATATCATATGGGGCTATTTAGTGTTTCACTGTGGATTGCATCACTTGTGTAAGAAATATCAAAGTCCTGTTGGGTAATTCCCTAACCCCATAGATATAGGGGCCCTTCAGACTCCTGGGAAGCTTCACTCAGGTAGCCTCAGGTTTGTAGGAACTGAACAGGATTGAACCAAAGCAAGCTGAGTCTGGTCTAACCTTCTCTCATCTTACTTGCCCTGGTCCCTCCTAAGCTGACTTTCCCTCATCTCTCCTATAATTCCCAGGTGCCAGTCATCTAGTCACCATGAGGATCCTCTACCTGGTGTTTATGATGCTTTTTGTGATCTTGTCCTATTCTGGCATGGGTAAGTTGCAATATGAGTATCAAGGAGATGGGACTATGGATAGGAGGATGTGTTCAGTCTTGGGGACCATCAGTTTTTTGACTTAGCTGGCCTGAGATGGGAACCTCATTAACTCTGTGGAAGACTGAAGGAAAGTTGCTCCACTTAATCTAAAGAGCTCTTTAGTAGAGCAGTTTATATTTAGATAACAAATGCTGCATTTGAAAGAGGACTCTACCACTTCTAAAGGGAGCCATTCCACTTTGGGATAGCTATTATGGTTAGAAATTTTTATCGTTGAACTCTCCTTGGACTCTTTTTGTAGCTTTCACTCATTCCTCTAAAGTACAGTAAAGTACTTTGAAGATAAGCTTAAATTCTCCTTAGCTCTATGGACATGTGGCATGTAGGTTTTATGAAGTCAGACTCATTTCTCCTGAGGCCAAGACTGTTGCTGTTGTTACTCTGGGCATATTATCTATTTACTGTTCTTTATACTGGGTTCTTCTGTCCTGGTCCATGATAACCCTGGTCCACACATTTTCTGATTTCCTGAAAAATGGATCATTTTCAAATTTTCCTCTATAAAACTGGTTTCTACATAGGTGTTTGCATGTTATTTCCCCTCTTAGAGTGTGAATTACTTGAGGGCAGGAACTGTCTTCTGTATTTCCTTGTATTCCCAGTCAAAAAATCACACTAAAGTTTCACAAAGTCCCTTAGAGACTGAAAATCTCTGGTTGACTTTCCTCTGTGTAAAATCAGCTTGGAGGGGTTGAAGGGTCTAGTTCCCAGGAATGTACCAGGAATCTTGCTCAGGCCGTTTTGATATCTAGGTTATAGCTGGCATTTATATTGCACTCAAAATTTTTGTGAAGTGCCTTCCATCAGTATTTTCTTTGATTTCTCCCCTACTCCTTCACTTTCCCACATCTATTTACTTGCCTGAGCATATCTCCCTAAAGACCTAGTCTAGCACCTTTGCCCCAGGGATTTCTAAACATGGCCTTTAGGAATGTCAGCTTAGAACTGTAAGGGACCTTAGAAGTCATTTTCCTAACTTTAAGTTCAATGCTTCATGTAGTGAAAAATTCAACTTGGACCTCTGCTGTGTGACCTTGGATAAGTCACTTGACCTTTGTTTACCTCAGTTTCTTCCATCTATAACATGGAGACATTAATAGCAACTGTATTTCAGGATTGTCGTCAGGATGAGATAACTGTAAAGAGGTCAGTACATTGACTAGTACACAGTAAGCACTACATAAATGTGTTTGCTTTTGTCATGATCTTTTTCATCTTCCTCATCATCATTTCTAAAATAGGGTTATTAAGAGTTCCTATCTCCAGGTTATATTAGTAAGTCACTTTCAAAATCTTAAATCACAATATAGATTCTTGCTGTAATTATTATTAGTCTAACTTCCTCAGTTTACTAATAAGGAACCTGCTGAATTTAACTTTCTATGTCTGCATAACTCAAACCCAGGTCCCCTGATTGCAAATCCATCATTCTTTTTTTTAAAATAATTTTTGCCCACCCCAAGTACATGTTAACACAATTTTTAACATTAAAAAAATTTTGAGTTCCAAATTTTATTCCTCCCTCTGTCCTCCTCCCTGAGATGGTAAACAGTCCAATACATGTACAACATGTAAACAAGTAAAACATATCCATCAAATCCATCATTTTTACCATTACATAATGCTGACTCCTCCAACCATATCCATAAGTTCATTCCTGTAGATACCTTCCAGTAGTCAAAACTGCAACCCTGTCATGCCTTTATTATATGTTCTCATAAATCCTCCACAGAGGATCAATTCAAACCATGGGAAACCTTCCTTCTTTTTTGGTGTTTTAACATCCTATGGACATCATTGAAAAACTCAGGTTGTCCAACTATTATAAGTTACTCTTAACCCATGACCTGCCTTCTTCCTTTCCAGGCAGTTCTTTATATGTTCTCTCTTATGTGGTATCTTTTTATAACATTTCTCTCAAGAAGGCATTGCTACTAATATGCTGAAGCCTTGACATTTTGAAGGATGGCAAAAGATGACCTGTCCCTTAGGAATATAATGCTTCCTTTTCCTCATGGGGGAAAATATATTTTATTGCTTAAAAAGAGGTTACCCTAAGCATGTCCTTGCCAAGACCATTTGTTGTTGTTCAGTCATTTCATTCATGTTTATCTCTTCATGAATCTACTTGAGGTTTTCTTGGTGAAGATACTAGAGTGGTTTGACATTTCCTCCTCCAGCTCATTTTGCAGATGAGAAAACTGGGAGTCAAATAGTGTTAAGTGATTTGCCAAGGTCAAACAGCTAGTAAGTGTCTGAGGAGGGATTTGAACTCAGGAAGATGAGTCTTCCTGACTCCTGGCCTGACATTCTATCCATCACCCTACCTAGCTTGCTAAGTCCAATAACAGGTTAAATCCATGCCCTGATAAAAACATCTCTAAATAGCTCAAGATTGTATGTCAAATGGTGTTCCAATATCTTATCCTGGCACTGTTAATCCTCCATGGTCTAAATCTGGTATATCTTAATTCTGTAGATTTATGGACACAGGCTCTTGGATTTGGAGATTTAGTTGACCTTAAGAAGCAGTTTAGTTCAACCCATTGATTTTAAAGCTTAGGAAACATATGCTAAGTGACTTGCCCAAGGGGACCCAGGTATAAGGATCAGAAGCAGAATTAGAACCCAGGTTCAGTGAATCTAGATCAATATTTTCTCTACTGTGCCACACTATAAACCACTGTCTCTTGTATGTCTTCACTTTACCAAAGGGAATATAAGAGCACACTTTGTCCCTTGGTATTTAAGTGCCTTTGATCACTTTGATCCCTGAGCTGAGTCCTGAGATTCTTAGAATTTAAGATGATGACAGAGTCCATTCCAGACGAGGGGGTTTTTCAGGTTGGTGGCACAAAGATTATAAGTGGTGTTCTGTGTTGTGAGAAACAAAGAAAAATTATTTGATTGGACTCTAGAATAAATGAAGAGATTGAACTCTGTAGTTAGGCTAGAAAATTACCTTGGGGTCAGGTTGAAAGGTCATTTGTGTTAAACAAAGAAGTTTGTATTTGATGCCAGAAGAAATGGAGACCCACTGGCATGTACTGAGTAGGAGACATACTAAAACCTTTGCTATAGCAATGAAATCACAAGTCACTTCACCATCCCATTTTGCTTCTTACAACAACCCTGTGAGGTAGGTCATTGTAAATATGATGATTCCCATCTCTTAGATAGGTAAACTAAGGCTCAAGTGAGATAATTTTACCATTTTCATGACTAGAAATCAGGCATGATGGAATTAGAATCCCAATATTCTTTTTCCATCTCAGATTCTTTTCATTATAACACAAAACCACATTTATTGAAAGAAAATTTCATAAAAATTAAATTAATTTATGTTATGCTTAGGGCTAAATGCTCTGAACAACAATTCAAAATTACAACATAAAATCTCTTCTTCTAAGTGTGTGTAAACAAATATTCTGAAACATTCTTCTACTTCTTTCCATAGGATATGGCGGATTAAGAGAAGAATTTTTTTGTAGAATGATTGGGGGCTTTTGTGTGAAAGGAATTTGTAGATATCCTGTTTTAAGACTTGGTACCTGTAATAAGGAGAAAATGAAGATTTGTTGCATACGACAACATTCTTTTGGGTGATATGGGGAAGTTTTGGAGAAATGGAAGACTAAGAGGGTAGAAGATGGGAGGGGTTAAAATCAAACTTTTCTCATTCTTATTTTAATAAAGGAAATCACTTTTGGAAAATATGCATTCCAAGGCAGAAATGATTCCTATGTCATTGCTCTTTTGAAGAGGTTAAATGTCAATATTATAAACTAGAAGCAAGAAGTTATATTCTCTTGTATGAAGGAGAAGCATTTTGTCCTAATGGATAGAGTCCAAATTGAAACTTTTTTAACTTTATTTTTCTTGATTTCCCCCTCACAAATGACTACTGTGGAAATATGTTTTACATGACTTCGTATGTATAATGTGTATAGTTGTTTTATAAGAAGGGAGAGAATTTGGACCTGAAAATTAAAAAAAAATAATTAAAAAAATTACTGTAACCAGCTGGATTGAAATCTGTGATGCAAAAAGGTTGCTATATGGAAAAAAAAATCTTGTTTCAGTATTTTAATATTTGAGTAATTATAGAAACACCTAGGACTGCAAGGTTACATCATTAGACAGAAAAAAGCCTTCAAATATTTTGTATCCATGTATATTTAAAAGCATAAGCATGGAAAGACCTTTGTTTAATATCACAAAAAGTATACATCTACAAACAAATGCTGCTATCATCTCTAAGAGCAAAATATTTGAAGTTTTTTCCTTTAAGTATATATATAAAATGAGAAATTCTAAGTCAATTTAACCAGGCTCAGTGAAGTCCTAGAGGTTTATCAAGTACAATGGCATCAACAGGAATTGATAGCTCCAGCAAAAGGAAATAATATGTGATTTTAAATAGGTATTGATTGTAGATTGTGGAGTCATGCATAATTTATTTAAATTTTTTTCTTTGTTATTTGATTGCCCTACTCTTTAGAACCTTGCATTCTATTTAGGAAGAATAACTCTGGAACCATCAATAACAAATGAATTAAATTGAATTGTTCCCCATTAAATATATGTTGATCATAACCACAACGGCAATCTATAGTTACATTCAGAAGAACCCTGGACTTGAAGCCAGCAGAAATCTTGGTGTCAATTTTCACTTTTATACCTCAAGTAAATAATTTCCCCTTTTGAGAAATCAGTTTCATTATCCATAAAATGAGGAAGTTGGATCTGATGGCCTTGAAGCTTCTTTCTACCTCTAACTCAAGAAAATTAGACATCATCTAGTCTAGTCATTTCATTCACAAATGAAAACCCTTATACCAAGGGAAGTTTAGTGACAGCCAAGAGAATCAATAAATTAGGAATCCAAAATAATCTGAATTTAGTGCAATTTCTTCTGATTGATCCTATAATGCTAACCTCCTACCCCATTTCCCCCTTAGAAGCTCCTTAGTTGAGATATTTTCCATTATTATTTTTCCTTTAATTGGACAAGAATTTTTAAAGGTGCCTGATTCAGTTGTCTACAGAAAGTTTTGTTGCAATTGAATCTACTTTGGTGAAGCCAGCCAGGTTGCAAGTACACTCTGATCCCTTGGGACAGCATTTTGATGGAATTTCCCAGAAGTACTCATGTGATTTCACAGTGGGACCTCTTTGAAAAAACTGGCTCTGAATGGTGGACTCCTGCTCTCAATCCCTATTTCCTGTTAGCTAAAATAAGACATAGGTTTAAATTTTAAATTAATTTTTCCCCTAGGGATGGAAAAGTTCAAAATTAAGTTTGTTTTAGGTTAAGTTTTCCCCCTGAAGTGGGGAAGTTTAGGATTATGTTTTAGTTTCTACTAAAATCTTCCCTCAGGGATGGGGAAAGTTAGGTTAAGGATTAAGTTTTCCCCCAGAAGTGGGGAAGTATTATGGGTTCCAGTAGTAGCAAAATACTGGTAGGTTCCATCTTAGATAGACTTTTGATATTTTAGAACTAGGGGATGCTCATGATAGCTGCAGGAATGACTAAATATTCCACAATTGAATTATGTGACAGCTGGCATAAATCTGTAAGAGATTCAACTGGTAAATTTTGGTCCCAATTCAGTTCTTTTTATTACTACAAATTAAAAAAAAATAAGATTGGAAAGCATGTGTTTGTCTCGTTTTCTCTGTTTTTGTTTCTTTGAAAAATATAGGAAATGCTATGTCTTGTGTTTAATGTTTGTAGATTCTGCTACCTTGAAAAATTTTTAAGGGGAAAATGGCAGCTAGCCAAAAAGACTTAGGAAAAAAGCTACAGTTAAAAAATTTAGAATGCTTGGGAAAAAAATTTCATACTTGAAGTAGTTCTCCCAGATGCTAAATTCTCTGTCCCATTGTAAGCAGGACTAACTTCCACATTAGATTTTGAGAGAGAACTGACACAAACTGAAATAGCCAGAATCAAGGGAATATTGTACACAGTGACAGCAATATTGTATAATGGTCAACTGTAAATGACTAGTTTAGCTATTCTCAGCAATACAGTGGTCTAAAAGAATTCTGAAGGTCTAATAATGATGGTCACACTCTACCATGAAATAAAGGAAGAATTTAAGGGAATTAAATTTGTAAGTAGTAATGGGAATTGTGTGAACCACACTGACTATGTCTTGTGATTCTGTTGAGGGTTAGAAAGGATGGATTTCTATGGAAATCCTTTGAAGGTTCTATCAGTCTGAAAGAATTACCTGGCATGAGCAGTCTTGGCAGTTTTAAAAGGGTTTATTATGCTTGTCAGCAGGCAGGAGAAAATTAAGCGGAATCCTCCTGCGAAGTGTGGGGATTGGGGGTACTGATTATATAGTAACAAAATCATAACTCTGATCTCAATTATGCTAACTATGTGTACAAAGGTGGAGTTAGGGAGGAGTACCCAGCTTGTTTGCCCTGAAGAGACCCCCTTTGATAAGGTGGAGTTCTTTTGTTAGGAGTTATCTTACTGCTGGCCACTAGAACAAAAGGGGTAAACATTTCTCTAAGGAACCCTTTTAAGAATTCATACAGGCTGGGGGCAGGGGAAGGGACAGAGTTAATGACTTACAGCTGGGGGGGAGAGGTGACTTTCCACAGACTGATATCATATACCCGGGTGCCCGAACACAGATGACATTCAAGACAAAGTCACCCCAAAACATTACAAAGGCACCTCAGCACCTCCCCTTCATTTCAATTCTGGATCTAATTCGATTTCCTTTCTATTCAATTATGGGTCTAGTCCGAATTCTTTCTTATGAGAAAAATTGATTCAGCTGTAGGATTTGTGAGAAAACCTTAATGCATTGTTTGAACCTACACTGCATGACTGGAAAACTATCTGCTATTTAGAGAACCCTTAAATAAAGACCTATGTTATGCTGACCAGCAATACAATCAGATCTGAAGACTGATCCGAACAGCTTTCTCACAGTTATACATCTCAAGCAACCCAAATATGTTACCTGAAAACTGACCCAGTACTGGGCAGTCATTGTTCTTTTGAATGAATACAGTCACTTGGGGGATGGGGCGGGAATATGTGGTTGAGATTTTGTTTTGTTTTGTTTTGTTTCAGGGACTTGCACATATTTGTTCTCCCTTCCAACTTGGAAAATCCCTAATCTTTCCTCCAATTAGAAATCAGATTACCTGATGTTGTCTCCTGGTTAATTTTGTTACCTGATGTAATTTGATTAATTGTTTTTTTGTTATTATTATTTTAAATTTATTTTTAGTTTTCAACACTCATTTCTCAAAGATTTTAAGTTACATATTTTTTTTCCATCTCTCCTCTACCTCGCCCCTCCCCCCCCCGACAAATAGCAAGCATACTGAATACCTCTTTCCCCAATTTGCCCTCTCTTACATCCTCCCCCTCCTCCCGATTCCTCCCTCTTACTTTCTTGCAGGGCAAGCTGGATCTCTATACCCCATTGCGGGTCTATCTTATTTCCCTGTTGCATGTAAAAAACAAATTAAAAAAAATTTTTTTTAACATTTGTTTTTAAAACTTTGAGTTCTAGATTCTCTCCCTTCTTCCTCTTCACTCACCCCCCACTGAGAAGACAAGCAATTCAATATAGCTTTTACACGTGTAGATGTATGCAAAGCATTTCCATAGCAGTCATATTCTGAAATAAAAAATATGGAATGCTTCATGAATTTGTGCGTCGTACTTGTGAAGGAGCCATGCTAATCTCCTCTCTATCATTCCAATTTTGGTGTATGTGCTGCCGCAGTGAACACTGATGGATTGTTTTTAATGCGTAAGTATCTGTCTCCTCCTGTGTTTGGGTCCAGAGCCAAAGCTCAGGGTCCTGCTCTGGATTTCTTCTATGTTTGCCATGTAAATGGCGTGCTTAGTAAATCAACATGTTCAAAAGCTCAAACCTTTGTTTCTTCAGGCATTTTAACTTTCACCTGCCACTACATCCACAAATCCGACAGTGTCAGTATTCTCTCTTCCGTCCCCTAGAACTCCTGCCCGGCCACTCACTTCATTTCTGCCCCAGAATGTTTAACGTTTTTATTTCAGGAAATGAAGAAATGACGTGCAATGAAGAGCGTTTGGCCAAGCTGCTTTTATTTGAGAGTCTGTTTCTTGAAGCAGTGTCCATTGATTGTTACAATGATAATAATATCTGGTATCTATATAGAGCTTTATGTTTTGCAGAGTGTTATACACATGCTATTTCATTTAGTTATCCTAAAAACTCTGTGAGGTAGGTGTTATTATTATCCCCATATTGGTGATAATACGTACAGGTGAAGAAACTGAAACGGCGAAAAAATAAGTGACTTGCCCAGGGTCATATGTTTAGTAAGTGTCTACAGCTGAATTTGAACTTTGATCTTCTTGACTCCTATTGCTAGATCCTGGAATTTAAACAATGAAATAAATACAAAGAAAAAAAATCAACGCTAAGTAAAGGAACTGATGGACAGAATGGGATGCAATATCAATTGAAAGGACCAGGTGCTTATGGAATGCCTCATACCGGAGGTACCACTGAGTTTTGAAGTATGCTAGGAATTCTTAGAAGCAGAGATGGAGGAAGGTGTGCCAAACATGGGAGACAGCTTATATAATGACATAAGGATGGGAGATGGGATGTCATGTGTGAAGAATAGTAAATAAACCAAATTGGCTGAACTATAAACAACCTGAGGAAAACACAAGTCTGGAAAGGTAAGCTGAAGCCAGATTGGTTGTTCAGGGCTTTAAATATTACAGTACTTTATATTTTATCCTGGATTCAGTAGAATTTCATAAGCCAAGAAGTGATGAAATCAGAAAGTTTCATCATCCTGTTGACCATTAAGTGGCTATTTGGAGTACTGAACTCTAGTTCAATGGCCCCTGTAGAGCTCTTGTACAAAGATGCAGAAGTCTCAATGCCCCATTTTGTGTAATAATAGAATAGAAAACAATTAGAAGCTATCTTTTCCTCAAAGGTCTCTAGAGGATGGGGGCCCATAAGAAACACGAATAATGCCATCCCCATCCCCCCACTCTCATTCTTAATTTCCACCTATGCAGGACGCTCAGAACACACCACTGAAGGACTTGTCTTTTGCCTAACTTTCCTTGGGATATATCTTTTCCATGTTTATCTTATATCTATGATGAGGATTCAATAGGAGTGAAGACCTAAAGAATATGAAGGGGAAAAGAAATAGGGTTACAAAAGAAGCATAAAAGTTTGCAAATTGTGACTTATTTAGGAGGGAACCTATCTAATAGGAGGATGATATGGTTCATTAAAACGGAATGTGAGGGATTGTTATTCTCTCCACTAATGGTGGGGTCTCTACCCCCACCTAATTAATATAATCACAGCAGGCCCAGACTTCTCCTTTGAATCAATAAAATCCTTTAAGTTTTGCAAGGTAATGTACATGTGTTACCTGATGTGATCATTCTAAAAACTCTGTGTGGTAGGTGTTATTATTAGACCCATATTACAAGGCAAGGAAACTGAAACTGAGAAAAGATAAGCAACTTGCTTAGAGACACAAAGTGCAAATATATCGTTAGTCAATTTGAAATGATCATAGGTGTGTGCTCAAAATAAAATAAGCAGAGATATCTCCACGTAGAGACAGGAAGGATTTGTTTAATTATTTCTTCTTGCAAGAAGGGTGGTCTTGCTACTAGAGGCAGTCTAGTGGGAGAGGCAAAATACAAAATGCAAAGCTTAGTTATATACCCAAAAAACCACTCTTTCCCCCCTCTCTTGTTCTGCCTTGTTCCTGTTAATTAGGAACTGAGGAGCACAATCTTAACCACAAAAATTTGCTGGCATTGCAGGTAAAATGTCAGTCATATCAAAAAGTAGAAGGTACGTGTCTAGCGTACATGAAAACAGACAAAATATGTCATCAGCATCAACTTAGATATGAAAGCAGAAAATAAATGTTCTAACAATATCAATGCAGACATGAAAGCAGACAATATTTTATGAATCATGGGGATTTTAAGACATGGTGACCTGCCCAGAGTTCCACAACAGGATTTACAGTTTTATATTTGTACAGGTCAGATGGTGGTCAGTGGAAACAAGTCTGGGACAGTCAGGCCTGTGGTTAGATTTGCAGGATCTGTGCTTTCCCCTCATGTGCTTAGCTAAGCTTACCAAAAACTTCAACTTATTACCAGGGAAGTAAGGCAAGGGTTGCAGGCTCCCAGCCCAGGTTACTAAGTCTTTGGTACTTTATTACAATTCTGTTCAGATTTCTGGAATGTTACCTGAGAAGTTTTTACTTTTATTCCATTCATAGGTGTTTTGAATGATTAGATGAAAGTAGATGATGTATCTTGATTGACTTAAAGAATCAGATTCACCTGTTTATAAGCAGCAAGTTAGTTTGCAAATCAAACTTTGTAGCAAT
This sequence comes from Pseudochirops cupreus, assembly GCA_028627135.1. Lineage (NCBI taxonomy): Eukaryota > Metazoa > Chordata > Mammalia > Diprotodontia > Pseudocheiridae > Pseudochirops > Pseudochirops cupreus. Next base: position 148,641,024 of record CM053581.1, on the reverse strand, counting down.
AGATGACTGAGAATATGGTTGAATGCAGGAAAGAAAGATTTCTGAGGGAACTGCTTCTAGTATGGGGGAAAAAGTAGAAAGAGAATCCTCTCCCCCTTCCCCCATTCATTTTATCTGTCTACTACCATTTATCATGTGAGAACTAAGCGAATTTTGAAAGATCAGAAAGTCTGGAGTTCCCCATCAGGGTTGGTAGAAGAATACAATAGGACAAAAACACATCCAGTAACCATGATCTATGAGTTCACTCTGTGGTCCTGTCATTTATGTCCACTCTATTTAGAAACATTTTATATGTATAAAGAGAGAATGGACCTTAGTTTGGGGATCTCTTTCTGAAACTTTTGTACTTGAATAGACCCAGCAGGTAAATACTTTTTCTAAAATCTCTGTTAATACCCTTTCTTAAATACCCTTTCTAAAAATTTCAACTGACAGTGAATGAAGAACAAGATAGTGGGATTGTGTCTGAGTAATAGGAATCCTAACAACCTCAGAGTTAATCCCTATATCGTTGAGAGGGGAAGTAGTCATCTACTTCTTGGGATCAAGCCTGACTACAAGTGGGGGATATAGAAATGTTTTGGGTAAAGGGTGCTGTATTTGGAAATGAGTGGAGGAAGAAGGGTAGTAGTAAGCAACTTGTAACTCTTAACAAAACTCTGTTAAAAACTCAAAGTATGGCTCTGAAACCCAGGAGCTGCAGCTTCCACCAGCTCATCCCAGCTCTCTACCTTTACAATTGGGGTCTCAACATAGAAGAAACAAAAAACAACAACAAAGATGTTCCATCCAACTCCCTGCAGAGCACAACCTCTGATCCACATCCTACAACTTCAATTCTATTTCTTGGGTTTGGGCTTGAATCTATACCTTCTATAGCTTTAAGGAATTCAAGCTCTTCCCCTCTTCTGTTCATTGAACCCTCCCCCAAGCATATTGTTCTTTACTGAGATCCAAGAAATCTGTCCCATCCACTTCTATCCAGTCTCCAACACTTTAATTCCACCAAGAGCTATCCGTGGCTATTTACTTGTTCTTATTACTGGTGATTATTGATAGTGGTAGACAATAAGGGCTGTTATTGCTGAGAAAAAGCAACTAGAAAAAGGCACTTATACACTTTTGGCACATGTAGACTTTTTTGGGTCATTGCCCATAGAAGGTTTTGAACTTCCATGTAACACATGCACCCAATCAAACAACAAGCTTTTACTAATTGCCTACTACCTTTCAGGAACTCTGCTATAGGCTTTAGATACAAAGACAAAAATGAAACAAGTCCTATGGTCAAGGCACTTAGGGAATCACACCATTTAGAGATAGAAGAGGACTTTATTTAATTTCTACACAGATAAGGTAACTGGGAGCCATAACCTTTAAGTGGCTTGCCAAATGCCACACAATAAATAGTGAAACCAATTTAAAACCTGGATTCTCTGACCCAAATCTAGTTCTGTTGGCCTGCCTTATGACAGGATAAATATTTACATATTATAAAGAGTGAAAATTTTATGGCATAAAAATACATTTGTTGATTAAAATTCTCTTATAAAGAATTGTTCCTTCCTGCGCCTATTTATAGTTCCTGAGGTATTTACCTGCCTGGGTTACCCAATCCCATTTCTCAGTGGTAATGCTAGTATGTCAAGACTGGAAAGGTGTTCAGATGGTAGGCCTGGCAGAACATGAGAACAAGATGACTAGGGTTTATATGTTTATAGAAGAGGAATCACAGACATGATTGGAAGTCAGATCATAAAAGGCACCAAAAGTAAGAAAAAACATATTGAAAAAGAGATACTGGACATAAGAGAGAGAAAATATTTTTCCCTTTTTGTTGCAGAAGAGCAGGACAATGTGAGAGGACATTTGTGCTAGACTCAGCTGAAGTATTGGTGACTGTTGCTGAACAGGCCTGTCTCTCTCTCTGTCTCTCTCTCTGTCTCTCTCTCTCTCTCATACACACACACACACACACACACACACACACACACACACCCCTTTTTATTTCTTATCATAAGTTGGGGTTTTCTGGGGAGGGGACTGTGTAATGATATATTTGATAGTGAAAGTGATGTAAACACAAAACAAACAAAATAATATAAAATGAAAGATTTTAATTACAAAAGAGAGAGAAAGGAATTGAAAAGAGAAAGAAATAGATAAAAATAATGACAAAGAAGAAAAAAACTGATTGATAGAAAGTGAGAAAAAGAGTAAGATGACAAGACAGAACAATGAGTTATAGACACATACAGAAAGCTCCAGGGATAGAGACAAAAAAGACATGCAGATGCTAAGACTTAAGAGGGAAACAAACACAAAAGCAAATAGACAGCAGAGAAGACAAGGAGACAGGATCAAAAGTGGAATAAAAAAGGACAAAAACAGAGACACCAAAGGAAACAAGAGGAAATGTATTGAGGGTAAATATAAGGGTGAATGTACAAAAGAATTGCATGAGGGCTCATGGATATTAGACAAATTAAGAGTGTAAGAGGATACACAGGATATGAAAGGAGAAATAGATAAAAGAGAAAAAGGAGGTGGGGGGAGTCTCTTTTAAATATACCTGTACTTTCAATGATATGAGGAATTCCTCTACCAATGAAGGTCAGTCCCTGCTTTGCCTGTGAGGATCTTAGAGAGTTCCTTGTGGCACTGAGAGGTCAAGTAAGTTGACTGGATCACCCAGCCCATTTTTGTGAGAGGTGTACACTAGAACCTAGAACTTCCAGACCTTGAGACCAGCTCTCTATCTACTAAAGCAGAGTTGGAACTATATTTCAGAGACTAAAAATGAAGGCCAGAAGACAGGGAATACTGTGAGACAAAGAATTTTTAAAACCAATCAGTGACTTATCATTCTGTCCCAGTTCCAGAAAGATATGCCAGCCTTATCAGAGAAACTGTCACCAGCAGAATTCTGGGACTTCTATCTCTAGGCACCATTAATGTTTGTACAGAGAGCACAGAGGAAATATTTCCACAAGATGGAACTCTGACAAAGAAATTTGTAAGTATAAAATTCGCGGATATTTAGTAGATCAGAAAGTTCTGAAGACTGTCCTTCTGAGCCATGAAGGCTCAGTAAACTTGGCCTCAGGTATAAGGTTGGAGTTCCAAGATCTGTGTTAAAAGGATCAAAGAAACCAGAAGATAGGAGATGTCAAGATAACACATATATTTTATTCATAATCTGCTTTGTTCTCTCTTTTGTGCCCACACCTGGTCCATTTACCTCAGTACCTCACCCCTCCTTCCTGGATGAGGAAGGTGGAGCTTTAGATACATTTTCCCAGTAGTTTAGTTGTTTGTATACTATTTCATTGGGGTTACCAAAAGATGAGACAGCAAATATAGCCCTTTTCAGAATCTCCATCTAGAACCTTCTTGAGGTAAAAAGGAGAGGGAATAGATCCCTATGGCTATATCTTTGTCTCATTGCTACTGTACTCAACCTGAACTAAGAATTTGGGGACACTGTGAATTATCAATACAAGTAGTACCTAGAATCTTGGTGAGAGACATACTCTGTACTGAAAAGGAATATTCTCTTTCCATTTTCCAATGCTCCTCTTTCTATTTTCATTCTTAATTGCCCTCAGGATATTTTACTTGGTTTTTTTGATAAGCTTTTAAAATTTATTTTTTGAAAAATTGACTTTACTCTCCACTGATTTTATTTTATGAAATGAAACTATTCATAATCTTCCTCCATAAAACTTTGGGGAACAAGAATATAGTCTACATCTTTGTTTCCTTTTACTTCCATATTTCTCTACTTGCCAAATAAGTCAAGTGATTATTGGCTCAGGCGCTTTTAGGCTGTCTTGATATTGTTAGGGAAATTGATTTATGTTGGATAAACAATGAGAAAGAATTGTAATTTGTGTTGTTTGATCTTTCTTCCGTGCAAATTTATTTTGTCCTATATCAATAGCTTGTTTAAGTGATCAGATTGTAGGTAATTTTCTTTGACAACTGTTTCTTCTCATCTTTTTTTTCTTTCCAGAGTTGACTGACTGCATAAAAACAGATTATTTAAGAATAACAGTGGTATTTTTCATGAACAATTTCCTGCACCTTAAAATGAATCAACTTCATTTTTGTGATTTTACTTGGTGTTTACTATGTTGAGTTCCTTATTTTTTCATGATGGAAGTATTCATGATAAAATAAGTGAAATATATCTCAATTCTTTAAGTGTCTGGCCTTCTCTTTTTTTTATTCATGATCTATATTTTTTGACATATTCTTTAGTGTCCTTGCCTACTTTCACCTTTGCATTGAAGCTACCATGTATATAAACATATGATCATATAATTTGTTGAGTCTTAGCAAGTTCTTCACAGAATTTTTCTACCTCCTCATCATCTTAAACATGTTTGGAGCTAAAGTAATTCTTTTCATGGTGTCCTTTCAGTAAATGCATGTAATGAACATTGCAATACTATTTGATGCAATGTCCCATGACATTATGTTTCTTGTTGCCTTTGGTCTCATAATGATTAATTTTTATCAATTTCTCTATTTCTCCAAGGAAAACTGAGAAGCTATTTTGCTATGTGACTGCAACATATTATTATCTTATGTTTTTATTTATAATGCAAAAGTTAAGATTAATTTGACTATGTTCCTCTGATAACATGGTTCCATTAATTAATTAGGTAACACTTGCAGCTAATTTTATAGAGGGTTCTGAAAACTGTATGATTCTTACTCTTCTTAAACTGCCCTTCTGCTGCTCTGGTAATATTATTGCAGAAGAGGAAGGGAATTATAGAAAATTAAGGGTCATTTAATATTTTAATTTAATTCATGGATTGTCATGTCCAAAATAATCATCACCAGATGGTCAACCATCCTAATAGTTATGATCCTCTGTGTAAAGCACACTTTGTCTATTGCCAGGATCATAACAAAAGCCTTTCTAGGTTACAGAACAGAGAGAGTGAGGAGACTGTGTCTGACTTGCACTCTCACAGCCATTGCAGTACACTGAGCTCCATAGAGATAGTGCCGGGGCAAGTAAGAGCTGGATGGACACTGGGCTAATCTGTGCGGCACTGAGGTAAAGTAATCAAAATGGGCAAAGGTGATAAGAAGCCAAGAGGGAAAATGTCTTCATAGCCCTTCTTCCAACAAACCTGCTGAGAGGAACACAAGAAGCAACACGTGGATACTTCTGTGAACTTCTCAGAATTTTCTAAAAAATTCTCAGAAACGTGGGAGACAATGTCTGCTAAAGAGAAAGGAAAATTGGTCAAAAACTGATAAGATTCATTATGAAAGAGAAATGAAAACCTACATACCACCTAAAGGAGAAACAAAAAAGAAGTTCAAGGATCCCAATGCACAGAAGAGGCCTCCTTCAGTATTTTTCTTATTTTGTTCTGAGTATTGTCCAAAAAACAAAGGGGAACATTCTGGTCTTTCTATTAGAGATGTGGCAAAAAAAAAAATTGGGAGAAATGTGGAATAATACTGCTGCAGATGACAAGCAACCTTATGAAAAGAAGGCAGCTAAACTGAAGGAAAAATATGAAAAAGATATTGTTGCATACTGGGTTAAAGTAAAACTTGATGTTGGTAAAAAGGGAGGAGTTGTCAAGGCTGAGAAGAGGAAGAAAAAGGAGGAGAAGGAAGATGAGGAAGATGAAGAATTCGAGGAGGATGATGAAGATGATGAAGATGAAGAATATGTTGATGACAATGAATAAGTTAGTTCCAGAGCAGTTTTTTCCTTGTCTATAAAGCATTTAACCTACCTGTACACAAATCACTCCTCTTAAAGAAAAAAAAATGAAATATAAGGCTGTGTAAGATTTGTTTTTAAACTGTACAGTGTATTTTTTTTGTATACTTAACACACTACCAAATGTGTCTTTAGATAGCCCTGTCCTTTAGTGTTATTTTCAATAGCCATAACCCTTGCTTGGCACAGTATGGGGGTTGTAAATTGGCATGGATGTTTAAAGCAGGCTCTTGGTGCACAGCACAAATTAGTTATATATGGGGATGTAGTTCATTTTCATCTTCAGTTGTCTTTGATGCAGCATATGAAATAATTATTGTTTTGTTAATTGAATACCACTGTAATTGCAGAAACAAAAAAATGTTGCAACTGTTTTATTGACATTCTGAAAAAAAGCCTTTCTAAAATAGGAGAATCTATGTTGCATAAGTTGTATATGTATATATTTTTACCTCATTGAGCCAAATCCCGTGGAAGTAAGGTCCAAAAAATCCTCACCTCCTCCCTTCTTTTCCTCTACCGTAAGAGGTCTTTTGTGCCTCTTTGTGTGATGTAATTTGTCTATTCTGCCTCCTCCTTTCTTCTTCTCCCAGTACAATACTCTTTTTTTTCAAGCCTTAATTTTCATTATCATTACATCAATGTTTTCTTATATCTACACCCTCTCTGTATGTATACTTCCTTCTAACTGCTTTAATAAAGAAACAATACTCAAGAGTTACAAGTATCATCTTCCTGTGTAGGAATGCAAACAGCAGAATCTTATTAAATAACATGTTTCTTTTTTTCTCTCTCCTGTTTATCTTTTTATGCTTCTCTTGAGTCTTGTATTTGATGACCGAATTTTCTGTTCAGCTCTGGTTTTTTTCATCAGGGAAGTTTGAAAGTCTCCCTTTTCAGTGAATGTCCATCATTTTTCATGAAAGATTATGCTCAGTTTTGCTGGGTAGTTGATTCTTGGCTGCAATCCATGTTCCTTTGTGTTCCAGACTATCATATTGCAAACCCTATGATCCTTTAATGCAGGAGCTGCAAAGTCCCATGTAGTTCTGACTGTGACTGCTTGAGATTTTAGTTGTTTCTTTCTGGTCACCTGCATTATTTTTCCTTGATCTGATAATTCCAGAATCTAACTACAATATTTCTTGGAGTTTTCATTTTGGGATCTGTTTCGGGGAGTGATTGGTGGATTCTTTCAATGAGTATTTTACCCTCTGCTTCTGGAATATCAAGGCAGTTTTCCTTGAAAATTTCTTGAAAGATGTTGTATAGTCTCTCTTTCTTTTTTTGATAATGGCTTTTAGGTAGTCCAATAATTCTTAAATTATTTCTTCTGGATCTGTTTTCCAGGTAAATGGTTTTTCCAATGAATTATTTTAAATTTTATTCTATTTTTTCATTATTTTGATTTTGTTTGACTGATTCCAGATGTCTCATAGAATCTTTAGCTTCTGCTTGAGCAATTTTAAGTTTTAAGGAATTACTTTCTTCAGTTAGCTTTTCTACCTCCCTTTCCACTTGTCCAAGTCTGGTTTTTAAGGAGTTCTCTTTAGGGAATTTTTGTACATCCTTTTCCATTTGACCAATTCTACTTTTTAAGGAGTTTTTTTTAGTGGATTTTCCCCCCACTCAGCCAACTGTATTTTTAAGTAGTTATTTTCTTCAGTGAATTTTTGTGCTTTTTTTTTTTTTTAACAAACTATTGGCTCCCTTTTCATCATTCTCCTGCATAATTCTCATTTCTTTTCCCAATTTTTCATCCACATCTCTTACTTTATTTTTACAGTCCTTTTTGAGCTCTTCCAAAAGGACTTTTTGGGCTTTAAACCAATTCATATTCCCCTTTGAGGCTTCAGATATAGACACTTTGACATTGTTGTTCTCTTCTGTGTTTGTGTTTTAATCTTTCCTCTCACCACAATAACTTTCTATGGGCAGGACTCTTTGTTTTTTTGCTCATTTTAAAAAGTTGAGCTCTGCTCCTGGTATACAGGGGGCACTATCTCAAGCTTTTTGCTCTGTGGACTACGGTTCTGGTCACCGGCTTTCTGCCCTAAAGTCTTAGGTGCTTGTAGCTTGTCCACTATGCTTTGGTGGCTTGGCCTAGTCACAGAGGTGCCTAGAAGTTCCAAAGCTAGCAATTTTCCCTCTGTGCTGAGGCTGCTACTGCTACCACCTCTGCTGCCCTGGGGCTGGGACCAGACCATGCTCCTCTTTCACCCACATCCCACAGAGTTTTCCCATTGACCTATACTGTCTTTGGTGTTTGTGGGTTGAGAATTCTAGAAACTGCCACAGCTGTTAGTGATTCAGTCCCCTGAGCACATGTTGGATTGTGCTCCACTCCTGCCTGGAGCAATAGACCCTTCCTGTTGACCTTCCAGGCTGCCTTGGACTTGAGATTTGTTTCACTCTGTCATTTTGGGGCTTCTGTAGCTATAGAATTTGCTTAAAGTAATTTTTTACAGGTATTTGGAGGGGTTTGGGAGAGAGCTTAAACAAATCCCTGCTTTTACTCCACCATCTTGACTCTGCCCCTCCATCACCAGTCTTTTAGAATTGTTTTGGATCATTGTATTGCTGAAAAAAGTTAAGGCTACCATAGCTCATCAACACAGTATTACTGTTCCTATGTACAATGTTCTCTTGGTTCTGCTAATTTCACCTCAGCATCAGTTCATGTAAGTCCAGGTTTTTTCTGAAATCTGCCTGCTCATTATTTCTTATAAGAGAATAATATTCCATTACATTCATATACCACAACTTGTTCAGTCCAATTGATAGGCATTCCCTTAATTTTCAGTTCTTGATCACCACAGAAAAGCAGCTATAATTATTTTGGTACATGTGGATCCTTTTCCCTCTATAGACTTAGTACTGGTAATGCTTGACCAAAGGGAATGCAAAATTTGTTTGCCCTTTAGGAATAGTTACAAATAGCTCTCCAGAATAGTTGGATCAGTTTGCAACTGCACCAATGATGCATCAATGTTCCAATTTCCCCACATCTTCTCCACATTTATCATTTTCCTTTTCTGTCATATAAGCCAATCTGATAGGTGTGGGGTAGTACCTCAGAATTGTTTTGATTTCAATTAATCTAATCAAGAATGACTTAGAGAATTTTTATATGATTATAGATAGCTTTAATTTCATTATCTGAAAACTGCTTGTTCATATTCAATGACCTTTTATCAACTGGGGAATGGCTTGTATTCTTATACATATGACTCAGGTCCCTATGTTTTAGAAAGGAGGCCTTTGTTAGAGACACTTGATGTAAAGACCGTTTCCCAGTTTTCTACTTCTCTTCTAATCTTGGTGGCACTGGTTTTGTTTGTGCAAATACTTTTTCATACAATGTAACCAAAATTATCCCTTTTGCATTCCAGTGTTCTCTATCTCTTGTTTTGTCATAAAATTTTCCTTTCTCCATAGATCTGACAGGAAAACTATCCCTTGCTCTCCTAATTTGCTTATGGTATAATCCCTTATGTCTAAATCATGTAATTATTTCAACCTAATCTTGGTATTGGTTGTTAGATGTTGGTCTACATCTCATCTCTGCCATACTGTTTTCCAATTTTCCCAGTAGTTTTTGTCAAACAGTGAAGTCTTACCTCAGAAACTGGAGTCTTTGTTTATCAAACAGTAGATTACTCTAATGATTTATTACTGTGTCTTGAATACCTTATGTATGTCACTAATCCATCACTCTATTTCTTGCCATACCAAATAGTTTTGATGGTTGACACTTTATAATACAGTTTTACATCCAGTATAGCTATGCCACCTTCCTTTTTTTTTCAGTAATTCATTTGATATTCTGGACCGTTTGTTCTTCCAGATGCATTTTGTTATTTTTTTCTAGCTCTATACAATAATTTTTTGGTAGTTTTATTAATACAGCACTGAATAAGTAAAGTAATTTATGTAGAGTTGGCATTTTTATTAAATTAGCTGGGTCTACCCGTGAGCAACTGATGTTTTCCAATTGTTTAGATCTGACTTTATTTGTTTGAAATGTGTTTTGTAATTGTGTTTATATAGTTGTTGAGTTTGTCTGGGCAGGTAGACTTGCAAATAGTTTATATTGTCTACAATTATTTTAAATGGAATTTCTCTTTCTATCTCTTACTACTGGCATTTGTTTGGTAATATATAGAAATGCTGATGAGTTAGGTGGGTTTGTTTAATATACTGTAACTTTGCTGTGGTTTTTAATTGTTTCAAGTAGTTTTTAAATTGAACCTCTAGGATTCTATAACGATACCATGTATCATCATGCATGAGCAGCTTCCCAAAAGAATGCTACTGTGAACAGCTTTTAAGGTTCAGATTACACAGTATAGTGAACACTGTTTATTCTATAACAAATCAAACAACCATTCAGAACAAATCACAATATAATATTCTCAACATTACATCTTATCAAAGAAAATCACAATATAGTGTTCACAACAGCTTAACATTAGAATGTCCACTCAGTTTTCACCAAAGTAGCCACAGTATTTATAACAAAGAACAAAAGAATAATCATCTGGTTTCCCTAAGGGGGAAACCCTCCTTACTTAATCATTCAATTATTTCACAATACAAGTCAGTCTTCCACTCATGGGGCAATCATAAGTTAACTTCATCAGTTGCTTATCCAGATTCACAATTACTAAGTATCATGAATCACTAAATATAATCATTAGAAAATTACACAAACTCTCCATCCCTCAGTGTCTACTAAACTTCAATTTCATCACACATTCAATATCTAAGGAGAGTCCTTTTCTTCATCTTGATTCAGAGTGGTCTCTCAGATTCCCTGGATCCCCTTCCATGGTCCCAGCTCCTACCTGAATGCACCAAACAGTCACCTGGATTCAGAGGCAGACAGCTCCCAGGTTTTCATCCAGTCCTCTGGGCAGTTCCTGCTACACACTGAAGTTCACAGGGTCCAGTACATCTCAAAACCTTCACACCTTCTGTTGCCAGGAACTCAAGTATCAACTAAGCCACAAACAAAGTATTATCCTGGTCATGCTTCTTCAGTCCTCTGGCAGTTCAGGGGGCCCTAGGACCCAGAAGAAATCTCATACTTCCAGGCAGCCTTTTCAGCAGCAACTTCAGCCTTCACCAGATTCTGGTCTCATAGAAAACTCCAACTCACTCAGTCTAGTAGCAGCCCAGCTCCCAGATGCTGTGAAAATTCTGCTTTCTCCACCAGGAGTAAAAATTCTTGATTCTGTCTGTCTCTCCTCTAGAGCTCTTCTTAAATACACACACACACACACACACACACACACACACACACACACACACACACACACACACACACACACACATTGGCTTCCTGTCTCAGCCAACCTCTTCCTGTTATGTCAGTAACAGGAGACAGAGTTCACACCTTCAGTGTGAACTAAGGGGTATCTGATAAATTAATTAATTACATACCATCATATCATCTTCAAAGAGTGATAGCTTTGTTTTTTCATTGCCTATTGTAATTAATTTCTTTTCCTTCTCTTATTGCTAGTGCTAATATTTCTGTTCCAATATTCAATGAGTGATGATAATTGGCATCCTTTTTTCACACTTGATATTATTGTGAATGCTTCCAGCTTATCCCCTTTCCACATAATGCCTGCTAATGGATTCTGATAGATACTGCTTATGATTTTAAGGAAAACTCCCTTTATTCCTGTGATCTCTAGTGTTTTAATAGGAATATGTGCTGTAATTTATCAAAAGCTTTTTCTGCATCTGTTGAGATAATCACATTATTTTTGATAAATTTGTTATTTAAATTGTCAATTAAGCTGATAGTTTTTCTAATATTGAACCAGCCCTGAAATCCTGGTATAAATACTACCTGGTCATAGTGTATCACCTTCATAATAAATTACTATAATCTCATTGCTAATCTTCAATTTATTTTGTTCATTTATATTCATATAAATTGTTCTATAGATCAATATTATAATACCATGTTATAATTTTCTTTCTCGGTTTTGACTCTTCTGAGTTTGGGTGTAAATAAACTATTTTTATTATAAAAAGAATTTGGTAGGACTCCTTCACCTGTTTTTCTTTTTTTCTTTTTCTTTTTCAACATTCATTTTCAAAAGATTTTGAGTTCCACATTTTTCTCCCCATCTTTCTCCTACCCCAACCCCAGGATGGCAAACATACTGATTACCCTTATTCCAGTCTGCCCTTTCTTCTATCCTCCTTTATCCCCTTACCCCTTACTTTCTGGTAGGGTGAGATGGATTTCTATACTCTATTGCTTGTAGAGCTTATTTAATGATTGCACGTGAAAACAATTTTTTAAACATTTGTTTTTAAAACTTTGAGTTCCTAATTAAAATAAATAAAAATAAAAAAATGAAAAAAAAAACCCTTTGAGTTCCAGATTCCCTCCGTTCTTCCCTTCTCACCCACTCCCACTGAGAAGACAAGCAATTCAATATAGGTTATACATGTGTAGTTAGGCAAAACATTTCCATAGTTGTCATATTGTGAAAGACTAACTATATTTCCCTGCATTGTATTCAGAACCCCACTTATTCTATTTTCCCCTTTGACCGTGTCCTTTTTCAAAAGTGTTTGCTTCTGACCAGCCCCTCCCCCAATCTGCCCTCCCTTCTATCATCCTGTCCCATCTTATCCCTTTCTCCTCTACTTTCCTGTAGGGTAAGATACCCAACTGAATGTGTATATTATTCCCTCTTTAAGTCAAATCAAATGAGAGTAAGGTTGACTCATTCCCTTTCACCGCCCTGCTCTTCCCCTCCATTGTAACAGCTTTCTCTTGTCTCTTTTATGTGAGATAATTTCCCCCATTCTCTCTCTCCCTTTGTCCTTCTCCCAAGATATTCTTCTCTTGCCTCTTAATTTTATTTTGTAGATATCACCCCTTCATATTCAACTCACCTTTTGCCCTCTGTCTATGTATACCTATACACACACATATATACATATGCACATATACATTTACATACATATATGTGTGTTTTTATACATATATTAATACATAAATATACACACATACATATATGTATATATTTCCCCTTCAACTATCCTAAAGTATCCTAATACTGAGAAAAGTCTCATTAGTTACAAATATTGTCTTTCCATGTAGGAATATATATAGTTCAACTTTAGTACATTCTATATGATTTCTCTTTCCTGTTTACTTTTTCATGCTTCTCTTGAATCTTGTATTTGAAAGTCATATTTTCTGTTCAGTTCTGGTCTTGTCATCAAGCAGACTTGAAAATCCTCTGTTTCATGGAATGTCAATATTTTCCCCTGAAATATTATATTCAGTTTTTGGTGATTCTTGGTTCTAATCCTAGCTCTTTTGATCTCTGAAATATCATGTTCCAAGTCCTTCAATCCCTTAATGTAGATCTTGCGTTATCCTGATTATGTTTCCACAATACTCAAATTGTTTCTTCCTGAATGCTGGTAATATTTTCTCCTTGACTTAGAAACTGTGGAATTTGGCTAGAATATTCCTAGGAGTATTCTTTTGGGGTTCTTTTTCAAGAGCTGATTGGTGGATTCTTTAAATTTCTATTTTACCCTCTGGTTCTAGTATATCAGGGCAGTTTTCTATGATAATTTCTTGAAAGATGATGTTTAGGATCTTTTTTTGATCATGGCTTTCAGTCAGTCCAATAATTTTCAAATTATTTCTCCTGGATCTATTTTCCAGGTCAGTTGTTTATCTGATGAGATCTTTTGCATTGTGTTCTATTTTTTCATTCTTTTGGATCTGTTTTATAATATCTTGATCTCTCATAATGTAATTAACTTCCATTTGCTCCATTCTAATTTTGAAGGAATCACTTTCTTTAGTAAGTTTTTTGACTTTCTTTTCCATTTGGTCAATTCTGCTTTTTAAGGCATTATTCTCCTTATTGCCTTTTTGGAGCTCTTTTGCCATTTGAGTTAGTCTATTTTTTAAAGTGTTATTTTCTTCAGTATTTTGGGAGGTCCCCTTTAGCAAGCTGTTGACTTGTTTTTCATGATTTTCTTGTGTCATTCTCATTTCTCTTAACAATTTTTCCTCTACTTCTCTTACTTGATTTTCAAAATCCTTCTTGAACTCCTCCATGTCTGGCAACCAATTCATATTTTTCTTGGAGGCTTTTCATGCAGGAGTTTTACTTTGTTGTCTTCTTCTGGTTCTATGTTTTGATCTTCTTTGTCACCAAGAAAGATTCAATAGTCTGATTTCTCTTCCTCTCTTTGCTCATTTTCCCAGTCATTTACTTGACTTTTGAGCTCTTTGACATGGTAGAACTCTGCTTCCAGAGTGGAGAGTGCTGTGTCCTAAATTTCAGATGTTTTGCACAGCTTTTATCAAAGCTACTTCTAGGCACCTGCCTCTGAGTTGTGAGTAGGACTCCCTCTCCACAGCTGCCACAAGCTCTGTCATGCAAATGCTCCTCTTCACCCTGTGACTGCCACCTAACACTGTGACCCAGAAGGGATGATTTTCTGAAGGGTAGTGTTGAGATCTCCCACCAGGATAGATTTTCTGTCCATTTCTTCCTGTTATGAATTTAACTTCTCTAAGATTTTGGATGCTATACCGCCTGGTGCATATATATTTAGTATTGATATTACTTCACTTTCTATGGTATCTTCTAGAAAGATATAATTTCTTTCCTTATCTCTTTTAATTAGATCTATCTTTGCTTTAGCTTTTTTCTGAAATTGGGATTGCTACCTGTTTTTTTTAAATTTTCAGTTGAAATATAATAGATTCCGCTCCAGTCTTTTACCTTACTCAATGTGTATCTCTTTGCTTCACATATGTTTCTTGTATACAATGTATAGTAGAATTCTTGTTTTCAATCCACTCTGCTATCTTCTTCAGTTTTATGGGAGAATACATCCCATTCACGTTAACAGCTATGATTACTAAATGTGTATTTCCCTCCATCCTATTTCCTTCCCTATTTGTATTTTTCTCTCTCCTTTCACCCTGTCCCTACTTACCAGAGTTTTGCTTCTGATCACCACCTTACTCAGTCTGCCCTCTTTTGTATCAGTGCCCTTCCCCACTGTGTTCCCTTTTCTTTTCCCTTTCTACTTCCCTAAAAGGCTAAGAAAATTTATATGCCCAACTCAGTGTATTTGTCATTCCCTCTTTTAGTCAAATCCAGTGAGAGTAGGATTCAAAGAATGCACCTCTTCATGTGATGTAATTTACCTTATTCTGTCTCTTTCTTTCCTCTTCTCCCAGTATAATAAATTTTTTCATCCCTTATTTTTTTAATCATCACCACAAAGTCAACTTACACCCATGCCCTCTGTTTAGGTATACTTCCAACTGCCCTAATAGAGATACAGTATTCAGTAGTTACAAGCACCATCTTCCTATGTAGGGATGTAAATAGTTAAGTCTTATTGACTATATTTTTCCCCAATTGCCCTCCAAAAAGCAAAACCAAAACAAAACACATGAATATATATTTTTTCTTTCTTGTTTATCTTTTTTGCTTCTCTTGAGTCTTGTATTTGATGAAAGAATTTTCTGTTCTGTTCTGGTCTTTTCATCAGGAGGGTTTGAAAGTCCCCCTTTTCAGTACTCAGTTTTGCTGGGTAGTTGATTCTAGAGTTTAATCCAAGCTCCATTGCCTTCCAGAATATCATACTACAAGCCCTCTGATTCTTGCTCTAGGAGCTTCTAAATTCCATGTAATCCTGAGTGTGGCTCATTGATATTTTAATTGTTTTTTTTTTCTGACTGCTTGTATTATTTTCTCCACAACCTGACAATTCTGGAATTTGGCTACAATATTCCTTGAAGTTTCATTTTAGGATCTGTTTCAGTAGGTGATTGGTGGATTCATTCAATAACGTTTTTACCCTCTGCTTCTGGGATGTCAGGACAGTTTTCCTTGATAATTTCTTGAAAGATATTGTCCAGGCATTTTTTTTGATCATGGATTTTAGGTAGACCAACAATTCTTAAATTCTCTCTCCTGGATCTATTTTCCAGGTCAGTGGTTTTTCCAATGAGGTATTTTACATTTCTTCTATTTTTCCATTCTTTTGATTTTGTTTGACTCAATCTCAATGTCTCATGGAGTCATCAGCTTCCACTTGTCCAATTCTAATTTTTAAGTAATTATTTTCCTCAGTTAGTTTTTGTAGCTGCTTTTCCATTTGGCCAAATTTACTTTGCAAGGAGGTTTTTTCTTCATTTAGTTTTTCTACCTTCTTATCCATTTGACTAATTTTTCTTTGGAAGTACTTATTTTCTTTGGTGAATTTTTTTCCCATTTTTGTCAACTGTGTTTTTAAAGGAATTGAACAATTTTCCTTCATCCCCTCTAATAGACTTTTTTGGTTTTTTATTAATTAATTAATTTTTAGTTTTCAACATTCATTTCCACAAAATTTTGGGTCACAATTTTTTCCCCATCTTTTCCCTACCCCAACCCCAAAACAGCAAGCCTACTGAATAGCCATTCCCCCAATCTGTTCTGTCTTATATCCTCTCTAATCACCCCACCCTCACCTTTCTAGTAGGGCAAGATGGCTTTCTATACCCCAGTGCTTGTATATCTTATTTCCCAGTTGCATGCAGAAAACATTTTTTTTTAGAACATTTGTTTTCAAAACTTTGAGTTATAGATTTTTTCCCTTCATCCCTCCTTAAACACCACACTGGGAAGATAAGCAATTCAATATAGGTTGTACATGTGTAGTTATCCAAATCATTTCCATGATTGTTATATTTTGAAAGACCAACTATACTTCCCTACATCCTATCCCACCCCCAACTTATTCTATTTTCTCCTTTGACCCTATCCCTTTTCAAAAATGTTTGCTTCTGATTACCCTCTCCCCTAGTCTGCTTTCCCTTCTATCATCTCTCCTCTTATCCCCTACCCCCACACACCCCATTTTCCTGTAGGGTAAGATACTTAATTGAGTGTATATGTCATTCATCCTTAAGCCAAATTCAATGAGAGTAAGGTTGTCCCATTCCCTTTCACTTTCCTGCTCTTCCCTTCCATTGTAAGAGTTTTATCTTTTTATATGAGATAATTTACCCTAATCTATCTCTCCCTTTCTCTTTCTCCCAATAAATTCCTCTCTCATCTCTTAAATTTTGTTTTTTAGGTATCATCCCTTCATATTCAACTCATCCTGTTCACTCTGTCTATATAAACATGAACATACATATGCTCACACTCACATATATATTTATATACACATATACCATCCTATACATACATATATATATGTACACATATATATTCCCTTCAACTATCCTGATACTGAGAAAAGTCTCATGAGTTACAATGATAATTTTCCATGTAGGAATATAAATAGTTCAACTTTAATAAGTTCCTTATGATTTCTTTTCCCTGTTTACCTTCTCATGCTTCTCTTGCTTCTTGTATTTGAAAGTCAAATTTTCATTCACCTCTGTTTTTTTTATCAAGAATACTTGAAAGTCCTCTATTTCATTGAATGACAATATTTTCCCCCAAGCATTATACTCAGTTTTGCTGGGTAGGTGATTATTGGTTTTAGTCCTAGCTCCTTTCATCACCAGAATATCACATTCCAGGCACTGTGATCCCTTAATGTAGAAGCTGCTAGGTCTTATGTTATCCTGATTGTGTTTCCACAATACTCAAATTGTTTCTTCCTGACAGCTTGTAATGTTTTCTCCTTGACCTGGGAACTCTGGAATTTGGCTATGATATTCCTAGGAGTTTTCTTTTTAGGATCTTTTTCAAGGAATAATGGGTGAATTCTTTCAATTTCTATTTTGCCCTCTGGTTCTAGAATATCAGCACAATTTGGCTTGATAATTTTTTGAAACATGGTGTCTAGGTTCTTTTTTTGATCATGGCTTTCATGTAGTCCAATAATTTTTAACTGATCTGTTCTGGATCTATTTTCCAGGTCAGTGGTTTTTCCAGTGATCTATTTCGTATTGCCTTCTATTTTTTTCATTTCTTTGGATTTGTTTTATACTATCTTGATTTCTCATAAAGTCATTAACTTCCAGTTGCTCCAATCTAATTTTGAAGGAGTTATTCTCTTCAGTGAATTTTTGAAACTCTTTTTCCATCTCACCAATTCAGCATTTTAAGGCATTCTTCTACTCATTGGCTTTTTGAGCCTCTTTTGCCATTTCTGTTAATCTATTTTTTTAAGATGTTATTTTCTTCAGTATATTTTTGGGTCTTTTTTCTTTCTTTCTATTTTTAGTAAGCTCTTGACTCACTTTTAATGATTTTCTTTTATCATTCTCATTTCTTTTTTTATTTTAAATTTTTTTTTAAAAAATTAACTTTTATGTTTATTTTTACTTTACATCATTTTCACAAGATTTTGAGTTACAAATTTTCCCCGTATCTTTCTCCTACCCAACACCCAGAAACAGTGTGCCCATTGTATACCCCCTCCCCCAATATGCTGTCTCCTATACCCTCCCCTATCCCCCTTTAACTTTCTGGTAGGGCAAGATGGATCTCCATACCCCAGTGCATGTATATCTTATTTCTAAGTTGCATGAAAAAAAATATTTTTTAAACATTTGATTTTAAAACTTTGAATTCGAGATTCTTTCCCTTACTCTCTCATCACCCACCCTTACTGGGAAGATAAGCAGTTCAATATAGGTTGTACATATGTAGTTATGCAAAACATTTCCATAGTGGATATATTGTGAAAGACTGACTATATTTTCTCCATCCTTTCCCACCTCCCACTTGTTCTATTCTCTACTTTGTCCCTGTCCTTTTACAAAATTGTGCACTTCTAACTACCCTCCCCCCCATCCTGCACTCTACTCCATCATCCCCCCTTTCCCCCTACTCTCCTGTTGGGCAAGATACCCAATTTAGAGTGCATGTAATTCTCTCCCTAAGCCAAATTCAATGAGAGTAAGGTTCACCCATTCAGTTTTACCTTCCTGTTCTTCCCCTCCACTGTAAGATTTATTTCTTGCCTCTTCTATATGAGACAATTTACCCCATTCTGTCTCTCCCCATCTCCTCTCATTATATTCCTCTCTCATCTCTCAATTTCACCTTTTCAATAGCATCCCTTCTTATTCAACTGATCCTGTGCCCTCTGTCTATGTTTACCTATACACATATTCACATATGTATTCATATGCATATATACCCTCTTATGTAGATATATGTGTGTGTGTATGTATGTGTGTGTGTGTGTGTGTGTGTATATATATATATATATATATATATATATATATATATGTATGTATGTATGTATGTTACAATTATCATTTTTCCAAGTAGGCATGTAAATAGTTCCACTTTAATTAGTTCCTTATGATTTTTTTTCTCTGTTTTTCTTCTCATGCTTCTGGTATTTGAATGTAAAACTTTCTATTCAGCTCTGTTTTTTTGTTTTCATCAAGAATGCTTGAAAGTCTTCCACCTCATCGAATTAACATATTTTCCCCTGAAATATTATACTCAATTTTGCTGGGTAGGTGATTCTTGTTTTCAATCCTAGCTCCTTCGATCTCCAGAATATCTTATTCCAAGCCCTTTGATCCTGTAATGTAGAAGCTGCTAGATCCTGTGTTATCCTGATTGTGTTTCCACAATATTCAAATTGTTTCTTCTTGGCAGCTTGTAATATTTTCTCCTTGATCTGGGAACTCTGGAACCTGACCATAACATTTCTAGGAGTTTTTGTTTTGGAATCTATTTCAAGAGGTGATCGGTGAATTCTTTCAATTTCTATTTTGCCCTCTGGTTCTAAAATATCAGGGCAATTTTCCTTGAAAATTTCTTGAAGGATGATTTCTAGGTTCTTTTTTTGATCATGGCTTTCACGTAATCCAATAATTTTTAAATTGTCTCTCCTGGATCTATTTTCCAGGTCAGTAGTCTTTTCAAGGAGATATTTCACATTGCCTTCTATTTGTTCATTTGTTTGGATCTGTTTAATAGTATCTTGATTTCTCATAAATTCATTAGCTTACATTTGCTCCAATCTAATTCTGAAGGAATTATTCTATTCAGTGAACTTTTGAAATTCTTTTTCTATCTGGCAAATTCAGCTTTTTAAGGCATTCTTCTCCTCATTGGCTTTTTGGGCCTTTTTTTGCCATTTGAGTTAATCTTATTTTTTGAGGTGTTATTTTCTTCAGTCAGGTTGTTGACTCTCTTTTCATGATTTTCATGCATCATTCTCATTTCTCTTCCCAATTTTTCTTCCACTTCTTTTACTTGATTTTCAAAATCCTTTTTGAACTCCTCCATGGCCTGTATCCAGTTCACATTTTTCTTGGAAGCTTTTGGTGCAGGAGTTCTGCCTTCCTCATCTTCCTCTCATTCCATGCTTTGATCTTTTTTGTCCCCAAAAAGGAAATCTAAATTTGGGTGGCTGTGCTAGTTTTGCTTCCTTTGCTTGTGTGTCAACAATGCAGTGTTCACCATGCCTACAGTAAGTATAAGTATGCTGATATGGTTATTAATCATAAAATATAATGGTCTCTCTACATGAGAAATGTAGCTAGAACATTTATTTAAATATGAGAAAACTGGGTCCCAAAACCAGAAATTCAAAGCCAACACAGTAGTCATGAAGTTGCCACATGTAGTTAAAGTAGTAAACACCCACATTCTCAAGCCTTCAAAACAGAACAGGCTACCTCAGGCAAAGATCCTCCTCTCCTCACTCACAATAACTGCTCAGTGTCCAGGCAGCTTGCTTTTAGCATCTCCACCCCCCCGCAGTTCCCATGCCTGGCAGTCCTTAGCAGGAGTCCTTAGCAGAGATTCTGGCAGGCTCAAAGAAAAAGGAGGTCACGCAGCAACTGCAGCTGCTGCTGCCGCCACTCCCACTGCTGCTGCATCCGGTCACCACAGCACTGATTTTTTTAAAATTTTATTATAGTTTGCATCAATCATTTTCACAAGATTTTGAGTTACATATTTTCTCCCCGTCTTTCCCCCACCCACCGCCCCAAAACAGCCAACCCAGTGTGTCCCCCCTCCCCCAGTCTATTCTCTCCTGTGTCACTTTTTGGTAGGGCAGGATGGATCTCCCAACTGCAGTGCCTGTGTATCTCAAGTTCCAGTTGGATGTAGCCAATAATAATAATAATAATTGCATATATATGTGTATA
>CM053581.1:148603774-148619618 GCA_028627135.1 Pseudochirops cupreus | reverse complement strand
TAATCCAATAATTTTTAAATTATCTCTCTTGGATCTGTTTTCCAGGTCAATGGTTTTTTTCAAGAAGATATTTCACATTGCCTTCTATTTTTTCATTTGTTTGGATCTGTTTAATAGTATCTTGATTTCTCATAAAGTCCTTTTCATCCATTTGCTTCTCTCTAATTCAGAAGGAATTACTCTCCTCAGTGAGCTTTTGATATTCTTTTTCCTTCTGGCAAATTCAACTTCTTAAGGCATTCTTCTCCTCACTGGCTTTTTGGGCTTCTTTTACCCTTTGAGTTAATCTATTTTTTAAGGTGTCATTTTCTTCAGTCAGGTTGTTGACTCTCTTTTCATGATTTTTCTTGCATCATTCTCATTTCTCTTCCCAATATTCCCTCCACTTCTCTTATTTGGTTTTCAAAATCCTTCTTAAGCTGATCTATGCCTTTTAGGCAGTCTTCATGTTGCTTGGAAGCTTTTGGTGTGGGAGTTCTGACTGTGTTGTCTTCCTCCCATTCCATACTTTGATCCTTTTCGTCCCCAGAAAAGGAATCTAGAGTTTGGTTGCTGTTCCTGCTTTGCTTCCTTTGCCTGCTCGTGTTGTTGCCAGTCAATTACTTGATTTTTTTGCTTTGTGGAACTCCACTTTCAGAGGGGAAAGCTGTGTCCCAAATCGCTGTGGGTTTTGCAGCTGCCAGAGTTATTGGGAGGCTTCTGCAGCCTCCACCAGCTTTGACTCACTGCAAACACACCCCAGGACCACCACCCATCACCACAAACCTGGATCCATGCTGCTCAATGCAAGAGCAGTTAGCCTCTAAACAATTGCTTGGCCCCCTTCAGTCTGCAAGGCCAGGAGCTCTGAAGCAGCTATGTGGAGGTGGCGGCAGGGCTGCCGCTTCTGCCAGTTCCTTGTCCTGGAGGCAGTTCAGCCACACTACTTTTCTCCCCCAAATTTGGCAGAGATCCACTGGCCTTTCCCTTAATCCTTGTTTCTTATCACTTGATAATTCTGGAAACTGCCACAGCTGCCACTGATCCAGTCTCCTGAAGCTCCAGCTGTAGCTTGTCCTGGCCACACCAGGGCCAAGCTACAGTTGCATGCTGGGCTGGTTTCAGCTCCCAATGTGCTTCAATGAGCCCTCCATGCTGAGCTGCCTCCAGCAGGAGATGTATTTTTCTGTATTTTTATGCGAGTTTTGGAGCCCTAAAATTTGTTTAGAGTCATATTTTATGGGTATTTGGGGTGGCTATGTGGGAGCTGCAGATGCTGCTTCTATGCCACCATATTGGCTCCACCCCCTCCCATTTTATTTAGTGAAATTTATTTATTGTATCCATAATTTGTTCTTTGGCACTCTCATTCTCTGATGTAAGATCAGTTTTTTCCTATTTAATTTTAATCTGCTTCCTGTGCCATTTATTTAATAAAGAATATATTTAATATGTCTACATTTCCTCTTTTGATTGTGAAGTTTTTATACACTAACATATAGACAATATTTATGAAGGTGACCCATACAGCTGCGGTAAAGATATGTTCCCTTCTTTTCCTGTTCAATTTTCTACAGAAGTCTATACTGTCATTATTTCTAAAATTTTATTCATCCTTTTAACTTCTTTCTTGCTTATATTATGGTTATATTTAACTAGTTTTGAGAGGACAAAGATGGGATCCCCCACTTGTATAGGTTTATTATCTTTCCCTAGCTGCTACAATCCCCCCCTCTGACCCTGAAAGTACAGTAATTGTTGTCCCAGAGAAAAATTTTAAACAGTAAAGACTTAGGAACCCTGGAAGAAGGCCACAGCTAAGGTCCAGCCTCCAAACAGGAAAAAAGTAGGCTAAAAAGAAAAAGACTCTGCAATCCTATTAGTGTGAGAGTGAGGAACCAAATTCAGAAGGAGACGGTATTGACTCCACACTCACAGCTAAAGCCTTAACAGGGATTATGAACTGCTCCCAGTCGTAGAAAGCATTCTTAGATGAACTCAAAAAGAAATTTGAAATCCAGATTAGAGAGGTAGAAAATGAAACCAACACTTCTTTTAAAATCGAAATTGCAAAAGTAGAAAAACATTACAATGAAGAAAACAACTCCTTAAAAAGAAATATGTGCGAACTAAAAAAGTAATCTGAACATTTGAATAAGCAGCTTCAAAAACTAAATGAGGAAAATAATTCACTAAAAATTAGAATCAATCAAATTGAAGCTAATTAGTGTATGAGGAACCGAGAATCAGTCAAAGAAAACATCAAGACTGAAAAATTAGAAAAAGAGGTGAAATGTCTCAATGGAAAAATAACTGACCTGTAAAACAGATCCGGGAGAGATAATCTGAGAATTATTTGTCTATGAGAAAATCATGATGAAAAAAATGAGTCTGGACAAAATCTTCCAAGAGCTCATCAGGGAAAACTACCATGAGATCCTAGAACCAGAGGGTAAAATAGAAATCAAGAGAATCCACCAGACACCTCCTGAAAGAGATCCGAAAATGAAAAGTCCATGAAATATTGTGGCCAAATTCCAGAACCATCAGGTAAAGGAGAAAATACTACAAGCAGTGAGAAAGGAAGAATTCAAATATTGTAGAAACACAGTGAGGATTGTTCAGGATCTGGCAGCTTCAATGCTGAAAGATTGGAGGAAGTAGACTATGATTTTTCACAAGGCTAAAGAGCTTGTGTTACAACCTAGGATCATCTTTTCAGTGAAATTGAGCATAATCTACCAGGCAGGGAGATGGTCATTCAGTGATTTAACAGAATTCCAGACTTTCCTGATGAAAAAGCTAGAGCTCGAGGAAGAATTCAAGCTCCAATTATAAGACTCAAGAGAAACATAGAAAGGCAAATAGGGAAAACACACACACCACACACACTTAACTTGTTATTTAATAAGAGCAAACTGTTTACTGCCCTATATGGGAAGCTGATACCTGTTAATAGAGTGAATTCAATACATACGGCAACATCTAAAAGGGATATACATAAAAAGAGGGTGTGTTAATAAATTACACAAAATGATAATAAAAAACCTTATTAAGGACTGCACAGGGACTGAAACAGAAGAAGAGGAAAGAATGAAACAGAAAAATGTAAATTATGCCACACAAAGAGGCATAAAAACATTATAGCAGAGGGAAAGAAGGGAGAGAGATGAACATTAAGAAGCTTTTCCCTTATTGGTTCCTCTGCAAGGAGGGAATAACACAACCAGTTAAGTATAGGACTCTATCGAGAAGAGACATAAAACTTATCATAAAAGAGGGAAAGAGGAGCATTGCATGAGATCTATTCTCTTAAATTTTGGTTTGAGGAAGAAATAATGTACCATATTAAGTATAAAAATCTATCATATCGTACTGGCAGTTGGAGAGCGGAAGGGCCAAGAAAAGGATGGAGTTTAGAAGGGAGGGGAGAAGTAGTAAGATGGAAGAGTAGGAAAAGGGAGGGGGGCTGATAAGAAGGGAGTACTGAGGGAGGCAATGATCAAAAGGAAAATTCTTAAGAAGGGGAAGGGAGAAAGGAAAAATAAAAGCATAAAAAGGGGAGGAAATAGGATGGAAGGAAAGACACAGATAGTAATCAACTGTGATTGCGAATGGGATGAACTCTCCCATAAAACAGAGGTGCATAGCAGAATAGATTAAAAACCATAACCCTACAATATGCTGTTTACAAGAAACACATCTGAAGCAGGGGGACATAAACAGGGTAAAGGTAAAAGGCTGGAGTAAAATATATCATGCCTCAGCTAAAATAAAAAAAAAATCAGGGGTAGCAATCCTTATCTCAGGCAAAGCAAAAGAAAAAATAGATCTAATTGAAAGAGATAAGGGAGGAAGCTACATCCTGCTAAAGGCACCATCGAAAAGGAAGCAATATCATTACTAAACATTTACGCACCAAGCAGTACAGCATCCAAATTGCTAAAGGAGAAATTAAGGCTCTTAGAGGAAGAAATAGATAGCAAAACTATACTAGTGGGGGACTTCAGTCTCCCCCTCTCTGAGCTTCATAAATCTAACATCAAAATAAACAATAAAGAAGTCAAAGAGGTAAAGAGAATCTTAGAGAAGATAGATATTGTAGACCTCTGGAATAAATTGAATAGGAATAAAAAGGAATATACCTCCATCTCAGCCATACATGGCAAATATACACAAATTGACCACATACTAGGGCATAAAAACTTCACAGTTCAGTGCAGAAAGGCAGAAATATGACATGCATGCTTCTCAGATCATGATGCAATAAAAATTACATGTAATAAAGGGCCATGGAAGGATAGAATAAGAATTAATTGGAAACTAAATAACTTAATCCTAAAGAATGAGTGGGTTAAGCAAGAAATTATAGAAACAATCAGTAACTTCATTCAAGAGAATGACAATAATGAGACAACATACCAAATCTTGTGGGATACAGCAAAAACAGTTCTTAGGAAAAGTTTAATATCCCTGAAAGAATACATAAATAAAATAGAGAAAATAGAGGTCAATAAATTGGCCATGCAATTAAAAAACTAGACAAATAACAAATTGAAAATCCCCGATTAAATACTAAATTAGAAATGATGAAAAACAAAGGACAGATTGATAAAATTGAATTTAAGAAAGCTATTGAATTAATAAATAAAACTAGGAGCTTGTATTATGAAAAACCCAATAAAATTGATAGACCTTTAGACAATATGATAAAAAAAAACAAGAAAACCAAATTATGAATATCAAAAATGAAAAAAGGTGAATCTACCTCCAATGAAGAGTAATTAAAATAATAATTAGGAATTATTTTCTCCAATTGTATGCACAAAATTTGCCAATTTTAGTGGAATGGAGGAATGTTTACAAAAATAAAAGTTGCCCAGACTAACAAACTACTTAAATAACCCATCTCAGGAAAAGAAATTGAACAAGCCATCAATGAACTCCATAAGAAAAAATCTCCAAGGCCAGATGGCTTTACTAGTGAATTCTACCAAACATTTAAAGAACATTTGACTCCAACACTTTACAAACAATTTGGGAAAATTGGATAAGAAGGAGTCCTACCAAATTCTTTTTATGACACAAATATGGTACTGATACCTAAACCAAGAAGAGACAAAACAGAGAAAGAAAATTACAGACCAATTTCCCTTATCAATATAGATGCAAAATTCTAAATTAAATATTAGCAAAAAGACTATAGCAAATCATCATGAGAATAGTATACTTTGATCAGACATGCAAGGGTGGTTCAATATCAGGAAAACTATCAGTATAATTGATCACATCAACAACAAAACTTGCAGCAACCAAATGATTATCTCAATACATGCAGAAAAAACTTTTGACAAAATACAACACCCATTCCAATTGTAAACAATGGAAAGTATAGGAATAAATGAAGTCTTACTTAAAATAATAAAGAGCATCAATCTAAAAGTATCAGCAAGTATTATATGTAATGGGGATAAGCTAGAAGCATTTCCAATAAGATCAGGGGTGAAACAAGGCTGTCCACTAACACCCCTCTTATTCAAGTTGGTACTAGAAATGTTAGCAGCTACAATAAAAGAAGAAAAAGAAATTGAAGGAATCAAATTAGGCAAAGAAGAGACTAATCCATCACTCTTTGCAGATGATGTGATATACTTAAGGAATCCTAGAGAATCAAGTAAAAACTTCTTGCGATAATAAAAAAAAATTGGCAAAGTTGCAGGTTATAAAATAAAGCCACATAAATCCTCAGTATTCCTATATATCTCTAAGAAAATCCAACAGTAAGAGATAGAAAGAGAAATTCTATTTAAAGTTTCTGTAGACACTATAAAATGTTTGGGAATCTGCCTGCCAAAACAAACCCAAGACTTATATGAATACAATGATGAAACACTTTTCACACAAATAAAGTCATATCTAACTAATTGAAAAAACATAAATTGCTCATGTCTAGGTTGAGCTAATATGATAAAAATGACAATTTTACCTAAATTAAATTAGTGCCATACCAATCAACCTACCAAAAAATTACTTTGTAGAGCTATAAAAAAATAGTAGCAAGATTCATTTGGAAGGAAAAAAGGGGGGAGGGGGTATGAAACCAAGATGGCAGCATAGAAGCAGGAAAATGCTGCAGCTAACACATAGCCACCTCAAATACCCATAAAATATGGCTCTAAACAAATTTTAGGGCTCCAAAACTCACACAAAAATACAGAAAAACACTCCTCCCACTGAAGGCAGCTTAGCAGGAAGGGGTCATCATAGCACACTGGGAACTGCAACCAGCTCAGCCTGAAACTGTGGCTTGGCCCCAGGTTGGCCAGGGTAAACCTCGACTGGAGCCTACAGGAAAGTGTATCAGCATCACCTGTGGCAGTTTCCAGAATTATCAAGCCATAAGAAAGAAGGACTAGGAGAAAGGTCAGTGGAACTCAGCTAAATTTGGGGGAGAAAAGCAGTCTGGCTGAACTGCCTCCAAGGCAAGGAAACGGCCCAAGTGGTGGCCCTGCAGCCACCTCCAAGTGGCTGCTTCAGAGCTCCTGGCCTGCAGACTGCAGGGGGGCCAAGTGATTGTTCAGAGGCTAAGTGCGGTTGCTTTGAGTGGCCTGGATCCAGATCATGGTCTTGGATGGAGGTCCTGGATTGCATTTTCAGTGAGCCAAAGCTGGTGGGGGCTGCAGCAGCCTCTTAATAGCTGCAGCAGCTGTGAAAACCCCAGAGATTTGGGACAGAGCTTTCCCATCTGGAAGCAGAGTTCCATGGAGCTAAAAAGATAAGTAATTCACTGGCAAAATGAGCAGGCAAAGGAAGCAAAGAAAGAACAGCCATTGAACTCTAGAATCCTTTTTTAGGGACAAAAAGGATCAAAGCATGGAACAGGAAGAAGACAACATAGTCAGAAATCCCACACCAAAGGTGTCCAAGAACCATGAAGACTGCCTACAAGCCATAGAGCAGCTTAAGAAGGATTTTGAAAACCAAATGATAGAAGTGGAAGAAAAATTGGGAAGAGAAATGAGAATGATGCAAGAAAATCATGAAAAGAGAGTCAACAACCTGACTTAAGAAAATAACACCTTAAAAAACAGATTAACTCAAAGGGCAAAAGAGGCCCAAAAAGCCAATGAGGAGAAGAATGCCTTAAAAAGTCAACTTTGCCAGATGGAAAAAGAATCTCAAAAGCTTTCTGAGGAGAATAATTCCTTCAGAATTACAGTGGAGTAAATGGAAGCAAATGACTTTATGAGAAATCAAGATACTATTAAATAGATCCAAACAAATGAAAAAATAGAAGGCAATGTGAAGTATGTCCCAGAAAAAAGCCACTGAACTGGAAAATAGATCCAGGAGAGGCAATTTAAAAATTATTGGACTACCTGAAAGCCACGATCAAAAAAAAGAGCTTAGAAAACA
Organism: Pseudochirops cupreus; assembly: GCA_028627135.1. NCBI lineage: Eukaryota > Metazoa > Chordata > Mammalia > Diprotodontia > Pseudocheiridae > Pseudochirops > Pseudochirops cupreus. Next base: position 148,612,223 of record CM053581.1, on the reverse strand, counting down.
TCCTTCAAGAAATTCTCAAGGAAAATTGCCCAGATATTTTAGAACCAGAGGGCAAAATGGAACTTGAAAGAATTCACCAATCACCTCTTGAAAAAGATCCCCAAAAGAAAACTCCTAGGACTGTTATAGCCAGGTTCCAGAGTCCCCAGGTCAAGGAGAAAATATTACAAATTGCCAAGGAGAAACAATTTGAATACTACTGTAACACAATTAGGAAAACACAGGATCTATCAGCTTCTACATTAAGGGACTGAAGGAGCTGGAATATGATATTCTGGAGATCAAGGGAGCTAGGATTAAAATCAAAAATCACCTACCCTGCAAAATTCAGTGTAATGTTCCAGGGGAAAGTATGGTCATTCAATGAGGTGGAGGACTTTCAAACATTCTTGCTGAAAAAACCAGAACAGAAAAGAAAATTTGACACTCAAATACAAGAAGCATGAGAAGGCAAACATGGAAAAGAAATCATAAGGAACTTATCAAAGTTGAATTATATACATGCCAACATGGAAAAATGATATTAGTAACTTATGAAACTTTTCTCAGTATGAGGATAGGTGAAGGGAATATGAATGTATATATACATATGAATACACATATGTCTATATAGGAGGGTATATATATGCTTATGAATATATATCTGAGTATGTGTATATATGTGTACATAGAGGGCACAGGATCAATTGAATAGGAAGGGATGATACATTAAAAGGTGAAATTCTGAGGTGGGAGAGGATTAGAATTAGAAGAGAGAGGAAGAGACAGAATGGGGTTAATCATCTCCTAGAAGAGGTAAAGGATAATTGTTACAATGGAGGAAAAGAACAGGAAGGCAAAAGGGAAACTGTCAACCTTACTCTCATTGAACTTGGCTTAGGGAAGGAGCAATATAAACTGTAAACTGAGTATCTTGCCACACAGGACAGTAGGGGGGATAGGGATGAGAGGTGGGATGATGGAGGGGAGGGCACAATGGAGGGGAGGGTTGCTGGAAGTATATACTTCTGTAAAGGGACAGGGACAGGGTAGATAATAGAACAAGGGTAGGGGGGCAGGATAGGAAGGAGGGACATATAATCTGTTTCTCAGAATATGTCCACTTTGGAGATGTTCTGTGTAATTACACATGTACAGCCTGTATTGAATTGCTTATCATTCCAGTGGGGATGGGTGACAAGGGAGGAAGAGAAAGAATCTAGAATTTAAGGTTCTACAATCAAATGTTAAAAATATATATGTATATGTATACGTATTATTATTAACTACATGAAACTGGGAATTAAGATATACAGACTCTGGGATAGGGAGACCCATCCTGCCCTACTGGAAAGTTAGAGGGGTGATGGGGAGGACATAGGAGAGAACAGATTGGGGGAGAGGCTTTTCAGTGGGATTGCTTTTTTGGGGTGGTGGGTAGGGGAAAGATGGAGAGAAAATTTGCAACTCAAAATCTCATAGAAATGGATGATGTAAACAAGACAATAAATAAATTCAAATTGAAAAAAAGAAAGAAAAAAGGGTACAGAATGCCAAGACAATTAATAAAAAGAAATGCTAGGGAAGATGGCCACCATACCAGATTTTAATCTATATTTTAAAGCAGCAGTCATCAAAACCACTTGGTGTTGGCTGAGGAATATAGCAATGGATCAATGGAATAGATTGGATACATGACACTCAGCAGTCAATGACTATAGCAATCCACTGCTTGATAAATCCAAAGACCCCAGTTCTGGGCATAAGAATGCACTATTTGACAATAACATCTGGGAAAACTGGAACATAGTGTGGCAGAAATTGGACATAGACCAATATCAAACATTGTACACCAAAATAAAGTCAAAATGGGTGCATGATCCAGGTATAAATGCTGATACTATAAGCAATCTGGGAGAGCAAGGGATAGTTTACCTGTCAGATCTTTTGAGAGGGGAAGACTTCATGTTGAAGAGTTAGAGAATATTTTAAAATGCAAAATGGATCATTTTGATTATATTAAATTTTAAAGCTTGTGTGCAAACAAAGCCAATGTTACCAAGATTAAAAGGGAAACGGAAAATTGGGAAAGAATGTTTACGACCAGTCTCTCTGATGAAGTCCTCGTTTCTAAAATATACAAAGAACTGCATCAAATCTATAGGAATACAACCCAATTGGTAAATGGTCAAAGGATATGAACAGGCAGTTTTCTGAAGAAGAAATTAAAGATATCTATTAGCATATGAAAAAATGTTCGAAATCACTAATGATCAGAGAAATGCAAATCAAAACAGCTTTGAGGTACCATATCTCACCAGCCAGATTGACTAAGATGACAAAACAGCAAAATGATAAATGCTGGAGAGGATGTGGGGAAAATGGAACACTAATGCATTGTGGGTGGAGCTGCAAACTCTTCCAGCCATTCTGGACAGCAATCTGGAAGTATGCCCAAAGGGCTATAAACAAGGGCATATCTTTTAACTCATCTATACCACTTCTAGAGTTATATCCCAAAGAGATCACAGAAGTGGGAAGAAGACGTGTAAGTACAAAAATATTTATAGTGGCTCTTTTTGTGCTAGCAAAAAATTGGAAAACAAGGGGATGCCCATCCATTGGAGAATGGCTGAACAAGTTGTGGTATATAAATGTAATGGAATACTATTGTGCTATGAGAAAGGAGCAGACAGACTTCATAATAACCTGGAGAGACTTATATAAACTGATGCTCAGCAAGAAGAGCAGAACCAGGAGAAATTAGTAAACAATCACAGACACAATGTATGTGTGACACCTAACTTCAGTAGACTGGGCTCCTCTCAGAAATATAAGGTTATAAGACAACTCCAAAAGGCACATGATTGAAAGATATGTCTACACTCAGAGAGAGAGAGATGAAGAGTCTGACAGCAGATTGAAAAAAAAAGTGTGAAATATGATTACTGGTCAAACATTCTAACACAGATTCATCTCAGTTTTATGGCATGTGGGGGATTATCACTCAGTTATGGCAAGCTTGGAAGATACTAATTGCCACTCTGAGCCCAATTTCAGAAATCCTATCATCTCTGGTGTTCAGGATTTCTGGAAAGATGTTTGGTGATAGCTATTTTCTTTGAAAGTTTGAAGTATTGGAGCTGAGTGTCTCTCCTGCTTTCTGGCACCAACCTTTAGAAACAAAAAGGAAGGGATGGCAATAGTATGCCACTGGCCCGCCTTTACTGGTAATGTTGATTTCTATTTAATTTGATGATCTCATCAAGTCCCATGAGATCTTCCCTAGGCTGAAAATTCTCAAATTTACCTATGCAGTTCTAAATTCTCCACTGACCTCCAGCTTTACCTCCCTAACTGCAAATTAATGGAATCTTGAACTGAATGTCCAATACATACCTTATTCTAAAAATATACCCCACTGAACTCATCATCTAGCCCTCTAAAACCACTCTTTTCAAAATTTCCTTGTAACTGTCAAGTGTAGCATCTTGTTATCCTTGTAATGCCAGTATTTGTTCCCAGTACAACCATCATACTAGTCTATCAGGCTCACAACAGTTGCATTTCTCAACCCCTCAACATCTCTGTTGATATCATCTTAGCTACCTCTCTTGAATACCTCTTTCTGTCCTCTGATACTACTACCTCACTAGTACCTGTCCAGATCTCCTCATACTTAGATTATTGGATTAATCTTGCTGGTGGTCTACTAGTTGCCATAAGTCACTCTCTACTCCAATAAATCCTCTGTTCAGATACCAAAGGAAATTTTTTAAAAGTACATCTTTCAGTTTTCTCATACCCTGTTCCTACACACATATTTTTTCAGTCCACTGACAATGACATTTTTATTGTTCCTCGAATAAGACATTCCATGTCATGGTGCTCTGGATATTTTTATTGGCTATTTTCTATGCCTGGAATAATCTCCCATCTCACTTCTACCTCATGTCTTCTCTGGTTTGCTTCATGAAAAAACTACAAGAGGTCTTTGCAAAGCTCTTAATTTTAGTGCCTTTTCTCTGATGATTACAACATATTTTTTCTATAAGAGTTCATTGACTCAAGATCATTAGGTTTTTTTTTTTCCTACTTCATCATACACTAGCACACATTCTCACATAGCCCTCCTATTACCAAACAGAACTTTTGAGCACACCCCTTTCCTTCTTTGGTGTCAAATTTGCTCTTTTGAGCCCTAAACCTAAAATGTTCTCTACTGTCCACCTATAAAAATGATACACATCCAACAAGACCCAACTGAAATATTACCTTCTCAAAGAGGTTTACTTTTCATGATCTTTCCCAACCAATTCAGAAGATATTTTCCCCTTACTCCAAATTCCTTAGCATTTTACTTATTTTGATCACAAAATAGTCAAATTTGATAGTATATCACTTCTGTACATACCTTAACACAGCAGTTCTCAATCTGTGGGTTGCAACCCTTTTGGGGGTCGAATGACCCTTTGACAGGGGTTGCCTAAGACCATCGGAAAAGACATATTTCCAATGGTCTTAGGAACTGAGATACCACTCCTCTATTCATCTAAAGGCAGGTCGGCCCACGTGCAGATACTCCCACATAAGAGTATTAAAGGGTCGAGGCATTAGAAAGGTTGAGAACCACTGCCTTAACAGATTGTATTGCATTAACTAGAATGAAAGAAACTCATGTGTCCCTAGTGCCAAGCAAAGTACTTTTCACATTGATTAAATATAAAGGATTTATTTAGGACATGCCAAGGATAGGGAATGCTAAAAGAACTATGAAAGTCTTGTTCCTGAAGAAGGTTATACTCTAATGAGGGTGGCAACATTGACATGACAAGTATAAATTTATATTAAATTTTAAAAAATAAATCTATGATAATATGGGTTGGGGAGTAAAATATTGGCTTGGGGGATTCAGATTGGGTACATTTAGAAGACAACACAAGTCAAATATTCAAGTAAATCCATGCTTCTATGAGGTCAAAGTTAGGAAAGTTTTCATGGCAGAAACGTGTATGGTCTGTGGAAATGGCCAGAGAGGACTTATAGAAACCTGTGTTGTGAGAAACAAAGAGAAAGAGAGTTTGACATAGCTATTAAGGGAATGAAGGGATGATCTGTGTAATTAGACTGGAAAAATACTTTGGGGGATGGTTGTTAGGTGATTTATGTATCAAACAAAGGAGTTTCTATTTGATCTTAGAAGTCAAATGGAGTCACAGTATTTTACTGAGTAGGAAAGAGATATAGTAAGATTATAGTAATACAAAAGAAATAACAGGTCCAGTCCCTACCCAAATTTGATCCTCACAACAATCCTGTGATGTAGACTGGGCAAATATAATGACTCCCATTGTATAAGTAATTAAACAAAGACTTGAGGAGATGACATGATTACAACTTTAAGAAGTTAATGAGTCAACATGATAGGACTGGAAATGAGTTCATGAATTTAAAAATCCTAGATTTTTCCCATTTCATTTTACTAAGTCATTTATTAAAATATTAATTTTGAAAAATCACATTAATAAATATAATATTTAGGCTAAACTTTTGGAACTCTTCTTCAGAATACAGCATAACTTCTTTGTGATTATAAAGATTCTGACATGTTTGTTTTTTCCTTCAAAACCACTATAAAAGATGCCCTCTAAGCTTCTCTAGTTTGTGAGAAAGCTCTAGGTGGACTAACAAGACAAGCAAAAGAGGAAAGACGAAGAAAATATATAAACTTTTTCCAGAGAATTCCAAATTATCCTCATCTTGATGATATACTATTTACCTGGGAAACTTTAGATAATGAAAAAATGAACATAATAATGTAATAATAAATAAATGGATAAACAAGTAAATGAGTAAAATTTAACTAAATAAATAAATACACAGATAAATGAATGAAGAAATAAATAAATAAACAAATGAATAAATAAGAACATAAAATAAATCTGGGATTTGCCCATTGTTTCTATGTATCAGACTTTGTGCTAAGTACAAATATGAAATCATTTGAACCTTACCAAACCCCAGGTGTTAGGTACAGTTATCATACACATTGGGCACTTGAGGAAAGTGAGATAAAGGCAAAGGGCTTTGAACAGATCAAAGAACAAGTACCTAGAGCCACACTTGATTTCAGGTTTTCCTGATGCCAGTTTCAGTACTCTCTCCACTGATTCACCCAGTTTCCTGTAAGTATTAGTGCAGTATCAGGATGAAAAATGTCAACAAAAATTCAATATTCCTCTACAGTATTAATAAGAACTTGGAATGACAAAAATCATGTTCAAAATAACTTCACAATGTATAGAACTTGTGGCTGTAACTTATTAAAAAACATTTCAGATGTCTATACACTAAACTATCTCTTTGTAGAATTGAATTCTATAGTAACCAAAGAGAGATTACTCATTTATGATCAGACAGTACCAAGATGATGAAAATGATTTCTTAATATTTTTGTTCATTCGTGTCTATTTGTGATAGCATTGAGGGTTTTCTTGACAACATACTGGAGTTGTTTACCATTTTCTTCTCCAGATCATTTTAAAGAAGAGGAAACTGAAGTAAACAGGATTAAGTGACTTATCCAGGGTCACACAGCTAATAAGTGCCTGACACTGGAATTCAGATCTTCCTGATTCCATGTTTGCTATTCATTCTCCTATGCCACCTATCTCCTATGAAAGAAAATAAAAGCACTAACTATATCAATTTATGCAGTGAGTGTTTTAACAGGCAAGGAGCCAAGCACATTCTGGTGTAAGCCCTCGACACCCAACGTCTGCACTACCCAAATAACATACAAAGTGGGTATCTGTCTGCACCAAGGCATCCTTCATTCAACACATAAAATGATTTTTTTTTCTTTTCAATGCGATTCATTTCAAAAACATATTTATTCATTTTTGGTTTTCAACTTTCACTTTTATAAGATGTTGAGTTCTAAATTTTCTCACCTCCTTCTCCCTGCCTCCTTTGAATGATGGGATGCAAACAGATATAGGCTATACATTTACAATCATATCAAATTTATTTCCACATTAGTGATGTAGTTAAAGATGAATAACAACAAAGGGAAAGAATTATGAGGGAGGGAAAAAGAAAATATTATTCTTCATTCTACATCCAGACTCCATAGTTCATTCCTGGATGTGAATAGCATTGTGCATCATGAGTCTTTAGTGATTGATGTATATCATTGTATTGTGGAGAAGAGCTAAGTCTATCAAAGTCAGTCATAACATAATGTTGCTCTCATTGTGAACAATGTTTTCCTGGTTCTGCTCATTTCACTTAGCATCAGTTTATGTAAGTCTTTCCAGGCTCTTTTCTGCAATCCACCTGTTCATCATTTAAACTTTAATGTTATTCAAGTTATTAATTTTGCATTTCATTATGTTCTGTATCTCTTGGATGGTCATAGATTCTTCTGTTCTCCTTAGATTTGATAGTTAATCTCTTCTACTCTCATCTAATTTGCTTGTAATATCAGACTTTATGTCTAAATTAGGTATCCACTTGGACTTTATCTTGTTACATAGTGTAAGATGTTGGTTTGTTTCTAGGGTCTGCCCTACTATTTTCCAGTTTTCCCAGCAGTTTTTGTCAAATAGTGATCTAGGGTGCATTGAATTTCAGATTTGGTCTTTGAGACAGGTATCTAGCCAGTGAAACCCAAGTGTACTAGGAAGCTTTCAGCAATCAAAATTTATCCTCCTTTGGGAAGAACATCCTCATCTAAAGTCAGAGGAGAAGAGAGGAGAGGAGGGGAGGGGAGGGTAAGGGATGAAAGGAAAGGAGAGGAGAGGATGAGTTGAATTGCCCAACTGGATTTGGCCAGCTGCATTGCCATTCTGGCAGTTTAGACTAATCACAGGTTGTGGGTTGCCTTTGGTTCTTAAAAAGAATGATGACACCAGGGAGATTATGATATGGTTTGTAAATGACTTGGATTTGAGTGTGGGAGGGCTGTGCAAAGTCACCAGTCTCACTTTCTCTTAGTGAGTCATCTGGTTCCATGTATCAGCAAGCACCCTAATATACCAAGGATGGCTGCTAGCACAGGTTCTTAGACCTGCTTTTCTAAAGGAAAGCAACTCAAAATGGGTTAACAATCTCACTTTAATCAATCAAACAAATATCATTTACCTAGTTCAGGGGGGAAAGTCAGCACCCTGAACTTCAGAGAATGCAAACATAAGTTACAAACACAAGTTACAAGCAAACAAAGAAACAGATCAGCAGATGCGCTTCCAACCATCTGATTACATCCATACCTAATCAGTTACCAGAGAGGGAAGCATCAACATCTGGGTTTTTCAAAGCCAGGGGGCTCAACGGCTTCCCAGAGTCTCATCTGGCCAAATCACACAACTCTTCTCAAAGTGAGCCCTAAAGCAAAACCTCATATCAGAGCATATATATAGCCTTCTCCTGGATCAGAGAATGTCACAGCCCTTTTGACCCACTGCCC
>CM053581.1:148588248-148603274 GCA_028627135.1 Pseudochirops cupreus | reverse complement strand
TGGAATTCCTGCTTATATACACACCTCAGCCAATCCCCTTCTTCCACATCAACAGGGGAGTTCATGCCTTCTCAACAGTGGGACAGAGTTTGCACCTTCCACACTTAGCACTTAGCACTACTAAGTGCTAAGTATCCTGATAAACTAATTACTATTACAGTTCCTTATGATTTCTTTTCCATGTTTATCTTCTCATGCTTCTTGTATTTGAGTGTCAAACTTTCTTTTCAGTTCTGGTTTTTTCAGTAAGAATGTTTGAAAGTCCTCCACCTCACTGAATGACCATATTTTCCCCTGGAACACTATACTCAATTTTGCTGCATAGGTGATTCTTGGTTTTAATTCTAGCTCCCTTGATCTCCAGAATATCATATTTCAGGCCTTTTGGTGCCTTAATGTAGAAGCTGCTACATCCTGTGTCATTCTGATTGTGTTTCCACAGTATTCAAATTGTTTCTTCTTGGCAGCTTGTAATATTTTCTCCTTGATCTGGGAACTCTGGAACCTGGCTATAACATTCCTACAAGTTTTCTTTTTAAGATTTATTTCAAGAGGTGATCGGTGAATTCTTTCAAATTCTATTTTGCCCTCTGGTTCTAAAATATCAGGGCAATTTTCCTTGAGAATTTCTTGAAGGATGATTTTTAGGTTCTTCTTTGGATTATGGATTTCAAGTAGTTCAATAAATTTGAATAAATTTTGGCCATTTGGCCAATTTGGCTTTTTCAGACATTCTTTTCTCCTTGGCTTTTTGGGCCTCTTTTTCCATTAGAGTGAGTCTATTTTTAAGGTGTTATTGTCTGCAGTCAGGTTGTTGACTTTCTTTTCATGATTTACTCTCATCATTCTCATTTCTGTCCCTAATTTTTCCTCCATTTCTCTTATTTAGTTTTCAAAATCCTTCTTAAGCTCCTCTATGGCCTGTAAGTAGCTTACATTTTTCTTGGAAGCTTTTGGTGCAGGAGTTCTGACTGTGTTGTTTTCCTCCCATTCTGTGCTTTGATCCTTTTTGTCCCCAAAAAGGTAATCTAAAGTTGGATTGCTTGGCTTGTTTTGTTTCATTTGCCTGCTCATGTTGCCAGTCAATTACTTGACTTTTGAGCTCTGCACAACTCTGCTTTCAGAGGGGAGCGCTTTGTCCCAAAATTGCTGGGGTTTTTGCAGCTGCTGGAGCTATTAGGAGGATGCAGTCTCTGCAGCCCCCACCAGCTTAGGCTTACTGAAAACACACCTGAGGACCACCACCCAACACTGTGATCCTGATCCAGGCAGGTCAAGGCAGGAGCACTTAGCTCCTGAATGATTACTTGGCCACCTGCAATCTGCAGGCCACGAGCTTTGAAGCAGCCATGTGGCTATGGCTGCAGGGCTGCTGCTTCAGTCTGCTTCTAGCTTTGGAGGCAGTTGGCCAGTACCCTCTCCCCCAAATTTAGCTGAGTTCCACTGACCTTTTCCCTTTGTCCTTCACTATTATGGGTTGATAATTCTGGAAACCACCACAACAGTGAGTGATCCACTCACCTGAAAGCTCGAGCCTTAGCTTCTCCTGGACACCCTGGGGCTAAAACCACATGGGACTGGGCTCTGCTCCCAGTGTGTTGTGATGAACCCTTTCTATCCACCTTCTGGGCTGCCTTCAGGGGGAGCTTTGATCCTCTGTCATTTTGTAGGTTCTGGAGTTCTAAAATCAGTGTACAGTCATATTTTTTAGGTATTTGAGGTGGTTATGGGGGGAGCCAAGGAGTTCTCCTGCTTTTATGCTGCCATCTTGACTCTGCCCCCCTCTATTCCCAGTTTTCTTAACAATTTTTATCAAATAAAGAAGTCTTATCTTCAAATCTTAAGTCTCACAATAGCCACTTAGAAGGTTACTATAATAATTTGCTGCTGTGAATTGTATACCTATTCTGTTCTATTTTTTGCCCTTTCTATTTCTTATCCAATATCAGATAGTTTTAATAATTACTGCTTCGTAATAAAGCTTAAAACCTAGCACTGCTAAATCTCCTTCCTTTAAATTTTTCATTAGTTCTTTTGATGTTCTTGACTTTTTGCTATCCTACATGAATGTTATTACTATTTTTCTAATTCAATAAAATAAATATTTGTTAATTTAATTAGCATTGAATTGAATGTTTGGATTTCTTTAGTGAAACTGTTACTTTGGTTTTGTAGGCCATGCTTGCCTATTTTATTTAGCAACTAATGTTTCTCCAATTAGTTATTTCTAATTGTTTTGTATAAAAAGTTTTTCCCTATAAATTTATTATTACGTATAAATATATATCCATCCATACATGTATGCATACATTCACTCATATGCACACACAGAGACATATATACATACATGAATACATACATATAAAACATTCAAACATAAGTATACCTCCATATAGAGACATATTTTTTTTTCTTATGAAATAGTGGAATTGTTTCAGCCTTGGTGTTTTATGCTACATAGAGTTATTTTAAGTTTCAAATCACTTACTATCTCTTCCTGTGGAATTTTGGTTGTGAATATAGGGATGTTGATGATTTATGTGCATTTCTTTATATCTTGATACTTTGCTAAATTTATTGTTTCAACTAATTTTTTAGTTGTCTTTGTGATTTTTTGAGCATATCATCATATCACCTGCAAAAAGAGATATTGTTATTACCTCATTCCATATAGATAATCCTTCTATTTCTTTTTTTTCTGTTATTGCCATTGCTAAGCTTTTGAATACAGCATTGAATGATACGGGGGACAGTTGGCATCCTTGTTTCACTCCTGATCTTACTGGGAAGGTTTCTAGCTTATCCCATTAAAACAATACTTGGTGATGGTATTAGAAAGTGCTTTCTTTCTCTGCATGTAGATAGCCTTTTCCATCATGAATGAGTCTTTTGGAGTTGTCTTATAACCGTATATTGCTAAGAAGAGACCAGTCTATCAAAGTTAATTATCACAGATACAAAGTGTCTGCAATTGTGTACAAGGTCCTCTTGGTTCCTCCCCTCTCACTCAACATCAGTTTTTATAAGTCTGTCCAGGTTTTTCTTAAGTCCATCTGCTCCTCATTTCTTATACCAAAACAGGATTCCATTACATTCATATATTGCACCTTCTTTAGACATTCCCCAATTGAAGGGCATTCCCTCAATTTCCATTTTTTTTTACCACCAGAAATAGAGCTGCTATAAATACTTTTGTACAAACGTGTCCTCCTCCCACTTGTATGATCTCTTTAGGATATGAATCTGATAATGCTGGGTCTTTCTATTTCTAGCCCTTTAAGCTATTTCTAGCCCCATAGGCATAGATCCAAATTGCTCTCCAGAATGGTTGAATCAGTTCACAATTCCACAAGTGAATTAGTGTTCCAATTTTCCCATATCATCCCCAGCATTTATCACTTTCCTGTTTTGTCATGTTGGACAATCTGACAGTTGAGATGTGGAACCTTGTAGCTTTGAGATCTGCATTTCTCTAAGCAATAATGATTTAGAACATTTTTTCATTTGATTATAGATATCTTTAATTTCTTCCCCTGAATACTGCTCATTCATATTCTTTAGCAGTTTTTCAATTGGGGAATGACTACTGTTCTTATAAAATTGCATTAGTTCTCTGTATATTTTAGTAATGAGTCCTTTATCAGAGACACTGGTTGTAAAAATTCTTTCCCAGTTTTCTTCTTCCCTCCAAATTTTGGTTACATTGGCTTTGTTTCTACAAAATCTTTTCCCTTTAATGTAATCAAAATTATCCATTGCGCATTTCCTAATGCTCTCTCCCTTGTTTGGACACAGATTCTTCCCTTCTTTGTATCTCTCCTTCTTAAATGTATTCCTTGTAAACAACATGTAATTGTACTCTGATATTTCATCCATTCTGCAATCTATTTCCATGGATGGAGTCATTCCATTCCCCTTCAAATGTATAATAACTCTTTGTAAATTGATCTTTATCTCATTTTTACTGACCATTTTCTTTCTCAGATGCTCATTTTACCCTTTCTCATTCATTATCCTCTGTCCTTATACTCTTCTTCCACACTCTGTTCACACCTTTAAGAGTCCCTCCTTTATCCTTTCCTCTCACCAGCCTAACTCTTAAGCTACACACTCACTAAAAGAGCCTCCCCAACCCTGTCTCCCAGTGGTCTCACCTCCAATTTTCAAAGACTTTTAAAACTCTCTACACTTACGCTTTGTTTCTTCTTTAACCCAGATCAAATCAGAGCGAAGTTCCAACATTACCAATCCTCTACCCTGACCTACTTCCTCTACTGGCCAACATTCCGTTTTAAGGAAAACTCCATCATAATCAGCACCAACATTTCTTTCAAACTACCCTAGTAATGATAACAGTTTTCAGAATACTGGAAATGTTTTCACATATGAAAAGCAGAGTTTGGCCTTAATGAATCTCTTATACTAAGTCTTTAAGGCTTTCATTGTATTTCTTCTGGATATTTTATATCAAATTTTCCATTGAGTTCTGGTCTTTTTGTCAACAAAGATCTGAAAGTCTTCCAATTCATAAATTGCTTCCCTGCCCTACCATCATATTCTTTTTTGTTAGTTTTCTAATGTTCAGGATTACATTACATTAAATTATTCTCAGTCACAGCCCCTGTACTTTTACTCTTTAAAATATAATTTTACAAGACCTGCAGTATTTCATTTTAGAAACTTCTAGGTCTTGTGAAATCCTGATTGTATCTCTGCAGTATTTACATTGTTTGTTGTTCTTGTTGTTACTGGTGTTGCTTGCAATATTTTGTCCTTCTGCTGCGAGTTCTGAAACTTTGCCTTGATATTCCTGTATGTTTTCCCAAAGGGATCTCTTTGAGGTGGTGAATTGTAGATTTTTTCTATTTCTACATTATCTATTTGTTTTAGAATTTCAGGGTGAGTTTCCTTTATAATTTCTTGAAATGTTGTATCAAGATTCTTTTTTTAACCATAACTTTTAGGCAGTTCAATAATTTGTTTATTGTCTCTCCTTGATCTGTTCTCTAGATGAGTTGCTTTTTACAATGAGATATTTCAGATTCTCTTCTATTTTTTTTCCTTGCCTTATTATTTCTTGGTCTCTTATAATGTCTTTCAATTCCTCTTTCCCAGTACTAGTTTTCAAGAATTTTTTTGTGGTAGAGTCAATATGGCAGCATAGAAGCAAGAAAACTCTGTGCATCACCCCAAAACCACCACAAATACCTATAAAATATGACTCTAAACAAATTTTAGAGCTCCAGAATTCACAAAATGACAGAGGAAAGCTAATGTCCTGATAAAGGTAGCCAGGCAGGTGGACAGGAAGGGTTCATCACAGCTTTCTGGGAGCCAAGCCAAGCCCCACATGAGCTCTCAGTTTTAGCCTCAGGGAAGCCCAGACCAGCTTAGGCTGCAAGAACTTCAGAGAGTGGATCACCAGCAGCTGTGGCTGTTTCCAGAATTATCAACCCAGACATATGAAAGACAAAGTAAAAGGTCAGTGGAACTCTACTGGATGTGGGGGGGGGGGGGACAGAGTTTGGTCCAACCTCTACCCCTGGAGCAAGAAGCTGTGGAAGCAGAGATCCTGTGGCTGCCTCCACATGGATGCTTCAGAGCTCCTGGTCTGCAGATTGTAGGGTGGCCAAGCAACCATTTAGAGGCTTAGCACTCTTGTCTTAACCTGCCTGGATCAAGATTGCAGTCTTGGGTGGTGGTACTGTAGTGTGTGACCAGTGAGCCAAAGCTGATGGGGGTTGTAGAGATGGTGCCACCACAGCTCCAGCAACTACATCCCCCCCAGCAATTTGGGACAAAGCTCTCACCTCTGGAATCAGAGTTCTACTGTGGCAAAGAGCTCAAAAGTCAAGTAATTGACTGAAAACATGAGCAAGCATGGGAAGCAAAGCAAGCACAGCCATCCAACTTTAGGTTCCTTTTATGAGGACAAAAAGGATTAAAGCATGGAATGGGAGCAAGACAACAAACTCAAAATCCTGCACCAACAGCTTACAAGAAAAATATAAACTTGTTATAGGCCATGGAAGAGTTCAAGAAGGATTTTGAGAATTAAGCAAGAGAAGTGGAGAAAAAATCGGGGAGAGAAATGATAATGATGTAAGAAAATCATGAAAAGAGAGTCAACAAACTGACTGAAGAAAATAACACCTTAAAAATAGACTAACTCAAATGGCAAAAGATGCACACAAAGCCAATGGAGAGAAGAATGCCTTAGAAAGCTGAATTTTCCAGATGGAAAAAGAATCTCAAAAGCTCCATGATGAGAGTAATTACTTCAGAATTAGAATGCAAGTGAATAACTTAATGAGAAATCAACATACTATTAAACAAATCCAAACAAATGAAAAAATAGAAGGCAATGTGAAAAATCTCCCTGGAAAAACCACTGACCTGGAAAATAATCCAGGAGAGACAATTTAAAAATTATTGGACTACCTGAAAGCCATGATCCAAAAAAGGACCTAGAAATCATCCTTTGAGAAATTCTCAAGGAAAATTGCCCTGATATTTTAGAACCAGAGGGCAAAATAGAACATGAAAAATCACTGATAACGTCTTGAAAAAGGTCCCCAAAAATAAAACTCCCAGGAATATTATGGCTGGCTTACAGAGTTCCCAGACCAAGGAGAAAGTATTACAAGCAGCTTAGAAGAAACATTTTGAATATTGTGGAAATACAATCAGGATAACACAGGATCTAGTAGCTTCTACATTAAAGGATTGAAAGGCTGAGAATATGATGTTCTGGAGATCAAAGGAGCTAGGATTAAAATCAAGAACCACCTACCCAGCGAAACTGAGTATAATGTTTCAGCGGAAAATATGGTCATTCAGTGAGGTGGAGGACTCTCAAGAATTCTTGATGAAGAAACCATAACTGAAAAGAAAATTTGACATTGAAATACAAGAAACAAGAGAAGCATGATGTAGTGTTAATGGAATCTGAAGATCTTCCTGCCCCTTTGTATTGGGATGTAAGCAGGCACTTAGTATCTTATTTCAAGTTAACACCTTGTTTAAGCTATTTAATTAATGCAGAAGCAGTTAACACCTTGGGAGTAGTTAACACTTTAACAGGAAGGGCAGAACATGGAGGAGCTATACTGTATATAAGGAAGAGAACCAATAGGACAGTGAGATTTTCTCTCAGTGAGAACCTGGAGGCTGCAACTTTTTGCTGAGACTCTCCTTCTGCAACTTTTGCCAAGAACTTCCAAGAATCAGGCTGAGGAGCTACCATGAGTGAGAGAAAGATCCCCGCTTGAGGGAGCCTGTTCTATTGTGGAGGCTTGGGGATGTGAGTGTTTACTGCATTAACCATGTTTATCAACTTCTTGACTACTGTAATGACTTTGGCTTTCTGGATCTGGGAACTCAGTTTTCTGGTATTTGAATAAAGACTTTGGTCCTGCACTCCACATGGAGAGTTTGCTACATTTTGTGATTCACAACTATACTAGCATATTCATAACCAACATAGGTGTTGTGAATATTGCATTATTGTTACACATGAGAAGGTAAACAAGGAAAAGCAATCATAAGGAATTCATCAAAGTTGAACTATTTACATGCCTACATGGAAAAATGATAATTATAACTTAAGAAACTTCTCTCAGTATGAAGATAGTTGAAGGAAATATGAATTTGTGTGTGTGTGTATGTATATATATATATATATGTTTATGTATATATATGTACACATACATATATGTCTATATAGGAGAGTATGTAGGCATATGAATACATATGTGGGTGTGTGAATATATGTGTACAGCTACACATATACAGAGGGCACAGGATCGCTTGAATAGGAAGCGATGATATTTAAAAGGTGAAATTGAGAGGTGAGAAGGATTATAATGAGAGAAAATGGGAAGAGACAGACTGGGGTAAATTGTATCATATAGAAGAGCCAAGAGATAACTGTTACAATGGAGGGGAAGAAGAAGAAGAGAAAGGCAAAAGGGAATGGGTCAAACTTACTCTTGTTGAATTTGACTTAGGGAGGTAATGACATACACTCTGAATTGGGTATCTTGGCCTACAGGAGAGTAGGGGTGAAGGGGATGAAAGGGGGCACGATGGAGGGGAAGGCAGTTTGGGAGGGAGTGTAGTTAGTAGCACAGTTTTGTAAAGGGACAGGGAAGAAGTAGAGAATAGAACAATTGTGGGGGGGATAGGATGGTTGGAAATATAGTTAATCTTTCACAATATATCCACTATGGAAATGTTTTGCATAACTACACATGTACAACCTATATTGAATTGCTTATGTTCCTAGTAAAGGTTGGAGATGAGGGAGGAAGGGAAAGAATCTGGAATTTCAAGTTTTAAAATCCCATCTTTAAAAAAATAATGATAATAATAATTATTATTTACATGTAACTGGGAAATAAGATATACAGGCACTTGTCTATGGAGATCCATCTTGCCCTACCAGAAAGTCAGAAGGGGAATGAGGGAAGATATAGGAGAGAACAGACTGGGGAAGGGGGCATATAGTGTTATTGCTGTTTTGGGGTGGTGGGTAGGGGAAAGATGTGGAGAAAATGTCTAACTCAAAATCTTATGGAAATGATATAAACTAAAAATAAACACAGAAGTTAATTTAAAAAATGAAAACAAAACCATAAAAAAATAAAGTAGCTTCCCCTGGCAAAAAAAAGAAGTTTTTTTTTCTTTCTCAATATTTTGGACCTATTTTCTAATTAGTTAATTTTATCTTAAAAATTTTCTTAGATCACTTTCCTTTTTTCTTCAGTTTTTCCTTGGTCTCTCTTATTTGCTTTTGATTCCTCTTTTAAATTCTTCCAAAAACTTATTTGGGGCTTAAGACAATTTGACATTACTCTTTGGGGTACCAGTGGCTATTTTTTTAAAATCACACTATCTTCCTCTGCATATGAACTCATATTTTCTTTCACACCATAGTAGCTATTGATAGGTTCTCTTTCTTTTGCTTACTGATTTTTATTTTGTTTTATTTCATTTTTGATTGATTCCTATAGTAATCAGGGTTTAATCCTAAATTATGGCTAATGGTGTCCTAAGCCTCATGTCCTTTTAAGCAATATTTACAGAATTCTGTCTGAGGCCTCAACATCAGGCACTCCTCTCCTTGGCTCAGTCAGAGTTAGTACCATCAGGCACACTCTCCCCTAAATATTCAGACTCCTCATAGTACCAGGTATGCTCTCTCCTCTCAAATTGTCTTAGGAGTCCAACCGCATTACCCCTTAATTTTTCTTGTTCTGTCATAATTATGTGATGTTATTCTGTCTGTTTGAGGAGAAAAGTTGGAAACCCTGGACATTTCTGATATACTCCACCATTTTTCTGGAATGTTTCTTTATATTCCAAGGCACAGGAATGTCAAGCAATGCAGAGTCTGTGTACTCCTGATCATATAGGACATAATCAGTAGAGGGGAAAAATGTAAGTATTAAAAGATAGGAAATATTTCTTGCATCTAATTCTTAAAAGAAACCCAAGAAGACTTTGATTGTACATATATTGAAATGGGAAGGACAAAGTAGAATGTTTTGAGTAAAGCAACTTTTGTCTCATACAGGTCTTTCTTCCACATATGACGCTTAGCCAAATTTTCTCCAGCTGAAGTATTAAAGATTTCTTTCAGTAAGGTTCATAGAGAGATCATGGAGAATCTCAGCCATCCCAAACAGTGATGTAAGGTGACAAACAAAGGAATAGTACTTACCTCATTCCCCAATACTTAGCTTGCAATTTTTGAAGGTTATTTGATCAATAAGCAATTTCCAGCGGCAGTTTAGAGGAGGCAAGTAATGCCTTTTACTGTGGAGGAAGGGGAAGTGCAGGAGACAGAAAAAGTTCAGAGGGACATTTGCCATCAACATGGAAGGATTTTTTATTAGAATGAGAAATCACTCCCTTTCAAAAGTAACAAAATATAGGAGGTATATGAATACTTTCAGAATTGTTTAAAAAAGCTTATTTTATCAAACACTTCAGGGTTAATGTAAACAAAATCACTAAGAGAAGGTTGTAGGTTTTTCTTATCAAAGAACAAATTATATCCAGCAGTGGATGAAACCATCAACTTTAGTATTTCCTTCCATAGTTTGTTATACTTAATTTTTCCTTGAAAAAAATTTTCACCTCATATTTTCAGTACTCATAAGAAGTAAATGTCCTCTGGGGAGAGGTACATTTGATGATTTCTTCATCAGAATGGCTCAGTCACTGATAATCTGCATTGATCTCTTTCATTCTGTCCTGGATAATCCTGATCAGCACAACCTTTATAAGAGAATCCTAGACAGAGTTAATATTGGGGAATGATAGAAGGAACTCACCTGAACTCCTCCATGAGTCCCATTAGTTACCTGGAAAAAGTGACTCTGTACTGATTTTAGAGTGACAGAATCCATTGAAAGAACATGGCAGATTTCTAGTCCAGGAAAGTGCATAATTAGGCCTGGCCAGGGTGGGGAGTGCAGAGCTGAGATTGCACAGGGGCTGCACTAGTACAGACCTGAGATCAGAGCACAATGGAGCCCAGGAAGCAAATTTACCCACCACAGGGGCAATTCACAGACCTCTCAAAGCAGAACAGAAGATCTGTCTTACCTGGGTAAGAAACAAGCCCAAGGTCCCCCTGGGGTTATCAACCCACAGCTTGGATGTTTAAAAAACACCTACCTGAACTTCTAGGGGCCAAGATGTCAGAGCAAACCATAGCTTCTCTAATCCCCCACTATGTCCCTGACCCCCCCAGAGATATGCCCCAGTGTAAAATCCTGAAATAGTGGAACCAACGGCAGGCTTGGGAGTCCTAGAGTAAGACTGTGACTAAGGCTGGGCCTAGACTGAAGTGAAGGGTAGGAGACATCCCAACAAGACCCATCTTAGCTGACCAGCTAGAGATCCTGAAGCCCAGGGTGGTGGAGACAGCAAACACTCACCCCAAAAACCAAGGTGTGGCTTAGCACCATCAGGGGAATCTGCAGATACCAGCACTTTGGCAAATAGCTTCTGAGTCTGCCTGAGCTTTATCCCAAAGGCATAGAAGTGGAAGCCTGAAGTGACCAGCCCAGCCCTCCCCAATACCTTATTCTGTGAGACTCAGGGTAACCCAAGAAAAAGACTGAAATTTCTATCCTTGGTCAAAGTCTAGACACTCAGAGACTGCAGCTTAACTACAGAAGTTAACACCCAGGCCTTTAGCTCCCAGCTTAAGAAGCATGGATCAGAGCCCTCTGTGCCTTAGAAGCAGATATCTACTTTAAAAGCCAGGAAATAGGCAATTAAAATGGGCAAAATTCAAGTTGGAAAAACAAAACAAAATATGATTGAATGCTATTATTGGAGGTGAGGAGAACTGAATTCAGAAAAGGACAGCATTGACTCTATATTCCACCTGAGACCACAGAAGGAAACATAAACTGGTCTCATACCCATAAAGCATTCTTAGAAGAGCTCAAGAAGGATTTTAAAAGCCAAATTAGAGAGGTAGAAGATAAATTGACCAATTCTTTTTAAATCACAATTGCAAAAATGGAAAAAAAAATCACTGAAGAAAACAAATCCTTAAAAAGTAAAATTGGTGCATCGGGAAGGGAAGTTCAAAATCTGATTGGAGAAAATGCCTCCCTAAAAATGAAATCTGAACATATGAAAAAGGAATTAAAACAAACTAACTGAGGCACATAATTTGCTAAAAATTAAAATCAGTCAAATTGAAGTTAAAGACTCTATGAGGCATCAAGAATCAATAAAACAGAACCTAAAGATTGAAAAATCAGAAGAAAATATAAAATATCCCATTGGAAAAACAACTTTTCTGGAAAACTGATCCAGGAGAGATAAACTAACAATTATTGGTCCACTTGTAAGCAATGATGAAAAAAAAAAAACCTGGACAACATCCTCCTAGAAATTATCGAGGAAAATTGCCCTGAGGTCCAAGAACCAGAGGGTTATATAGTTATTGAAAGAATTCCCCAGATACATCCTTAAAGATATCCCAAATTGAAAACTGCAAGAAATATTGTAG
Organism: Pseudochirops cupreus; assembly: GCA_028627135.1. Classification (NCBI taxonomy): domain Eukaryota; kingdom Metazoa; phylum Chordata; class Mammalia; order Diprotodontia; family Pseudocheiridae; genus Pseudochirops; species Pseudochirops cupreus. The sequence goes on along the minus strand of CM053581.1, from coordinate 148,591,234 downwards.
CCAAATTCCAAAATTATCAGGTCAAGAAGAAAATACTGCAAGAAGTCAGAAAGAAACAATTCAAATGTAGTCGAAATACAGTCAGGATCACACACCATCTAGCAGCTTCCTCAATAAAAGAACGGAGGAATTGGAATATGATGGGGCTCATGAGGCAAGAGACCTTGGGTTACTACAAAGGATCAACTATCCAACAAAGCTCAGTATAATCTTTCAGGCACACAGAAGGGCATTCAATGAAATGAGAAACTTCCAGAGCTTCCTTATGAAAAAGCAAGAGCTCAATGGAAAATTTGATCTCCAAATACAAGACAAAAGGGAGACATTAAAAGATTAAAAAGGAAAACAAACACACACATAACTTGTGATTCAATAACAGCGTACTCTTTAAATGCCTGTATAGGAAGCTCATGCCTGTCAATATTGAAATTTGCCTAATTATCACAATATTTAAAAGGAATATGCATAGATAGAGGGTGTGGGTATAAATTAACTAATCTAATGATAAAGAACCTTATTAAGGTTTGCAAAGGCATTGTAGTGTGAGAAAAGGAAAGGAAGAAGAAGAAAGGGTAAATTATGCCACACAAAGAGCCATAAAAGCATACAACAGTAGAGGGAAAGAAGCGAGGGAGATGAACATTATATGAACTTTACTCTCATTGGTTTTGATTCAAGGAGGGAATAACATATTCAGTTAAGTGTAGGATTCTAATGGGAAGAGGCACACAAACTTATTGTACTAGAGGGAATGAAGGGAGGGAGAAGAGAGCTGCATGAAATTTACTCTCATCAGATTGGATTTAAGAAATGAAAAATATACACTGTTAAGTATAAAATTCTATTATGGCTGACAAACTATAGGAGGGAGAAGGGGGAGAAAGGGGTAGTGTTTAGAAGGCAGGGAAGAAGTAGTAAGAGGAAGGGTAGGTAAAAGGAGTGGGGTGCATTGGGAGGGAATACTTAGGGAGGCAATGATCAAAAAGAAAACTCTTAAGGAGGGGAAGGGAGAAGAGAGAAGTAAAAGCATAAACAGGGAGGGAATAGGATGGAGGGAAATACACAGATAGTAATCATAACTGTGAATGTGAATAGGATGAACTTTCCCATAAAAGGGAGGCAGATAGCACAATGGATTAAAAACATTATTCTACAAAATTCTGTCTTCAAGAAACACATTTGAGGGTGGAGCCAAGATGGCGGCATACCAGCAACAAGGTTTAACAGCTCCCACATAGCCACCTCAAATACCCATAACATAGGACTCTAAACAAATTTTAGGTCTCCAAAACTCAAAAAAAATACAGAAAAACACATCTCCCACTGAAGGTAGCTTGACAGGAAGGGCTCATCACAGCACATTGGGAACTGAAACCAGCCCAGCCTGAAACAGCAGCTGGGCCCTGGGGTGCCCAGGACAAGCAGCAGCTGGAGCTGTCAGGAGAGTGGATTAGCAGCAGGTGTGACAGTTTCTGGAATTATCAAGCCATAAGGAACAAGGACAAAATGAAAGGTCAGTGGAACTCAGCTAAATTTGGGAGAGAAAAGTGGTCCAGCCAAATTGTCCCCAGGGCAAGGAAGCAGCACAAGAGGTGGCCCTGCAGCCCCCTCCAAGTGGATGCTTCAGAGATGCTGGCCCACAAACTGCAGGGGGGGCCAAGAAATTGTTCAGAGGCTAAGTGCTCTTGTGTTGAGTGGCCAGGATCTGGATTGTGGTCTTGAGTGGTTGTCCTGGGGTGCATTTTCAGTGAGCCAAAGCTAGTGGGGGCTGCAAAAAAATGGCGGCCTCCCAATAACTCTGGCAACTGTGCAAAAGCCAGTGATTTGGGAAAGAGCTTTCCCCTCTGGAAGCAGAGTTCCATAGAGCTAAAAAGTCAAATAATTGACTGGCAACATGAGCAGGCAAAGGAAGCAAAGTAAGAACAGCAACTGAATGTTAGATTCCTTCTTTGGGGACAAAAAGGATCAAAGCATGGAATGGAAGGAAGACAACAACGTCAGAACTCCCATACCAAATACTTCCCAGAAACATGAAGACTTCCTACAAGCCATAGAGTAGCTTAAAAGGATTTTGAAAACCAAATAAGAGAAGTGGAGGAAAAATTGAGAAGAGAAATGAGAATGATACAAGAAATCATGAAAAAAGAGTCAACAACCTGAACTGAAGAAAATAATACCTTAAAAATAGATTAACTCAAATGACAAAAGAGGTCCAAAAAGCCATTGAGGAGAAGAATGCCTGAAAAAGTCAAATTTGCCAGATGGAAAAAGAATCTCAAAAGCTTTCTAATTCCTTTAGAATTAGAGTGGAGCAAATGGAAGCAAATGACTTTATGAGAAATCAAGATACTATTAAACAGATCCAAACAAATGAAAAAATAGAAGGCAATGTGAAATATCTCCTTGAAAAAACCACTGAACTGGAAAATAGATCCAGGAGAGGTAATTTAAAAATTATTGCACAACCTGAAAGCCATGAAAAAAAAAAGAACTTAGAACGTATCCTACAAGAAATTCTCAAAGAAAAATTGCCCTGATATTTTAGAACCAGAGGGCAAAATAGAGCTTGAAAGAATTCATCAATCACTTCTTGAAAAGGATCCTGAAAAGAAAATTCCTAGGAATGTTATAGCCAGGTTCTGGAATTCCCAAATCAAGGAGAAAATATTACAAGCTGCCAAGAAGAAACAATTTGAATACTGTGGAAACATAATTAGGAAAACCCAGGATCTAGCAGCTTCTACATTAAGGGATCAAAGGGCATGGAATATGACATTCCAGAAATCAAGGAAGGTGTATCAGCAATGCAGTATTCACAATGCCTACAGTAACTATAAATATGCTGATATAGTTATTAATCACAAAATGGAACAGGCTCTCTACATAAGAAATATAGATAGTGCATTCATTTAAATACCAGAAAACTGAGTCCCAAAACCAGAAAGTCAAAGCCAACCCAGTAGTGATGAAGTTGGCACATGTGGTC
>CM053581.1:148569275-148587748 GCA_028627135.1 Pseudochirops cupreus | reverse complement strand
GTCAGCAAATTCAAGGGGCTTGGAAGATCTTCAAATTCCAGTATCATTACAGCTTGCTCATGTTGCCAGTCAATTACTTGACTTTTGAACTCTTTGCCATAGTAGAACTCTGCTTCCAGAGGGGAGAGCTTTGTCCCAAATCACAGGGGTTTTCACAGATGCTTAAGCTATTAGGAGGGTTCCATCTCTACAGCCCCCACCAGGTTTGGATCACTGGTCTCTTACCTTCAGACCGCCCCCCAATATTGCAATCCAGATCCACACAGGCTAAGGTAAGTGTGCTCAGACTCTGAATGGTCACTTAGCCACCTATTATCTGCAGGCCAGGAGCTCTGAAGCAGCCACATGGAGGCAACTGCAGGGCTGCTGCTTCCACCATTTCTCATTCTGGGGTCAGAGGCCGGACCATGTTCCATCCCCCCAGACCCAGCAGAGTTCCCCTGACCTTTTACTTTGACATTTATGAGTTGATAATTCTGGAAACTGCCACAGCTGGTGCTGCTGCTAGTCGGGTCCTCCCTTGGGCTAAAACCATGGGCTCACTCGGGCCTGGGCTCTGCTCTCAGCGCACTGTGATGGACCCTTCCTGCAGGCCTGCTGGGATGCCTTCAGTGGGAGATTTGTTTCTCTCTCACTTTGTGAGTTCTGTAGATCTAAAATTTGCTTAGAGTCATGTTTTATAGATATTTGAGGTGGTTATGGGGGGAGCCCATGAGTTTTTCTGCTTGTATGACACTATCTTTCTTGACTCCACCCCCATTATTCTCATTTCTCTTCCCAATTTTACTCCACTTTTCTTACTTGATTTTCAAAATCTTCTTGAGCTCCTCCATGGCCTGTACTCAGTTCGTATTTTTTTGGAGGTTTTTGATTCAGGAGTTCTGACTTTGCTCCCTTCTTCCCACTTCATGCCTTGATCCTTTTTGTCTCCAAACAAAAGATTCTATTGTCTGTTTGTGCTTCCTCTGCTTGCTCATATTGCCTGCCAATTACTTGACTTTTGAGCTCTTTGCCATGGTAGAACTCTGCTTCCAGAATGGAGAGAGTATTGTCCCAAATCACTGGTGTTTTTGCAGCTGCCAGAGCTATTAGGAGGGTGCTGTCTCTACATACCCCCACAAGCTCTGGTTCACTGGTCACACATCCCAGCACCACCACCAATGACCAAAATATAGATCCAAGCAGGTTAAAGCAAGAGTGATTACCCTCTGAATGGTCACTTTGTCCCACTACTATCTGCAGACCAGGATCTTCTGAGGCAGCCATGCAGTGCACCTGCTGTGCTTCCGCTGCTTCCCTTTCCCGGGGGAAGGAGCTAGACTGGACTCTTGTGTCCACCCCTGTTCCTACAGAGCTCCACACTGACCTTTCAGTTTGGCATTTATGGGTTGAGAAGTCTGGAAGCCACCCCAGCTGCTGATTATTTACACTCCTGAAGTCTGCTCTGGCCAATGCTGGTTGGGGCCCCCTGGGTCTGGACCCTATTGCTCCTTTGAGACTACACTCAGCTCCCAGCATGCTGTAATAGATTTTTCCTGTTGGCCTGGCAGGCTGTCTTCAGCAGGAGATTTGTTTCTCTCTGTTACTTTGTGGGTTCTATAGCTTTAGAATTTGTTTAGAGTCATTTGTTTACAGGTATTGGAACTGGCTCTACCCACCCCTCTAACTGACTTTTAAAATCCTTCTTGATCTCTTCCAAGAATGCTTTTTGGGCTTGAGACCACTTCATATTCCTTTTTGAGATTTCAGATGTACATATAATGTCAATGCTGTCCTTTTCTGAATTCATATTTTGATCTTCTGTGTCCCCATAGTAAGAACCTAAGTTCTTTGTTTTTCTGTGTTGTTTTTTGCTCATTGTGATTGCCTTATTCCTGACTTTTAAAAGTATCTCTGCTTCTTGGGCACAGCGGGCTCTGTTCCATGATTCTTGTGCTGGGGAATAGGGGCTTGATGATTGACTTTGTGTGCTGTGGCCTCTAGTTCTTGCAGCTAGAATCTATACAATGCTGTAGCTTACCTCGTCATGAGCTGGAGCTGGATGGTGTGTGCTGAGGCTGGGTAAGGTCTTTCTGCATTTTCCCTGGCTTATACTTGTTTTTTGAGTTTTGAGAGAGGGGTGGTCTGGCTGCTGGAGGTCTCCTCCTCCCTAAGGGCTGTGCTAGAGTATGGGAAGGCTCAGCTATTGGTGGATGCCTGTTCACACTGGAGTCTGTTGATTTCCCTGACTATGCAAAGGCCCCCTGGTGATCCTGGTGTTGGTACTTACTGGCTCTGTTACCAAGGGTTTAGCATCCCCTGCTGGCCCATAGAGATGGAGCTTGTTGCTAGCTTTCCAGGATGCCTCCTGTCCTATACTAGTTCCCTTCAGTCACAGCAGAAGAGACCTTTCCTGTTAATCCCCCTAGCCTCCAGAGCTAAGAAATTGCTGTATCCTGTCTTCCTGCTGACTCCCCCATTCCAGGATTTTGCCTAGGGCAGCATTTTCTGTTTCTTTTGAGGTCGGTAAGGGGGAATAAGAGTGACTAACTGCTTACTGTGCCATCATGGCTTCCAGAAGTCCAGATTCCCAAATCTATTTTTTTTAATAGTTGATTTTCTTCCTTTTTTAAAAAAATTTAATTTGATTTGTTTATTTACTTTTAGTTAACAAGATTCCGTTCCACAATCCCTTGATTTTCAAATTTTCTCCCCCCCCCCCCCCCAGAGGCATGCAATCAAGTATAGGATCTGCAAATACTTTCACACTGGACATTGGTCTGGTTGTATGGAAGGGTTGTAACCAATGTAGTCAACAATAGGAAAGAAGAAACAAAACCAAACATGGAAAAGAACAATAGCACATAGATTGCTTCAGTCTCCATTTAGACTCTGCCCTTTCGAGATTTTTCTCTGAATGTAGATACCTCCTGCCATCCTGAGACTTTTAGAGTTGTCTTATAACTGTGTTGCTGAGAAGAGTCCAGTTTATCAAAGTTGGTCATCACATATATGTTGTGTGTGTCATTGTGTACAAATTTTTCCTGGTTCTGCTCTTCTCACTTAGCATCAGTTTGTATAAACCTCTTCAGGTAAATATGAAGTCCATCTCCTCCTCATTTCTTATAGAACAATATTATTCCATTACATTTATATACCACAACTTGTTTAGCCATTCCCCAATTGATGGACATCCCCTTATTTTCCAGTTCCAAACCTATTTTTTATAGACTTATTTTCTTCAGTTAATTTTTTGCTTCCTTTTCCAAATGTTGACTCTTTTAATCACAACTTTCCTGCATAACTTCCCAACTTTCCCAATTTTTTTCTTTCTACCTCTCTTACTTCATTTTTAAGATCCATTTTGAGCCTTTCCAAGAGGAGTTTTTGGGTTTGAGGCTAATTTATATTTCCCTTTGAGGCTTCACATATAGGCATTTTGGCACTGTTGTCCTCTTCTGAGTTTGTGTTTTGATCTTCCCTGTCACCATAGTAACTTTGTATGGTTATGTATCTTTCCTGCTTCTTGCTCATTTTTCTATCTTTTAAAGTTGAGCTCTGATCCTGGGGCACGTGGGATACTATCCAAACTTCTCATGCCAGGGATGAGGGACCTGGTCACTGACTTTGATGTTAAGGTCTTAGGTTTTTGTGGCTTTCCCACTGTGCTGGAGTGGCCTGGCCTATTTGTGCCTGTTGTGCAGGGGTTTGAGGCCTTAAAGTTTGCCTTCTGCAGCGGGGCTGGAGGCCTCTCTGCTGACCTGCTGAGATAGGACCAAGGATTCTTGGTTGCTAATCTGTGCTGTGGCTAAGAAACTCCCACTAACTTGCCTGGATACCAGGGGTGCTGAGTTGTACTCCCTTTTCACCCATGTTAGACATAAATTTCCTGAATTCTTTCTAAGTTATCTTAAGCTGTAAAATTACTTCATTCCATCTTTTTGTGGATTATGTCACTCCAGAATCCATTCAGAGTCTTGATTTAACATTGTTTTCAAGGGAAATTAAGGAGATCTCAGGCAACTTCCTGGCTCCTCTCCACCATCTAGACTCTACCCTAATTGATGACTCTAGTAAAGGACTTGGATTTCTAGGAGTAACTTTTGGAGGGAGAGAACTACACAGTATCCCAGGAAACAAAATAAGAAAAAATTGCTTATTGACTGATTTTTGATTGGCACCTGTTGTTGTGCAACTCTTTGAGATCCCTTTTTGGGGTTTTCTTGGCAAAAAATACTGGAGTGGTTTAATATTTTCTTTTCTAGATCATTTTTATAGATGATGAAACCAAGGCAAATAGGGTTATGTGACTTGCCTGGGTCACACTGCTAGTATGTGTCTGGGTCCAGATTTAGGTTTTCCTGTCTCTAGGTCCAGTACTCTATCCAGTGCACCACTTTTCTACCTAGGTAACTAATATATCCTAATGAAAAGGGTCCAGATCTAGTTCATTCAGGAGAGAGCAAAAGGCATGCAGGAAGACTGTCACAGATCCAACCCTCCAGGTGAGGAAACATCAAATATAACTGTTTCCAGAAGTGAATAACTCCTTACATGTACTGAAAATTTAAAGACATAAAAATTTTTTCTCTAGGAGAAATAAAATATAGCAAACTATAAAAAAAACCTGATCAAACTGATGATCTCATCCACTGTTGCAAAGATTTCTGTTTGTCCTTAGATAAGTTTCCTTAGATAAGCTCTCTATTATTGATTACCCAACCCTGACAGATAAAAAGATTTCTTCATCAGTTCTAAAGGGATTTTGCCCCTCTTCTTCTTTGTTGCCTTTGAAAAGATAGTGCTTTGTCATTCTGATAACAGGTACTGTTGCTTGCATTCCAAATGTTTCTCAAGATGTACATACTTTGTCTCTCTGTGACCCTTTCTTTCCTATTTTGGTTACCACTTAGTCTACACATCTATCTTCAATGAAAGCTATTATTTATCTATTCCAAAATGCCACAAAATGTTGCTTATTGGCTATATAGGCTTCACAGATATTTGATTAGATATAAGGCCACAATTTATTTTTAAAACAGGACTAATACAGTGCAGGGGAACTCATTTCCTTGCATGTGGCTTCCTATATTTAGTATTTTAGAATCAATGTACTATTTTCTCTTCAATAAAACTTTTAAAATATTTCACCTTCAATCCTGTGGATGGGTGAGATTCTCCTTGTGATTTTTAGGAATCCAAGATGAGATATTCCCCAACACATTCAGCAGGGGAAATTGTAACCCCAAACCATACATTCTGGGCAGAATCTACCTGTGACAGAAACTGTTTAGGCAAAACATCCAACTTGGATCTTCCCATCCTAAACCATTTGCAGCCAAAGGGAAGAAAAGGAGTTCACATGATTTGGAATCTCTTCCGGTTAAATAACATATAGGTTTATTTAATATTTCACTATGGATTCTATCAGTTGCATATTAAATATGAAAATCCTGTTGGATAATTTTCTAACCCATGAATAGGGGGGGTAGTTTCAGGCTCCTGTGAAACTTCATTTAATCAACCTCAGTGTAGGAACTTGTAATGGCAAGTAAAGTAGTGCTTTGCTGTTTGTTTCACCTATTCAAGTACCTTTGAGCCTCACCTTTGATTGTGTCAAGTCATTGTTGGAAACATTATACATTTGTGCTGTCCTTAATAGACTTAAGGGAGGTTGGAGACCTTCCCTGCCCTTAATAAGCCTAACATCATCACATGGAGCCAATGGTGGGAGGAGCTTGCCGACAGATCAGAACAGGAAGGGTGGAATAGGAAGGGTGAAACAGGAAGGAGAAGAGCAGATAAAAGTTCAAGCACAAGCTGGGACCAAGCAGAGCTAAGAGAGAGAATGTTTGTGATGTTGGCACTCTGTTGTTCTGTGTTGGTGTTACTTTTTCAGACAGAAGCATTGTGTCTGTTGATTTGTGTTACTTTGTCAGAAAAATGTGCTCTGTTGATTTGTGTTGATTTCTCAGACAGAAAGTGAATTGAGATAATAGCACTGGAAATGTGTGTGTAAATATTGTTGTAACCCTGTTGAGCTTTTGTTTTCCTAGAAACAGAAACTGTGAAGAGCTTGGAGTGGAACAGTCCCCTTGAACTGTGATATGGAACAGTAGCAGAGAGTTGCCTATGTTTGACTCCAGGCAAGAGCTGGCAGTAGTCAGCCATGGAAGAGGAACCAAGGGGTTTGCAAGCCAGCCTGGAGTTAAGATGAAAGAGAACTCTACTTGGGTACTGACTGATGAGATTGTGAATATGATGTAGGGGTAGACGACCTTTGTACTTTCCACTACCCCTTAAAGATGATTGGCTTAAGGATGATTGGAAGCCAGTCTGGAGTCAAGATGAGAGAAGATTTGACTTGGGCACTCTATATTTATTGAGGAGATTGTGACTTACTGAATAATATGTTTTGTCTAAGACTACGTGGCCACCTTAGTAAGAAGTTGTTATGTTATGTTCTTGTGAATGCTGTACTTTAGTTTCTTGAATATTTTGCTTTAATTTTTTGCTGAATAAATAGAGAGTTCATTATATTACATGATTAGATCCTTAAAGTTATTCACGGCAGCAGTCCTCAGGAGAGCTGCTCATGATAGGCTTTGCAAAACTGAACAGAATTGAGCCAAAGCAAACCGAGTCTGGTCTAGGCTGTTCTGGTGCCCCTTATTCTGGCATCTCCTGAGCTGGTCTTACTTCATCTCTCCTATTTCCCAGGTTCTAGCCATCCAGTCATCATGAGGATCCTCTACCTGGTGTTTATGATGCTGTTTGTGATCTCCTATTCTGGTACAGGTAAGTTGCAATCAGGGAGTTGGGACTATGGATATGGAAGATGGGTTTAGTGTGTGGGATCATTAGTTTTCTGAACTAGCTAGCCTGAGATGAGGGCTGGGTCCTAACTAACTCTGTGGAGGATTATGGGAAAGCTGCTCCACTTAGTATAAAGAGCTCTTTAGGAGAACAGTATTTAGGTAGACAAATGCTGTATTTGAAAGTGGACTCCACCACTTCTTAATGGAGTCATTTCACTTTGGGATAACTCTAATGGTTAGGAAGTTTTTGTTATCATAGAACCCATTTTGGACTCTTTGTAGCTTCTACTCATTTCTTTAAATTACAACAGAGTACATTTCTTGAAAGAAAATTTCATAAAAAATTAATTTATGTCTCTCAGGACTAAAACCTCTGAGCAGTGACTCAGAATTACAACATAACATCTCTTATTCCATTTGTCTGTTAACAAATATTCTGAAACATTCTTTTACTTCTCTTCATAGGGTATGGTGGATTTTTGGACAATTTCAGTTGTTTCATAAGAGGGGGAAGTTGTGAGAAGCTTTCTTGTGTTTTTCCTCTTGTTCAAAGAGGCATCTGCCACAAAAAGAAATGGTACTGTTGCATTTACAGGCCACAGGATTTTATAACAGGAAGGCCTGATATAAAGGCATTCAAGTATGACTAAAAGTATAGATGATAGGAGAGGTTGAAATGGAATTTTCCTCATTCTTATTCTAATAAACAAAATCACTTTTGGAAAGTATGTTTTTTTAAACGCAGAAATGATTCCTGGGTCATTGTTCATTTGAAGATTGACATGTCAATATTATAAAGCATAATAAAGAATTTATATCACCTTGTGTGAATGAGAGACATTGTCTCCTAATGGATTGAAGTCAAGAGGATTTGGCTGACACATTCCACAGGGGAAATTGTAGCCCAAAGCCATACATTCTGGAAGAATCTACCTATGACAGAAACTGTTTAGGCAAAACATCCAACTTGAATCTTCCCATCCTAAACCATTTGCAGCCAAAGGGAAGAAAAGGAGTTCACACTATTTGGAATCTCCTCTGGTTAAATAATGTATAGGTTTATTTAGTATTTGTTTATCAATCAAAATGGAGTACCCAAGTAGAGTTCTCTTTCATCTTAACACATGTTAACACAAGAAACTAATCTGAAACCTATTGCCTATGTGACCTTGGATAAGTGATGCTCTCCTTATCTTACTCAATACTTCTTCCAGATCCAGAATGTCATTGTTGAGAGTGTTTCCTCTTCTGGTAGATTCTAGTTCTTCCACACCAAGGTACACTGCAAGAGCTTTTTTGGCCAAAATGATTCACTTTTTGTCTTGTAGCAGTGAACTTCTTAGTCCTAAGCTAGGCAGATCCACAGGGAAAGACACAATCCATCACTGGCTTTGTAAGATATTCTGTACATTTCAGCCTGCTAGAAAAGCTTTAAAAAACTTAGGACCACCTCTATATCCCCATGAGGTGTCAGAGCAGACATGACATGGAAATATCTAAACCATGTAAGAAAAAGCAGAAAAAGACAACTACAAACTAATATCCTTACTGAATATCAGTGCTAAAGTTTTCACTAAAACTTTGCCAAAGGGTTTACTATGATACATTATTAAAGTTACTAATTGTAATTCAAGATGAAATATGCTATGTACCTTCAGAGAAAGAACTTATAAACTGAGTGTAGACTGAAGTATTTTTTCGCTTTATTTTTCTTGCTGTCCCCTCATAACATGTCTAACGTGGAAATGTTCTGTATGACTTCATATATATATTGTTTGTCATACTTCTTGCTTTCTTAAGAGATTATAGTTGTGGTAAGAGGAGGGAGAAAATTTGGAACAAAAATTTTTTTAAAAAGTATATATTTTAAAGCATGAATCAATAATACATTATTCACAATGCCTACAGTAACTATAAATATGCTGATATAGTTATTAATCACAAAATGTAACAGGCTCTCTACATCAGGGACATAGCTAGAACATTTATTCAAATGCCAGAAAACCGAGTCCCAAAACCAGAAAGTCAAAGCCATCACAATAGCCATGGAGTTGGCATGCAAAGATAATGCAGTAAACACCCACATTCTCAAGCTGTCAAAACAAAATAGACTACTTCAGGCAAAGATCCTCCTCTCATCACTCACAGTAACTGCTTAGCCTCCACACAGCTCACTTCCAGCTGCTTCAGCCTTCCACAGTTCCCATTATTGGGAGTCCTCAGCAGGAGTCCTTAGCAGAAGTTCTGGCTGGCTCAAAAAAAAAGAAATTTGCACTGCCACCACCACTTCCAGTGACCACACCAGCTCAAGCCCAGCTCCTACTCGGCTCTGGCTCCCTCCTGCATCAACCCATCCTGCTATGTCAGCAAGTTTAAGGGGCATGGAAGATCATCAAATTCCATTACCATTATATTTGGCTCCAAGTTCTTTCTTGTCCCTTACCTGGAAAAAATGCATAAACAACACATTTCATTACATAGATTAATAGGAGTTTTAGGAGTAACTGGTGTCAACAGAATTTTGCAACAATATAACAAGGATAGTACACAATAAACACAGAAAACAATATTTTAGGGTGGGGTTTGAGCACAATCTTCCCATCATTCCCCACTGAAAAATGGGATCTCCAAATCTGAGGGTTAAGGGGTGAAGGTTTCTTCTTCCATGGCTACTTGCTGTTGAAATTGGACATAGAGCTGTTCCCATCCCAAGAGGTCCTATTTGAGAGGTCAGTTCTTTAGCCAGCATGTGCTTGATGCCAGGTCCAGGGGTGACACATCACAGTTGTGGACAAAGGTTGACATTCAGCTTAAGCTATCGGGCACCTGCAGGTGGAAGGTACCAAGATTTGGAAACAAATCTAGCAAACAAGGTGAACAGACAAAAAGCCAAGAAGAAACAAGGAGACAATAACCAGAAACAAAGTAGATATAGGATCAGCCATGCTACCAGAGTCCATGAGTCCACTATTGTAGCCTCACTCACGGTAGAATAACAACTTTTTAATCATCTTCTCCTGAATAAACAATATTTATAGTGTTATCCTTTCCATATGCTATAATCTCTGCAACTTTCGAACATCATCTGGCTTCTGTTTTACCCATACTTTAGCTCCCGATTTTATTCTATTAGTAGAACCAAATCCTTCAGTTCCTCTGATAGTTATTTGGGAAGGAGGGTCAGTTTTTACAAGTGGTATTGTTTTACTAGGAACGATAATCACTTGATTTATTCTATCATTTTTACAAATCTGTATGGGCCCTTCACCTAAATTATGGAATGTCAAACAATTTCTCCTTCATAATTAGAATCTATAACTCCAGCCAATACATGTATTCCTTGAGCTGCTAATCCTGATTTGGGTAAAATCTGTCCAAAGTGATTTTTAAGGATTCTTATGCATATATATAATGGTAATGAAATTTGAAGGTCCCTAAATATTGCTAATCTGACAGGTACTTAGCACCTAGTTTCAAATTAAGCCTCTGTTAAAGAAACAGAAAGTATGAACCCCTGTTGCTGACATAACAGGAAGGGGCTGAACAGGGAGGAGCAATACTGTATATAAGGAAAAAACCCTGCTGGAAAAGTGTAAAGCTAAGCAGGGGCAGCTTTCCAAAGGACTGCTGTTGTGAATAGCTTTCAAGGTTCTGATTACATAGTATAGGGAACTCCAGTTCACACCTTTTTTCAGCTATTGAATTAACATCTTGTTTCAGTTCAAGTTTCTTTTGAGCCTTGTGTCAAGTCTGCTAAGAAATAGAACATATGAACCCCACAACTTGTGAACCTGGAACTCATGAACTCCTGCAACAGGAAGGGGAGGAGCTAATGAACATATATAAGGAGAGGCTGCTAGAGAGAAGAGAACTGAGAACTGAACTGAAAACTGAGAAGAACTGAGAAGAGGATTCTTTGGGTGGCAGAGTCAAGAAGGAGAAAAACTTGTGGTATCCCAGCACTCTGTTTGTTTGCTCTATGTTGCTGTTTGTTTGTGATACTTTGTACAGGAGCCCTGGGACCTTACTGGAAGCCCTGAAAGAGGATTTTCTCATTGTATGTTTATAGAAGTCCTGGAGGAGGGTTTTGGAGGCCCTGGAACTTTATGGATGATTTGTGCTGACCTTTTGGACCTTGTTTTTGGGTTTATGTTGATTTATATGTTGATGATTCGTGTTGGGTTCTCAGACCTTGTTGGTGGGTCTGAGTTGATTTCACAGGCAGATAGTGAATTAATGATAGTGCCGGCAATGTGTGTGAATATTTTTGTGGCTCTGTCAAGTTTTGTCTTCCCAGAAACAGGGACTGTGAAGGACTTGAGATGGACTGGCCACTGTGAACTTCAATATGGAATGGGAACTGGATGAAAAACTGGAGAAGGAGCTGGACAAGGAACTGGGAGCTGCTTGCCTTTGAACCCAGGTGACAGTTGGAGCTGGGACCATAGAAGAGGAAGCATGGAAGCTGAGAGACAGCCTTGAGTCAAGCTGAAAGAAGACTTTACATGGATACTATGTACTGACTGAGAAAATTATTATTTACTGTGACCTAGGGGTGGAGAACTTTGACTTATGTACTTTGTGATTGAATTAAGGATTTTGTGATTGACTAAACAAATGTACTTTGTTGAAAACTATATGACCACTTTGGTGAAAACTATGTGGCCATTTTAAGTGTTACGTTGTTGAGTTGTGACATGGCGAATTCTGTATTTTGATTTTCTGTGAATGTTTTGCTCTGATTTGTTATTGAATAGAGAGTTTGCCATACTAAGTAATCAGAACCTTGAAAGCTGTTCACAGCAGCATCAGTCCTCTGCTCATGGTTGGCTTTACAGAAAGTCAGAACTTCTTGGGATGAGCACCTGAAGACTGGGCTGCTGCTGCTGGACTAGAACTTCCATGGAGAAAATGATTTTGATTTTGAGAATGAAGCTGCTGAAGACAACTGAGGGCCAGCTAGAGCTGCCAAGGACTTCCAAGGGCCATTTGGGGTCATCATTCTGGCTAGAGGTATACTTCCTCCCAATGATCTATTATTCAATTTACATAAAGCCATGAACAAATTTTCCTTCCAATGTCGATACAAATTATTGCAACTTAACTTCCTTAACAATTCTTTCAATAATCCATTCATTCTTTCAATTAACCCAGATGCTTGTGTATAATATGGAATATAATGTATCCATTCTATATTGTTTAGTATACAATATCTCTTCATTTCATTACCTTTGAAATGTGACCCATTGTCACTTTGAATCTGCATGGGGGTTCCATAATATAGACTTATGAGATCTAGAGTTTTATAGGTATTTTTCTGGGTTGCATTCTTATAAGGACAAGCCTCTAGTACACCTGAATAGGTGTCAACACAAATACATATAAATCTGCATCCTTTATCTTGCGGTAATGGACCAATGTACTCTATTTGCCAGATTTGGGCTGGGACCTTTCCTCTTGCTATTTCTCCAGTTACTCTCTGAGGAACAATTCATTCTTTTTCCAATTGACATATATGACATTCTTTTGCTATCTGTTTTAACAGTGAATGAGAGATACTAATACTTTGATCTTGTGCTCACCAGGGTGTGGCTTGCACCCCTAAATGGTCTGCCATTTGGTGGACCCATTTTGCTTATACCAGAACATCAGTTGTTGTCAAAGTAGGGACAATATGTTCAGTAGCAATCTTCATCAGCTGATCAGCGTGAGCATTGTACTCATGTTCTGGAGTGGTGAGGGACATGTGAGCATCTACGTGAAAAACTGACAAGTCAGTGACCAAAGACATGTTCCAGATATCTTCCCATAATTCTTTGCCTCAGACTTGTTTGCCATGAATTTCCCAATTTTGATTTTTCCACATGGGCATCCATATAGCTAAACCATTAGCTACCACCACGAATCAGTGAATATGTGACACTGTTCTCCTTGTTCTATTTTGATGGCTTGATGTACTGCCATAAGATCAGCATATTGACTACTTATATCTATCCCAGTACTTTCCAAAGTCCTTCTAGTACATGGGTTATAGGCTTCGACTTTCCAATGTCTTTTTTGGTCCCAATATTTCAGTGTCCCATCAGTAAACTACGCATGTCTCTTTTGTTCTTCAGTTATTCCATCACAAACCTCATTCCATTTTACAGAGGATTGTACCAACCATTGCTTTGGCTCGGGGGTGTGTGTCATTCCTCTCAGTTCCTTTGTTTGTTACAGATTCATGTAGAGCAAAGACTCCACTTTGGCCTGTTTTTGTTCTATTTTGAATATACCACTTCCATTTGATTATAGTAGCCTCTTGGGCGTGTCCAATTCTGTGAGATGCTGGGGTACTCATTACCCAGGTCATAATTGGGATTCCAAATCTTTATACCACTTCATGGCCCAGAGTCAGTTGTTCAGTCTCCACCAAAGCCCAATATACAGCTAACAATTGCTTTCAACAGGTGTATACTGAACTTCAGATGAAGGAAGTTTCCATACCAAAATCCTAAGGATACATTTTGACTTTGCTGTTTTTGCCATAAACTCCAGTTTGCATAATCATCCTGTACAGTCACTTGTAATTCCACTGGACCATTTTGCATTGGCCATAAATCTAGGGCCAATTTTATGGCAGCCTTGGCTTCTTCAAAAGCTTTACTTTGCTCAAGTCACCAATCAAATTCATATTTCTTCTGAGTGACTTTATATTAAGGTTTCAAAATCTGTCCCAGATGTGGAACGTGGTGCCTCCAGTATCTAAACAATCCTATGAACTTTTGGACTTCCTTCTTATCTTGAATCTTTTGTCTGGTTTGTGGAAGAATCTCTTGTAGTCCCTTTTTCCATTGTATACCCAAACACTTAACAGTTTGGGCTGGCCCTAGAATCTTTGCAAGGTTAATTTCCCCACCTTTACTTTTAATATGCTCAATTAGAAGGGTCAAACTCCTCTTCACTTCTTTTGCATCTTTTCCCTGTATCATGATGTAACAGCAATCAATTTAGCAGATACTTAGCCCTTAGTAACTTAGGGCTAACTATGGAAGGTGTGAGCTCTGTATGGAAGGTGTGAACTCTGTCCCCTGTTGAGAGGGAGTGTGAACTCCCTCTTGATGACTGGCAGAAGGGGGTTGGCTGAGACAGGAGGCCAGTGTGTGTATAAGAAGAGTTCTAGAGACAGAGAGACAGAATCAGAAATCTTCCTCCTGATGGCTTCTGTTGGAGGAACAGGATTGTCCCAGCATCTGGGAGCTGGGCTGCTGGACTGAAGAAGTGAGTTGGAGTTTTCTTGAGAGACAGACAGAGAGAGAGAGAGAGAGAGAGAAAGAGAGAGAGAGTTTCTCTGTTTCTCTCCCAGCATCTGGAAGCTGACTGAGAACTGAGTTGAAGTTTTCCTGAGACCAGAATCTGGCGAAGGCCACCTGGAAGGCTGATAGGGCTTGCCTGGAAGGCCTCCTGGAAGGCCATTTCTCCTGAGTCCTAGTGTCAACTGAACTGCTGGAGGACTAAAAAAGCATGATTGACATAAGCCTTTATTGGTTTGTGGCTTCGCTGACCTTTGAGTTCCCAAAAACAGAAATGGTGAAGGGTTTGAGATGTGATGGACCCTGTGAACTTCAGTGTGTGCCTGGGACTTCCCAGAGGACTGTAAAAAGACCTGGAAGCTGTCTACCTCAGAGGACTGGGACTGTCTGCCACTGAATCCAGATGACTGTTTGGTGTATTCAGGTAGGAGCTGGGACCATAGAAGGGGATCCAGGGAATCAGAGATACCACCCTGAGTCAAGATGAAGAAAAGGCCTCCCCTTGGATGAAATTAACTTTGCTGGACACCAAGGGGTGGAGGGTTTGTGTGGTTTTCTAATGATTGTATTTAATGACTGATAGAGTTGATATATGATTGTCTCATAAGTGGAAGATTGATTATTGTATTATGAATTGATTGAATGATTGAGTATCAATTACTGTATTGTGAATTGATTGAATGCTTTGTTATAAATATTATGGCCACTGTAGTGAAAACTGTGCGGCCATTCTAATGTTAAGCTGTTATGAACACTATATTGTGATTTTCTGTGATAAGATGTTTGTTGTGAATATTATATTGTGATTTCTAATGAATGTTTGCCTTGATTTGTAATGGAATAAACAGAGTGTTCACTATACTGTGTAATTCAAACCTTAAAAGCTGTTCACAGTAGCATTCTTTTGGGAATCTGCTAGTGCATGGTGTTACATATGATATCATCAATGTAGTGGGGTAAATTGTACACCAGATAGCTTTAATTAATCCAACTGTTCAGTAACAATCCTATGATAAATAGTGGGGCTATGCAGGTTTCCTTGTGGCAAGTGGGTGAAAGTATGTTGTCTTCCCTGCCAAGTGAAAGCAAACTGGTCACATTGTTTAGGGTCTATTGGGATGGTGAAGGAGGCATTCGCCAAGACAATAACTGTGTACCAAGTCCCATAATATTTCTGGATCCTTTCTATTAAGGTGATGGTATCTGGAAGAGCAGCATATAAAAGAGGAGTCACCTTATTGTGACCACAGAGTGACCACAGAGTCCGAATAAAAGGTTTTAGGAGCTTTTATTAGCTAGCTGGTGGTTGTCCTTCTCAGACCAATCTGAAGAAATCAGCAGCTAGCTCAGGGATGCAGAATCATTTATACAGTATAATTCCATTGTTTGGAGGTGCGAGTAAGTTGCTGAGGCAAGGGGCTTGTGATTACAGGACATGACAATGGAACAAGAAGAAAAATGAAGAATAGGCAAGGGGGGGAGTTTGTGATTACATCTGTAGGTACAGGGTTTTAGGGTAAGCAGGGAGGGGCACAGGGCATGATGACAAATTATTCTAGGCCAATTTCTTGACTCCTATCTTAAGTCCATGAAGTTTCTACTTAATTAGTTCCTCATTCCTCCCTTTTGTTTTTGGAAAGAATCAAATCATGGATTTCTGGCCACTTATGGGTGCATAGTGTGTATGCAGGACCATTAGTTTGACAGACTGGACCCGTTTCTGTACATAGCCTAGGAGTGTGGGGCTGGCTAATGATGTTATGAGGGAGGTCAACCAAGGTGACCAATTAAATAGGGATTTGAACCAATTCGTCTCTGACCCCCGGGCAGCTTCTCTTTACCATTTTTGATCAGCCCTGAATGGTTGGCATAAAAACAACAGGTCTCTCCAAGGGCCATGCAAAGACCCCCTTGCTTAAGAAATAGGAGGTCTAGCCTCTGCTGGTTCTGTAGCACAACCTCAGCCAAAGAGTCTAGGGAGGTCTCAAGATAAGAAATTTGGCTCTCCAGTTCACTTATATCTTGATCTACCTGGGTATTCAAGGCAATGTACTGAGACTTCTCTGTAACCAGAGCTGCTGTGCCTATAGCAGTGGACCCAGCAATACCTAATCCTACCAGAAGGGGAAGGAGGATGGGGGCTGGCTTCACTTAGGTAGACAAGCCTAATGCTCATGGCCCCCCTCCTCAGAATAAAAGAAAACCTGGGGAAGAACATGGACCAAAATACACATTTCAGAGAAGTTAGAGTCTGCTAAGATATGGATGAGAATGCAGTAAGTGAGGCCAGTAGTACATGCCATCCAGGAATTGTCAGGAGCTCAGAGGGCATAGCTTGATGACTCTTGGTTCCTCTCAATTTCAATGGTATCATAGGAATGGGAGAGGACACAAACTGCTGGCTCATCCCCCAGTGTTATTTTTGTTGGGAAATGCCAATTGCAGGTCTGAGCAGAGGCACACAAGGAGATTTTTAGGGACTGAAGTTACAACAATATTACAAATAAAGTTACAAAGGCACCCCAACATCTGGGAACCTGACCCAGTTTGGGTCACCTCTCTTATCTGTCTGTTGGGGATGGGACAGTGGCTGAGGGTTGGATTTTAGAGGTGCAGGGAGGTTTTGCTGCTCTTGGGTAAACAAAGCTGGCTGCTTGAATGGCCTGGGATGGTTCCCCCTGCCCACACTCCCCAGAACTAGCTTGGTGTTGATGCCAAAGACACCCATCAGGCCTGTAGGTGAAAAGCTGGTGAAGGGCTGGGCCTCTGGACAGCATCTGTTGCCAGATTCTTCTTCCACCTCCTCACCCTGGTCTGGCTAGGGTAGGTCAAGTCCTCAAGGGAAGCCATTGGAGATGTTCAGAGAAATGGGGGCATCTCTTGGTTGGGGGTGGGGAGAGTATGGAGAGGATTTGGACTCTGGGTAAGACTTTGGCTTCTACCAAAGAACTAACAATTCAAAGTCAGGCCTGGGTCTGAGCGCTCTTATTAAATGGGAACCCATGCCCTTTGCCAAAGGCACCCCAGCACCCCATCATTCCACCCTTAAACAGATGGGACCCAAAATCACTTGGGGACAAGAGACAAAGGTCTCAGTCCCAGGCTGCTTCATGCTGAGAAAGGATGTAGAGCTGTCTCTGTCTCACAGGGATCCATCATTTGAGGACTGAGGGCTGTGGTCAATGTCTGGAACTTGGTGGACCCCAGATCCAAGGGGTGTTGGGTAGCGACTTCAGGCAATGGATGGTAATCAGCCTGAGCCGTCAATGCACTAAGCCTAGAAAATACAAATCTGGCAAAGAGATTAAACAAACAAGAACCAAAAGAGATTGGAGAAAAATGACCAGAAGTAGAGTGAACATGGGCTAGCATAATCCATTACTCAGGCTAATTAACTTTCCTTCATTAGCATAGCTGTATTGCCTTAAACAAGGGAGGTTCCTGACTTGAAACTCATAACTGAATAGTAGACATACATTCTTGTTTTGCAAAGCTTGCCTATCTTCTGATCATATTCACTTTGGAAATACTTCAGAAATTGAATCTTTTACATATACACTCAGTTACAAATATTAACTTTTGCTTAGTTCATTGAATAGCTACGTTAATTTGACAATACTTCAATGAAAAACTTTGTAGACCTACAGAAGTTGTCACACAAGACCTTTCAAAACATCCAGCCCATTTTGGCTGGGTATACAGACTATATTCTTTTCTCATGAGAATCATTAACTTGGTCACCAACTGTAGTCACTGAAACCTGCTTGCTCTTTTCTACAATAAGTTGGGGTCTTGTGCAGGCCTGGTTTAGATTCTTGGAAAAGCTGTTTGCATCTGATGTCATCTTTTTCAGGTCCCGTGGTTCAGATGTTCACTCAGGAGCAGGGGTATTCACAAACTGTAGTGGTCAGTCAGGCCTGACAGGGGCTCACAGAAACATGATTGAATACCAAAGGTACATAGAAACAGTTGAGTTTTTCTAGCCACATAGGGCTAGGCACAAACATTACAATAAAGTTACACAAAGAGTTACAAAATTGCATCAAAAATCCAAACTTTTGATCTTATTACCATATATGCTCAAGGTTTGAGTTTCCATAATAGAGAAATTTTTGAAAGCCAATCTTATATACCTTAATATAGTTTTTGGAAGAATCAGTCTGATCCTGTTGCTTTCCTCAAAATTTCAGGATCAAGTTACAAATCTTTCTGCTTTTATAACATACTGAAATCCTTCTAATGGGGAATTGGTATCTTCCTTCAGGTAAATTCAGAGTCATACCTCTCAATATATCTATTCCAATGATGTATTCAGGAATGGGTACAATAACCACACTACATTCTTTCTTAGGTAATTGCCCAATGTTAATTGTTTTTTTTTTTA
>CM053581.1:148542707-148561950 GCA_028627135.1 Pseudochirops cupreus | reverse complement strand
TCTAGCTTTAAGGCATTCTTCATGTTTATTGGAGGCCCCTGGTGGGGGTGCTCTGGCTGCGCTCTCCTCCTCCCTGTCTCTCCCATGATCTTTCTTTTCCCCAAAGAAGGAATCAAGGGTTTGGGAGCTGTTCTTACTTTGCTTCTTATGCTTATTCTTACTCATGGTTCTTCAGACCATGATTTTTTTTTTTAAATCTCTGTGGGGCTCTGCTTCCAGAAGGGAAAGCTCTGTCCCAAATCGCTGGGGTCCTCCCAGCTGCTGTAGATCTTAGGGAGAGGCTGGGAACTCCTCCTATTTACTTCCAGCTGACTGGATAGCGGGGACTCCAAGACCGAGGCCCAAGATGGCAATCCGGATCCAGGCCACTCAACGAAAGAGCCCTGACCTGAGAACAGTTGCTCAGTCCCCCTGCTGCCTGCAGGCTGCGGGCGGGAAGCTGCAACGCCGAGGCAGGTGCAAAACCTCTGCCTTTCACTTTTCCGCTCTGGAGGCCTTCTGGCCGGACTGCTTATCTCCCCCCTTCACAAATGCCACTCGCAGGTGCTGCTAATCCGCTCACCTGAGAGGCTCCTCAGCTCTTCCCATCCAGCCGCCCCTGGGGCACAGCCGCGGCTTCAGGCCAGGCTGGTTTCAGTTTGCAGTGCTGATATGGTTCCTCATAGCCGAGCTGACTTTAGTGGGAAGTATCTTTGTGTGCGTTTTGGAGTTCCAGGATTGGTTTAGAGCCCTATTTTATGGGCATTTTGGGGTGGCTATGTGCGAGCTGCGATATGTTGCTGCTGCTATGCCGCCATCTTGGCTCCGCCCCCCCAAACATTCTTGATTAAAAAAAAAATTTGAGCTGAACTGAGAATTTGTCTTTCAGATACAAGAATCAGAGAAGCATGAGAAGGTAAACAGGAAAAATAAATCATAAAGAACTTATTAAAGTTGAACTATCTACAGTCCAACATGGAAAAAAAAGATAATTGTACCTCATGAGGCTTTTCTCAGTATCAGGATAGTTGAAGGGAATATATATGTATATATATATATATATATATGTATGTATACATATGCATGTATTGGAGAGTGTATATGTGTATAAATTCATATGTGAGTGTTTGTATATGTGTGTACATGTATACATAGACAGAAGTCACAGGATCAGTTGTACAGGAAGGATGATTATCTAAAAAATAAAATTTACAGGTGAGAGAGGAATATGAGAGAAGGAGAAAAGGAGAGATAGAATAGGATAAATTATCTCATATAAAAGAGGCAAGAGAAAACTGTTACAATGGAGGGGAAGAGAAGGAAGGTGAAAGGGAATGGGTCAAACTTACTCTCATAGAATTTGGCTTAAGGAGGGAATAACATACACACTCATTTGGGTATCTTACCCTACAGGAAAGTAGGAGGGAAGGTGATAAGAGTGGGGATGACAGAAGGGAGGGCAGAGTGGAGGAGAGGGTAGTTAGGAGCACACACTTTTGTAAAGGGACAGGGTCAAAGTAGAAAATAGAATAAGTGGGAGGCAGGATAGGATGGAAGGAAATATAGTTAGTCTTTCACAATATAATTACTATGGAAATGTTTTGGATAACTACACATGTACAATCTATTTTGAATTGCTTATCTTCCCAGTGGGGGTGGGTGAAGAGGGAAGAAGGACAAGATTGTGGAAATCAAAGTTTTAAAAACAGATTTGAACTCAGGTTCTCCTGACTCCAGGGCCAGTGCTCTATTCACTGTACAACCTAGCTGAGCCATGTTTCATGTTTTAAATGCATGATATTTGATATGCAAAGTTTTCTATTGTATTATGAAAACTAAGAAAAAGTTGACTAGTTACTTCCCCTTTTAATCTGCATGCTTTCAGATTACAAATGTATCTGTTATATAATATTACTAAATGTTTGAAAACTGCTAATTCTTTAATAGGGTTTGTTGTTCAGTCCTTTAAGTTATAGGAAATTGCTGTATTACTTATTAATTAGATTGAGAATTGTATCTAATCACTGAAATAAGTACTTAGGAATTAGCATTCTTTTTTCCCCCTTAGTAGTATTTTATTATTTCCATTTACATGCAGAGATGGTTTTAAGTATTCACTTTTATAAGATTTTGAAGTATATTTTTTTCTCCATCTCCTCACCCCTCCCCAAGATGGCATGCAATTAGATATAGGCTATACCTATACAATTATATTCAACATATTTCCACATTAGTCATATTGTGAAAGAAGAATCAGAACAATAAAGAAAAACAATGAGAAAAAAAAAGAGAAAATAATGTGTTTTGATTTACATTCAGACTCCATAGTTATTACTACCTGTATCTTTCTCTCTACCCTATTTCCCCCCATTTATACTTTTCTTTCTCCTTTCAACCTTTCCCTCTTCAAGTGTTTTGCTTCTGACCACCACTTCCCTTGATTTCCCCTCACTTCTATTAGCTCCCCTCTGTTTTCTTTCCCCATTTCTATACTACTTCCCTCTCTTATTTCCTGCCTTCTATCCACACCTTCCTTTCCCCCACCCTTTTTCTACTTCTCTATAGAGTTACAGAGATTTCTATAACCAACTAAATGTGTATGTTAATCCCTCTTTGATCCAAATCTGATAACAGTAAGTTTCAAACAATGCTCACCCACCTCCTTTCTTTCTCTCTAGTGTAATAGGTCTCCATGTCTCTTTCTGGGATATAATTTTCCCTCTTCTGCCAGTACAATCCTTTTTTTCACCCCTTAATTAGTTATTTTTATCATCAGCTTAATTTTCAGTTTATACTCACATTCTCTGACTTCTAAATGCTGTAATAAAAATGCAGTTCTCAAGAGTTACAAATATCATCTTCCTGTGTAGAGATGTAAGCACTTTAACCTTATTAAATGACATATTTTTCCCTTTCCTGGTCACCTTTTTATGCCTCTCTTGAGTCCTGTGTTTGAAGATCAAATTTTCTGTTTAACTCTAGCTTTCTCATCAATTAAGATTTAAGGTCCCTTCTTTCATTGAATATCCATCTTCTCCTCTTGGATTATACTCAGTTTTGCTGGATAACTGATTTTTGGTTGTAATCCAAGCTCCTTTGCCTTCTGGATTACCATATTCCAGGCCTTCCTGTCCCTTAGTGTAGAAGCTGCTAAGTCCTGTGTATTCCTGACTGTGCTCTGGTGATATTTAAATTGCTTCTTTCGGACTGTTTGTAGTATTTTCTCCTTGATGTGATAATTCCGGAATTTGGCTACCATAGTCCTTGGAGTTTTTCATTTTGGGATCTCTTTCATGAGGTGAACAGTTCATTCTTTCAGTGACTATTTTACCCTTTGGTTCTAGGATATCGGGGACATTTTCTTTGACAATTTCTTGAAAGATGCTGTCCAGGCTCTGTTTTTAATCATGGATTTCAGGTAACCCAATAATTCTTAAACTTAGATTTAATATTTTTATCTCAGTAATTATTATTTCAATAATTCTTACCTCTCCCAGATCTGTTTTTCAGGTCAGCTTTTTTTCCAGTGAGGTATTTTACATTTTCTTCTATCTTTTTCTTCTTTTGATTGCGTTTGATTCTTGATGTCTTATAGAATCATTAACTTCCACTTGCCCAATTCTAACTTTTAAGGGAATTATTTTCTTCAGTGAGCTTTTGTACATCTATTCCCATCTGACCAATTCTACTTTTTAAGGAGTTGTTTTCTTCAGTCAATTCTTGTCCTTCCTTTTCCAAACTATTGACTATCTCTTGTATACGTCTCATTTCTTTTCCCAAATTTTCTTCTACCTCTTGTTTGACTATTAAAATTCTTCTTGGGCTCTTCCAACAAGACTTTTTAGACTTGGGACCATTTCATATTCCTGTTTGGGGATTCAGATGTATATGACAATGTTGCCCTCTTCTGAATTTGTGTTCTGATCTTCCCTGTTACCACAGTAATTCTCTATTTTTGCTTTTTTCTCATCCTGTTTGTTTATTCCCTAGCTTTTTAAGTTGACCTCTCTTCCTGGGGCACTGCCCTAAGCTTCTTGTGCTGGAAGCCTGGAGCCTGTCACTAGCTCTGTGCTATAGGGCCTCACATGCTGGTATTTGGAGCTATAAGGGTCTGGCAGCTTGTCTGGTGCTGAGCTGGGGTCCTAGTGATGGTGTCCAGTGTGTGTTGAGGCCAGTTGGGTTTTTCTGCATTTCCTTGGGGATACACTGAAGAACATGGAGGTGTCCCTTAGAGGATGCCTGTTTGCCTTGGGCTGCACTCAAGCAAGTGGAGGTCTGGCTGCTGGAGCATGCCTGCCTGCCCAGGGTGGCACCAAAGTACATAGTAGTTTTTCTGAGCTGGAGTCTGCTGGTTCTTCTGGTTGTGCTAAGGCATGTGGGGGATCTGGTATTGGTGTTTGCCTGTTCCTTCATCCTGACGCTCAGGATCTGCCACTGGTTTGCTGAGGTGGAGACTGTAACTAACTTGCTGGGACTACAAATTAGTTTTCTTAATATTAGAGTCTATAAGATGATTCTACTTCTTAGTAAGAATAACTTTCTAAATATATTTTGTCCTATAGGAAATTATAAGGGAAGGGGAAAAGAGAAGGGTGAGATAATAGAAGGGAGGACAGATTGGGGGAGGGGATAGTATGAAGCAAAACACTTTTGAGGAGGGACAGGGTGAAAGAAAAGAATAAGAATAAATGAGGATAGAGGGAAATACGGTTAGTCTTTCACAACATGAATATTATGAAAGTGTTTTGCGCAACTACACAAGTATAACCTACAGTGAATTGCTTGCCTTCTCAATGGGGATGGGGGGGAGCAATTTTAGGAGGAAGGAAGGGAGAGAATTTGGACCTCAAAGTTTTTTGAATGAATGTTAAAATTGTTTTTACGTGTAACTGGCAAAAAATAAAATACTAAGTAAAATTTTTTAAAAGTTTGAAAAAGGAATAACTTCTTAATTTTGGGGGGGCTACAACCTGGACTCATTGGGTTTATGTGGTGATAAAATGTTCTGCCTAATACCAGACCACTCTGGTGTAGGGGGTTGTCTAACAAAGGACTTTCCAGAGAATGCTGACTAACTTTGTGTTTTCCCCATTGCCCTGGACTTTGGAAGCCTCCTTTTGCAAGTCAGCATGATTATATCAAATGTAATCTCACCCTACATCTTAATTGCACCTTTACTATACAGACCATTAACAATCCTAGCTTAGTATCATTGAGCATTATGTAATCAGCTGCATGAAAGACTTTTCTATTTTCTCTAAGGCAGGCCTGTACAACCTGTGGTCTGTAGGCCGCTTACAGCACTCAGGTGTTTGCAGCATGCCAAAGGATTTCCTCTACATACAAAAGATGTTTTCCTTTACACTTTTCACAGCCTGCCCCACCTCCTTTGGTGTTTGCAAGTGGCCTGAAAACTGTAAGCGCCCTGAAGGCTGCAGGTTGTGTAAGTCTGTTCTAAGGGTTCTCTGGTTACTGAGGGGCCATTGGCCCACATTACTAGCAACTACTAGCCTTACAAATGAACAGACTGTGCTCAGAAATTTTGTGTCTTGGGGTGGTGGCAGCAGAGAAGATCAAGAAAGTCTTCATGGACAAATGAGTTTCTCAGTTGATTCTTGAACAGAGGAATTTTTACAGACTTAGGTGTGTGGCAGTGCTAGGAAGGGGTGGTTTTGATTGGGAGTTAAGGAAGGCTGGAGCCAGAATCCATTCCAAGCATGCTAGACTATTGGTAAAGGGAATAGGTAGGAGGGATGGATTTTTAGAGGTAGAAGGGAGAGAATAGGACAAGATGGGATGGTGGGTGTCTAGATTTGTTGGGGGGGGAGAAGATAAGGGAGAGTTCTTTGGAGGGGAGGTAGATTAAGTAATAGGAGGACAGGGTAGCAAGTAGAAGGGTAGAAGGGCTCTGCAGTGACAGGAAATAAGATATACACACAAACATAAAATAAAGATCAGGAGTAGAATTTATTAGGAAAAAAAAGTAGGGGTAGTAATCATGCACTATATGTCAGACACGTTAATATTGTTTTAAACAACTTAAAATGACTAGGCAGTATAAAGTTGGATTATTGCTGTGGTGTAGGAAATGATGAATTAGTGGACTTAGAAAAATATGGAAAGACTTGGACTTATGAAGGAAGATGTTCAATCCCAGAGAAACAATTGACAAGCATAGTACAGTCTTACATAGATGCATATGAATGTGCCTGTCTATAAATGAGTATAATTATAGGTATGTAAGTATATGTATGTATGACTCTACATGTATGTGTATATACATATACGTGTTTGTGTGTGTGTGTGTGTGTGTGTGTGTGTGTATCTACAATTAATTGTAGTCTGCTGGGGGAGGGAGGGAAAGAAAAATGACCAAAGAGTACACAGCAGAGAACAAAAGAAAACTCACAAGGAAGCAAAGAAAAGGTTTACAGTTCTGAATGCAATGTGTAGTATTTATTATACATGCTTTCTTGAAATGGAAATTTGTTGTATATTTTGAATCCCCTCTTATATTTCGTTGTCCACATGGCAATGTTTTTTTTTCCTTTTCTTATTGTGGATTTAAGTTTTAGTATTTGAGTTTATAATATTCTTGCTTTTCTTTTCTTATTGTGTATTTCAGTTTTAGAAATAAAAAGAAGAGCTTCTATAGATGTTCTTACATATATGAGTCCTTTTACTCTTCCTTTCATCTCTTCAGGGGATAGACCTGATAGTGAAATTGCTGGGTCAAAGGTCACAGTTTGATAGCTTTGAGGGCATAACTTCTTTCCAAAATGTATGGAGTAATTCACAGTTCCATCAACAATGTACAAATGTATACACATCCCTTCCAAAATTTGTCATTTTCCTTGTTTTGTCATTTTATCCAATCTTATGTGTGTGAGTTAGTACCTTAGAGTTGTTTTAATTTACATTACTCTAAAAATTTGTGTTTTAGAGCATTTTTATATGGCAATTGATTCTTTCCTCTGAAAAATGTTTATTTTTGTCCTTTGCCCATTTATTAATTTTTGAATGACTCTTATTTTTGAAAATTTTACTCAGTTCCCTATATATTTTAGAAATAAGAACATTACCAAAGACACTTCTTAAAAAAGCTTTTCTCCCTGTTTCCTGCTTTTCTTCTCATTTTAACTGCATTGGTTTTATTTGTGTAAAAGATTTAGGTTACATAATCAAAATTATCCATTTTGATGCCCATGAGCCTATAAATTCTTTGCTTGGTCAAAAACTCTTCTCCTATTCATAGATCTGATAAGGAAAATTTTCCCTGATCCAATTATTTGCTTATGATATCACCCTTTGTGTCTAAAATATACTCCTGCATTGAGCTTATCTGGGTATATGATCTGAGATGTTGGTTTACATCTAGTTTCTGCTAGACCTCTTATCCATTTTTTCTTTTTCTTTTCCTTTTTTTTTTTTTTAGCTGGAAGGAGGGACAATTTTATTCTTGGTAATATACAAGGCTTCACACTTATGTACACGGGGAGGACAAAGACACAGGCTATTCATTAGTCTTCTCATCCGGACTCTTGGTGGCGAACTTATCCTGAAGTTTTTTCCATAAGCCTTTATTCAGTTCCTTAAATTCTTCCATCTGTAACTAGTACAATCCTGCATTCTTCCACTGTCAGTCCACTAAAGCCAATGTCTTCTGGGCGTGGATATTTGTGTTTGTGATAGTTCGAATGAAGTTGTGCTAAGCTCTTGTACATCTGGTCACAGGTCTCAGGCTCAGCAATGTGGGTGTTCTCTCCTTCCCGAAAGGCCTGCGCCACCTGCTGCTGCAGGTAAGCACCCAAGTCTCACCCTGTTTGGTCTCATCCAAAGGTCATTCTTCATAGATCTTGAGGAAAGGCTGGTAACAGCTGGCCTCCATCTTGGGCCCCAGTGCTCTCCGCCCCTCTGAGGGAGGAGCTGGGTAGAGGCAGGGTGGCCTTCTCCTGTTTTTCTAACAAGCTTTGGAGGGAAATATTGAATTCTTGTCTAAATAACTGTAAGGGCAATTAATTTGAATTTGAAGATCCCTTTTTGTATTGGCAAGTTAGCAGGTACTTAGCACCTTGTTTCAAATTAAGCAAAACCAGCAGGTACTTAGCACTTAGTAATTGATCAAGCCTCTGTTGGGGAAACAGAAGGTGTGAACTCCTGTCTCCTGTTACTGACATAACAGGAAGGGGTTGGCTGAAACAGGAGGCTAATGCTGTGTGTATATAAGGAAAAACCCCAGAGAGGAAGGGTGAGAATTTCTTGAGACCAGAATCTGGTGGCAGAATCTGTTCTGCTGGGGAGAGAGAGAGTTTCTCCAAGCAGCATCTGGAGGCTGGGCTGTTACTGCTGGACTGAGAACTGAGTCAGAATTTTCTTTGGACAAAAATAGTGGAGGCTAAAGTTGCTGCTGCCAGGAAGGCTGAAGAGGAAAGCCCTCCCTAGGCTGGAGAAAACACTTTTGATTTTGAAAACCTGGGAGGAGTGATTTTGATTCAGGGAGCCAGTTGAGATTTCTTTAGGGTCCTAGGGCCAGCCAAACTGCAGAAGACTGAGTAAGCATGACTGGGATGCAGGGACTTTGTTTGTGGCTTGGTTGAGCCTTGAATTCTCAGGAACAGAAACTGTGAAGGATTTGAGATGGACTGGACTCTGTGAACTTCAGTGTGGAGCAGGACCTACCCAGGGAGCTGGACAAGGAACTGGGACCTGTCTGCTGTTGAACCGAGGTGAATTCAGTTTGATGAATCCAGGTAGAATCTAGGACCATGGAAGGGAATCCAGGGAATTGGAGAACTGGCCCCAAGTCAAGATGAAAAGACCTCTCTGTGGGTACTGAGTAATCATGAAATTGTAGTTTACCTAGGGGTGGAGGGTTTGTGTATTTTCTAATGATTGTACTTAGTGGTTAATGATACTTAGTAACTGATTTCTAAATAAGTCACTGATTGGGTTAATCTAGTGTGCCTCATGAGTGGGAGGCTGACTATTGTATTCTGAGATGACTGAATGACCAAGTAAGGAGGCAAACTTCCTTAGTGATGATTGAATGTACTATGTACATTCCATGTACTAAATGATTGTACTTTGTTGAAAACTATTGTGACCACTTTGGTGAAAACTATGTGGCCATTTTAATGATAAAATGTTGTGAATACCATATTGTGATTTTCTGTGATAAATTGTAATATTGTGAATGAAGTACCTTGATTTTCTGTGAATGTTTTGCTTTGATTTGTTACGGAATAAATAGAGTGTTCACTATACTGTGTAATCAGAACCTAACAAGCTGTTCACAGTAGCTTTCTTCTGGGAAGGTGCTTGTGCATGGCATTACACTAACTTGGACCTTTGGGTTTATCCAAAACTAAGTTATTGTACTCATATCCTTCTGTATTATTGTATACCCAATCTATTCCACTAATCAACCTCTATTTCTTACCCAGCACCAATTTGCTATGATTATAGCTTTGAGACACAGTTTGAGATCTGACATTTCTAGGTCTCCTCCTTCTTAATTTTTTAAAAATTGGAAACTTTGCTATTTTTGTCCTCAGGATTACTTTGCCAAGTTTTTTTTTTTACCATGCCTTTTGAAAAAAATTGACCTTATACTCTACTGCTATTCTTTAATGAAGCAAAGCTACTCATAATCTTCCATCATCCTTTGTAAAATTTTGGGAACAAAGATATAGTCTATACTATTGTTGCCCTTGGCTTCCATATCTCTTTATCTGGCTGGTAAGTCAAGTGCTTATTGACTCAGGTGTTTTTTAGACAGTTTGTATTTCCTTGTTTTGGCAATTGATTTACAATGGTTAAACTATGTGAATTATTATAATCTGTTGTTGACCTTTCTTCATCCATGTCCTCTCTCATTTGGCATCAATAGTGTATTTAAATGATCAGATTATATGCATTATTGTATTTGAACACCCTGCCTTTTTATTTTTTCTAGTTTTGTCCTGTTTTGATTTTTGGCTAACATACAATGCTCTGACTAAATAAAAATATATAATTAAAGAATAACTGTTACATTTATAATGAAACATTTTCTGCCTCTTAAAATAAAATCAATTTAATTTTTGTGAGGTTATTTGGTGTTTGCTGTGTTCAGTGCTTTCTGATTCTTTTCATGAAGAAAGTATTCATGATATGAAGACATGAAACATCCTTGTGGTCTATATAAGTTTTGGGGCTTTTCTCTTTTTTTCCTTATTTCTTCTTTTATTCCTTATTCATTTTTTGATGTTTTCCTTTGTGTATTCTCACAGCTGCATTAAAGGCACCAAGTATATAAGAATAAGACAAATTTCAGTTAGAGGGTTTTACAAAGTTCTTCACATAATTTCTCAATCTTTTCATTCTCTGAAACAAATGTTATAATTCTTTTTATGTTGATCTTTTTGTAAATGCATGTAATGAATGTGGCAGTACAAAATGATCCAATGTTCATGAAATTATGTTATTTGTTGCCTTTGGACTCATCATAACAATTCCACTTTGCCTCCACGAGGACAGCTTATGATCCCCCTTCCTATTTAGTTGCAACTTTCTTCTGGTTTCTGTTTTCATTTACAGTGAGAAGTCAAGATGGATAAGATTCAATTTCTCTAGTAATATGGTACTATTCAGTCATTGGACAAGGATCTCACCATTAAGTATGCCAATAGATAAATACAAGTTTACAAAGGGGTCTGAAGGCTGTTTCTTAGCACCCTCAAACTTCTTTTCTATCATCCTGCTATAATCACTATAGAATGGGAAGAGGATTATAGAGGACAGAGGGATATTATATATTTTAATTTGTTTCACGAGTTAGCATGGCCACAAAATTCATTACCAGATGGCCAACAATGTGTATATGTATGTGTATCTATGTATTGCATATACAAGTTAGTTGAGTGTTTTTATCTTTGAGTGTATACCTTTAAAATGGGACAGATGTGTGGTAAAGACATGGGGGAAGATTTAGCAGTTCCTATGAACAAGCTCCCAGAAAGAACATGTGCCTTTCAAATGTATGAGAAATATGATCTTGACTGTCGTTCATATTGCCAGGATTAAGTTGATTTGACTAGGGAGAACCCTAAACTCTGTTTATGGCATTGGAGCAGTTTTGATAAGACCAGATTAGAGTATTTAAGGCAGAAACTGATGAAAAAGGAAGCTCAGCCTCTTGAGTGGGACAGCTATAATAAATGACACTCAGAGGCAAGGCAAAGAGAACATAGGTCTGAATTAGAATCAGTAAAAGAAGGATTAAATAATTTTAAAATCTGCTCCTTAGCAATACTCAAACTACCCACCTACCTAAAATATACTCACTTTTACCAAAAGACTCCACTGACTCCCTAGCTTCTGTATTTCCTATCACAGTACGAGCCAAAGTTTTCCCAGGGGGGAAATAAAACCCGGAGGAGAGTGGCTTGATCAAGACCTATGGTTTCAAGCCCTGGCACTGTGGAGAACTTCAGGATATTGCAAAGGATTATGCCAGTTCCAGGGATGATCTCATAGGCTTTGCTGAGCAGTTCCAACTAGCACTGTATTCATACAATATCCAGATCTGTATCAACTCATGGTTGCCTTGTTGAGAAAGGGCAGACTAAGAATTGGTGACAAAAGGCCACCTGGGAAGACCCAGAGGAGGATCTTAAGATGGATTAGGACTTGGAGTACTGGAGTAAAGAGCATTATTAACTTGACCAAGTTATGGGTGAAAAACTCCTCGAGGCCATACCCCTTGTGTTTTCCTGACCCACCAATTTAACAAAGGTCCAAGATACTAAACAGGACCCTGGGGAATCTGTCTTGAAATTTTATGACAGACTTGCCCAAACCTTTGATGCCAATTCTCATCTCTAGCATGATAGTGTGGTAGGGCACATTCAGTTTCTTTACTACTTTGTTAATAATCTTCACCCATCCATTTTTAAGCAAATAAGGAATTTCTGATCAACAATACTCTATCGTTAGGTTCCTCCTTGAGACCATGGCACAGCTGGCAGCTATTCTGGCAGAGCAGGATGAAAACAGTAAAAAAGAACTTAGAGAAGGAAAAAAGAAATTTTTCCTTGCAACCCCTATGCAGCAGCTGTAACCCATTCCTTACTGTCCCCAACCCATCCCCCATTGTCTCTTGTAGTCCTTCCCTGTAGAAAATCTGACCACTGGAGAAAAGACTGTAAAATGGAGACTGGGGGAGATGCTGAAAGGAGAAAAGAGAAAGTACCCCCAAAATAACTGAGGGATCCTCCCTGCAACCCTGATCACTCACCATGACTAGGCTTCAGGAAAGACTGACAGGGGTGGGGTGGGAAAAGGAAGGGGATGTATAGGCATTATCCGCATGACTCATGTTGGAGATATTTCCACATGTGAGGGATAATTTATAGTGAAGTTTCCCCATTCTGAAAAATCAAATCTAGAATGGCTTCAGTATTCACTGGGCCTAGTTTAGAGGTCACCTGACCTTCCAGCAAACTGGGACTTAAAGCAATGGAGACCCTCCCCCAGTGCCAACTCAGCACAAGATATGCTAAATAAAGTTAAGACTGCTTTCATTGGATAACCACATGTTTCCGTGTCCTTTGTCTCAGAGAGATTCCCATGCTTAGGTTGTGGGTCAGCCCCCCTACCAATAAGAGTGAAGGCTGGTTGGGGGGCTGAGTTTCTACATTAGAAGATTATATAACCATGGGCTGGCTTCTACCTGTTGCTCTCACCATGCCACCATGTGGGTGACAGGGCCAGAGTCCTTTCTCATGAGAAAAAATAAAGACCTTTTCTGACCTTAGATTTAGACTCTGAACTCTTTCATCTCATACAGTTTGGAGGTCCCACCAAGATTTTTTGGACTCCTCTCTGGAGAGAGGAAGGGCTCCCCAACATTGAACAACAGGCAAAAGATGTCCCACTGGCTCTTTTCCAGTAACCTTTTGGTAAGGTGGGGGAGTGATTCCCCTCTATGGAGAGTGAGGCCTGAGGGGGTCTGAACCTGAGAGCAGAAAATGCCAAAAAGGGGGGAACAAAGATTACTGGAAATCACATAAGTCTGCGCACAGACCCATTTAAGAAGAGGCCTGGGCGATTTGATTGTGGGTGGGGTCAACTGAATTCAGTCTGGCCAAGACTTGGGGAGATTAAGAGGCAGTTTTTGGGGAGGATGCTGATGAGCGGCCGCTAGAAGGGCCCCTCTGAATTCATGCCTCGGCACCCCAAGTTCTGGACCAAGAGGTTGACCACCTGTCTGGCCAGACCTTGGATCCGGAAGGAGAGAGCTAGCTGATGGTAAATGGAAATTTTCAGCTTTTACCCACAAGCTGCTAGTCAATTGGGAAGGAATGTTTCCTTCAACTCCCCCTTGATAATCCCTTGGGGGACAAATTTGGCAAAGTTGGTTGAGACTGTGTTTGTTCTGTATTTCTTTTTTTGTTTGTTTGTTTATGTGGATATGTGTGAAGTTTGTCTATTCATAAAAGAAAGAAATGTTTTACCATTCAGATTTTAAAAAGCCTTGGGAAGTTTAGAAATCTTCCTTCTCTGCCTAACTAAACTTAGAATGGAGAGAGAATTCATATCTGTTAGCAGATAATAGGTAAGTGAAACTTTTTTTTCTATTTATCTGAAATGCCTAAGGCAGAGGTAGAAGGAGAAGCAAAGGGCCTGATTGTGTTAGTGTGGAGGAGCTACTACCCCCCCCCCCACCTTTAGAAGGTTGGAAGATAGTGCTAGTGAATTTTTAGCCTAACTTCAAACCCAACAAACCAGGAAGTCAGAAGGGATAATGCCTATGCACCTTTCAGGCTCTATTGGAATTTAGTTCAAAAAGTTCAGATAATCATTACATTCCTAAGGCCCCCGCTTGAGAGAGAAGTTGTTTATAAGAAAACAGACTGGCGAGGCTAGGTGGCACAGTGAATTGAGCATCAGCCATGGAGTCAGGAGGACCTGAGCTAAAAACTAGCCTGAGGCACTTAACCTCAATTGCCCAACCTTCGTCCCCTCCAAAAAGCAAAGAAAAAAAAAAGACTACTACTCTCAGAAGCACTTGAAACATCTCCAAGGTAACTATTGAGCAGTTTGCCTGCATGTTGGGACATGCTCTAAACAGGTAAATAAGAGAGTAAATAACAAACACAATCAAAATCAGATTTCCCATTAAGGTAACACAGGTTCCTTTATAAATTCCTACTCTTCATTAACATAACTGACAGCACTGAAATCCTATTCCTTAAAATATAAACCAATGAGGTTCCTGGCTTTAGCCTAACAAATTAACATCTGTGTTTCCTTGTTTCATAAACCTCTTTATGTTTGTCTTATGACCCCCATATTGTGATGAAAGAACGAGATATTTCAGGAATCTTATCTTTTAAATATGTCCAATTCAGGCGCTCACTTGACTCTTACTGGAGGATGGAGTGACTAAAACTCAGATCAAAGCAACAAGATCTTTTTGAGGTTTACTTAGATTCTTTAAAGCCTGAAATAAAAACTTTTCTATTAATGAAAGCTTTTTCTAGCCCTCTTCATGGGGTACTGGTCCTCTGTTAATTATTTGCTTTTTGTCCTCTGTATAGTGTCCTCTGTATATATTTGTTTACTTGTGGTATTTGCCAGCTAGGCTATAAACTCCTTGAGGTCAGAGACTGTCTTTTGCTTATGTTTTTATCCCCAAAATTTATCACATTGCCTATCTTATGGAAAGTACTTAATAAATGCTTGCTGATACCCACTGAATAAGAGTTCTTCAAATTAAGCCTCTTTTTTACTTAAAGCAAATATGAAATAAGAGAAAAAAGAAATAAACTTAAAGACAAATCTGCAATAATACAGAATAATAAAAAAAATTCCTTTCAAGGAAACCTACATAATAAATACAAAGCATTATGTTGTGACCACCTAATCAGGGAAGGTGCCATCAATGGAATGTCAAGTCCTCTCTGGCTGTGCACCACTAACCTCCATACAAAGCACAACAAGAATATTTTCAGAAGATGGAACCTTAGCAAAAGAAAATTAATCTGTGGGCTTGAAAGTTGTGGTCATATCATAGAGAAGAAAGTTCTGAAGATTTTCTTTTTGTACCAAGAAGGTTAAATAAGCTGAAACACAGGTGTAAGGTTGAAGTTCCAAGTTTCCTATAATAGTGACTGATCAAACATGGAGATAGGAGGTGGCAAGATAACGTTCATGTTCTGTTCATAATGTATGTTGTTTTCTCTTTGATATGTCCAGATCTGGTCACCATGTATCTTAGCACAAAAACCTCTCTGTTTATCTGGGACAGATCAAGCCTTTTCTCCAGCTTCCCAGAAGGTGGATTATTTGTTTAAGGATTTATTATGGTAACCAAGATCTGGGCAGAGAGACAGAGAAACACAGTCCCTTTTTGAACCTCCATTGCAAGACTTCCTGGGGTATCCTAAAGACTTGTCTGAAGCAGAGCAACCAGGACCCATTGGCCATGTCTCAAAAGGAGCTCTCTTTGCACTTGATCACTGTTTGGTCAACTCTATTTCATTTTTTCTTTCAACATTGTAATGGGTCACTTCTCCATTTTTGAAACTTCAGGGAATTTCAGTTCGGTATCATCTGCTGTTTCTGTCCTTACCTAAATCCTATACCTGGTAAAAGAATCTTTTAAAATGTTAGGGTTCAACCATAATGTGAGCTCTTCTTCCTATTAAAACTATCAGGCAGATACATTAATGATGGAAAAAAATAATTTCATTTACTTTTACTATTATCTTATACAACTGTTGTGTAAAAATACAAATTTGACATCTTACTAACAAGATAAGCTTAAAGTTTAAGTTTATATGATAGATAAATTTTGGGATCCAGTTGTATTCCTCTGTATATAATTCTTTGAGGAATCAGTCTAATCTTCTTGCTTTTCTCAAAATTTGATATCGTATTTAATTTCACATCTATTACATTACATCTATGACTTAATACTTGGTCTACCTCTTTCCCCCTTAGGAGAATATTATCCCTATATTCTCATATTTTGGTCCTTGGAAGCACATCACCAAGGTTTGAATGTCAGTTGTGCCACTTATTAGCTCTCTAAATTAATAGGCCATACTAACTAACTGGGTGAAATTTGATTAACAAATTAAAATCAGATAGAGAAATGTGTGCTGTGTTTACCTGGCAAACATTCTCACATATGCTCACCTGGGATGCCAAAGGGTGGTTGTGTCTCAATCAGAACTGCCTAACATCACAAAAACTTCCACTCTGAGCACAATCCTAGTCAAACTGCTGTAGGTTTCTGAGTTTCTAGGAATGTGTTTGAACCCACTGATTGGTTCTGAAAGTACCAAGGGTGGGCTATGAATATCTCTCCATGCCTAATTCACTCATTACAAATTCTCTCATAAGAGAAATGTAATAGGACATCTGATATTCACCCTTAAAGATGATTCTAATACCTTCAGAAATGCTGAAAGGAGATGAGGGCAGGCTCAGTTATTCTGCCATGAACAATACTTTCTGGGCTGGGGAGTGATTGTTAAAGGGACTCTTCACTTAAAGGTCAATAGTCTCCTTAAAGAAGCTTTGAACCTAGTCTACTACCATACCTCCTCCCTGATATGCATTTCTCCCTTCTCTTACAGGAAGCTGCCATGATGAAACGGGTATTCACATCTGGGGAAAGATGTAAGATAGAAGAGGAATTATGCAGTGGACACATCAGTAGAGTTAGGAAACCTGGAGTGTAGCCTGGACTCTGGACCTAACTCATGAACTGGAACAAACCTCTTCTCACTCCCTGGACCAACTCCCCTTTGTAAGATGAGGATATTGCACTGGATGATATTTGAGTCACCCCACGCCACAGTTACCCAACCTCTTTTAGTTGTTATGTCCTACCATTAAAACATAAGCTTCTTAAGGACAGGGACCAGTTTGCTTTCTTTTATTTGGAACTGCAATTCTTAAACGTTCCATCTCTCTGTCTCTGTCTCTCTCTGTCTGTCTCTCTCTCCCTCTCTCTTTTTCATTCTTTCTATTCTGCTTTCTAATTTTGAGACTTTATGAGTGCAATTCATGTAACAGGACTTCCACTAACATAAAAATAGTATTTTATTACAGTCATACATCTCATCTTCTTTCTCTATTTCCCAAATGAGAGGAAATCCTGCAATTTCCAGGTCTTTGTGGCTTCAAGGAGAGCTATTATAAATGTTTTACAACATATGACTTCTGTTCTTTTTTCCTGGATCAAATTTGAGAAATAATTCTAGTAGTGGTATTGCTTGGTCAAAGGGTAGTGGGTATTTAAGAACTCTTTGGGCATAATTCCAGATTGCTTTGCAAAATGTTTAGATCCATTAACAATTCCATAAACAATGAACTGGCTTTATAACTTTTTTCTCCTCCAAGACTTGTTCCTTTTCCCTTCAATTATTTTAGCCTATCAGATAGGTATAAAATGATATTTCAAGATTAATTTGCATTTCTCTAACCAGTAGTGATTTATAGTATTTTTGTATGACTATAAATTGTATTGATTTTTTTTTTTTTTGCTTTGTGTAGGGTAATTGGGCGTTAAGTGACTTGCCCAAGGTCACAGAGCTAGTTTTTGTGTTAGGTGTCTGAGACTGGATTTGAACCCAGGTCCCCCTGACTCTAGGGCCAGTGCTCTATTCACTGCACCACCTAACCACCCCCTGTGTTGATTTCTTTATCTTAAAACCTGCCTATTTATGTTCCTTGACAATTCATCTATTGGAGAGTGACTCATTTTCTTATAGATTTGATGAAATTCTTTATATGTTTGAGAAATGAGATCTTTTATGTAAGAGAAAGTATTTTATTTTGCCATTTTTCTGCATTCTGTCTGATCTTGGTAGCTTTAGTTTTTACTTGTACAATTTTTTTAAAAATTTAATGGAATCAAAATTATCCATTTTTCTTCTCGCTTCATTCTCTATATCTTGCTTATTCATAAATTGTTTTCCTATCCATTAGTATCACAAATTATGTTTCATTTTCTTCAAATTTTCGTGTAATATCACTCTTTATATCTAGATCATACATCCATTTTTACCTTATCTTGAAATGATGAAATATATGGGTCTATGCTTAATTTCTGCCATACTTATTCCCAGTTTTTTATTTTTTATTTTTAAATTTATTTTTTAAAATTAATTTTTGTTTGTTTTTAGTTTACATCATTCATTTCCACAAGATGTTGAGTTACACATTTTCTCCCTATCCTTCTTCTGTCCACCACCCCAAAACAGTGATCCCATTGCATACCCCCTTCCCCAATCTGCTGTCTACTTTATCCTCTTCATCACCCCTCTGACTTTCCACTAGGGAAAGATGGATCTCTCTATCCCAGTGCCTGTATATCTTATTTCCCAGTTGTGTGTAAATAATAATAATAACAATTACACACACACACACACACACATACATATGTACACATTTTTTTAACCTTTGATTTTAGAACTTTAAATTCTAGATTCTTTCCCTTCCTCCCTTTACCCCCACCCCCACTGGAAAGACAAGCAATTCAATGCAGGCTGTATATGTGTAGTAACGCAGAATGTCTCCACAGTGGACATATTGAGAAAAATTGACTCTATTTCCATCCTTCCTATCCCACCCTCCACTTGTTCTATTCTCTACTTTTTCCCTGTCCCTTTATGGAAGTGAGTGCTTCTAACAACCCTACATCCCAACCTGCCCTCCCCTCCATCATCCCCTCTCTCATCCCCTTGCCCCTACTCTCCTGTAGGGTAAGATACCCAATTTAGAGTGTATATCATTCCTTCCCTAAGCCAAATTCAATGAGAGTAAGGTTGACCCATTCCCTTTTGCTTTCCTGTTCTTCCCCTCCATTGAAACAATTATTCCTTGCCTCTTCTATATGAGATGATTAACCTCGTTCTGTCTCTCCCTGTCTCCTCTGATTCTATTCCTCTCCCAACTCTCAATTTCACCTTTAAAAATATCATCCCTGTCTATGCCCTCTATGTACATATATATACACACACTCCCATATGTATTCCTATGCATATATACCCTCCTATATAGACATATGTCTATGTATGTTTCATAAGTTACAATGATCACTTTTCCATGTTGGCATATAAATAGTTCAACTTTGATAAGTTCCTGTAACGCCATGCACCAGCAGATTCCCAAAGGAATGCTACTGTGAACAGCTTTTAGAGTTCAGATTACAAAATAGAGTGAACACTCTGTTTATTCCATTACAAATCAAGACAAACATTCAAAA
>CM053581.1:148504390-148542207 GCA_028627135.1 Pseudochirops cupreus | reverse complement strand
CATTTGTGTATTGAGAAGTCTGGAAACCACTACAGCTGCTGGTGATCTAGTCTCCCAAAGTCCTCTCCTGCCATGACTGGTTGGGGCTGCTGTGAGACTAAAACCCTGGGCTTATGTGAGGCTGGACTTGGCTCGGCTAGGCTCCCAGAGGGGTGTGATGGACTCTTCCTACTGGCCTGCTTGGCTTCCTTCAATGAGAGATTTGTTTCTCTCTCTCACTTTGTGGGTTCAGTAGCTCTAACGTTTGTTTAGAGTCATTTTTAAATGTATTGGAGGAGGTTGAAGCCAGAGCAGTGTGGAAGTGCAATTTCTACTCTGCCATCTTGGCTCTGCCCCAAGTGAAATTATTTTTCCATTATTAAAATATCTTCCTGATAATTTTAAAATGAAGAAGAGCTTATTTTATGTTTAGACCTTCACATTTTAAAAGATTATTTGACCAGGTATAGGATTTAGGTAAGAACTGAAACAGCAGATGACACCAGAGCTGAAATTCTCTGAAATTCTCAAAAATGGAGAAATCGCCCATTACAATTTTAAAAGAAATGAAGTAGAGTTGTTCAGACAATGATCAAGTGAGACCTCTTTTGGAGACATGGTCAAAAGGACCTGGTCTTTTGGTATTCAGACAAGTCTACAGAGTGCCCCAGGAAGATTTGCAATGGAGGTTCAAAAAGGGACTGGGGCTCTGTCTCTTTGCCCAGATCTAGGTAGCCCTAATAAATCATTAAACAAAGAACCCAGATTCTGCAAAGTGGGAGAAGAGACTTCATCTGTCCCAGATAAACAGAGAGGTTCATATGCTAAGGTACATGGTGACCTGATCAAGACATGTCAAAGAGAAAATAATACACATTCTGAACAGAACATCAACATTATCTTGCCACCACTTATCTCCATGTTTGATCAGTCACTAAAATAAAAAATTGGAACTTCAATCTGACACATGGTTCAGCTTATTTAGCCTTCTTGCCACAGAAAGAACAGAGAAGGAATATTAAACTAATTTACTAATTGTCTCTTTCCTAGGTAAATACTATGTCATCTAGACAAGGATAATTTGGAATTCTCTGCCAAGCTTTATATATTTTCATAATCTTTCTTCTTTTACTGGTCTTATTAGCTCTCCCACAACTTTATCACAATCTAGAGGAGAGGACACCTTTATTTTTCCCTGTTTTGGCAGAAAAGTTTCAAGTATTTTGTTGTTGCAGAAAATATCACCTTTTATTTGTAGACATATGCTTCCTTCATATAAAAGGAGGGTCATTTAAGTTTTATAATTTTAAATATTAATAAATACAAAATTTTCTCAAAGGTCTGTTCTGTGGCCATTCATGTAAGAAAGAGGTATATATTATCTTTTTAAATATTAAAATATTTAAATACTCAGTCATGTTAATTTTTTTCATTATTTTGAACCATTATTGTATCCCTGATTTATTCAAATTTGGTCATGGGGAAAAAATTAATGTATTTTAATAGTCTTTTTGGCAAGTGGTACTGATAATTTTTACATTGATATTGAGGAATGGTTTCTACTTTTCTTTTTCCATGTTTTCTCCACATTTAGATATCAATGTTCTCCATTTCTGCTCTGATGCCTCTTTGTGGTATAGAGGTGGACCTAGGCATCTGAAGGCTTTGTGCCAACTCTGCAATAACCTATTTAGAGACAGAGGATTTGAACACAAGTTTAGTAATGAGTTAAGTGTGTGTCTAACTCTTCAGCTTCATAACTAAGAGGATCATTGCTAGATCTTCCAAACAGAAGATAAATTGTTTGGGCCAGAGAAGCTTTTAAAGACCTCATGTGGTAAATAGGTGGGGAGATTTTATAATGTATCTGTAGAGGAAACACTCTCCACAATGAAATTATGAATCTGGATAAAGTATGGAGTAAAATAAAGAGAAGAAAGAAACCTTGGATTTCTTCAGTATTGGAAACTTCTAGAAAAGGAAACTCCCTCTACCAATGAAGATTGGCACATTATCTATAAATTCAAGTTTTAACAATTTGCCTAGAGGGCTGAGAAGATTGGAAATTCTCTAGGGTTTCACAAGGAATGTATGACTATGCTGGGAATGGACCCCAGGTCTTCAATGACTTCAAAATGGATTCTCTATCCAGTATGCAACATTACTCTTCTTCCC
This sequence comes from Pseudochirops cupreus, assembly GCA_028627135.1. Classification (NCBI taxonomy): domain Eukaryota; kingdom Metazoa; phylum Chordata; class Mammalia; order Diprotodontia; family Pseudocheiridae; genus Pseudochirops; species Pseudochirops cupreus. The sequence goes on along the minus strand of CM053581.1, from coordinate 148,540,053 downwards.
AAAGAGAAAATGTCAATTCTTAATTTTATTTTATGATATAATCCTTTCACCTATTCAAATAAAAAAGTACCAGGAATCATTTCTGCCTTAGAAAGCTTGCATTCTAAATTGGATTTCCCTTATTAAAATAATAGTAACATTTATTCCAAGCATTTTTATTTTTCTCATCTTCTATTCTCTTACCCTTCCATACCTGGAAGGACCATGCTTTCCTGTTTCTATTTTTAGTAATCAAAATCATGATGAAATCTATCTTGAGAGCAGCTAATTCTCCCTTTGTAACAGGTGTCTATTTGCCAGGAAGCAACATAACACAGCCGCAAACATATACCACAGTCCAACACAGTTGTTTGTATCAAGGGGCATCATTATGGAAAGATGAATGCAAATTCTTCAGAATATTTACAACCACAGAGAAGTTATGCTACATTCTGAATAAGAGTTCAAAAAGTTTAGCCTAAACATTACATTCATTAACTTGATTTTGAAAAATTAATCTTTCAATAAATGAGTTAGTAGGATGAAATGGGGAAAACCCAGGATTTTGAAATTCAAGAACTGGTTTCCAGTCTGACCATGCTGACTTATTAACTTCATAAACTTGCAATCCTCTCACCTCTCTGAGTCTTTGTTAAATTTTCTATAAAATGGGAATCATTATACTTGGCCTAACCTACATCACAAGATTGTTGTGAGGACCAGATTTGGTTAGGAATTGAACCTGTTATTTCATTCTTATAACTGTTAATCTTACTGTATCTCTTTCCTATTCTGTAAAAGACTGTGACTCCTTTTGACTTTTAAGATCAAATGTAGGTGTAGCTAGGTGGCACAGTGTATAGTGCACTAGCACTGGAGTCAGGAGGACTGGAGTTCAAGTCTGGCCTCAAACTCTTAACACTTACTAACTGTGTGACCTTGGGCAAGTCACTTAAACCCAATTGCCCTAACTAGCCCCCTCCAAAAAGAACAAAAAAAAAACCCAAAAAATCAAACTCTTTTGTTTAATACACAAATCAACTAACAACCAGCCCTCAAGGTATTTTTTTATTTTAATTACCAAGTCCATCACTTCATTCCCTCTATACTTTAGTCAAACACTTTTTCTTTTTGTTTCTCACAACACAGGTTTCCATAAGTCACCTCTGTCCATTTCCACACACCATACCCATATCTGCCATGAAGATATTCCTCACTTTGATCTCCTAGAAGCATGAATTTGTTTCAACACTCAACTCATGCTGTCCTCTGAATGCATCTAATCCTAATCCCTCAAGCCAGTATTTTACTCCCCAACCCATATTAACATAGATTTACTTTTTTTTATTTAATATAAGCTTATATTTGTCAGTGTCACATCCATAGTAGAATGTAAGCTTCTTCAGGAAAGAGGTTGTTTCATAATTGTTTTTGAATTCCCAGTACCTGGAATAAATGAGGCTCTAAAAAATTCTTTGTGGTACTAAGGGGCAGAGCCAAGATGGTATGGTAAAAGCAGGAACTTGCTGGAACTCCTGTTTCAACCACCTCCACTACTTGTAAAACATTACTCTAAGCAAATTTTAGAGCTACAGAACCCACAAACGGACATGAAGAAACAAATATCCCACTGAAGGCAGCTTGGTAGGCTGACAGGCTGACTGGGCTGTGAGGTGAGCTCAGTCCAACATGAGCCTCACAGGCCCAGATTCACAGCCCAGACTGGCCAGAGCAGACTTCAGGAGAGTCAGTCACTGGCAGTTGTGATGGTTTGCAGACTTCTCAATTCATAAACACCAAAGAGAAAAAGAAAAGGTCAGTAGGGAACACTGTTGGAACAGGGTGAGAGATGAAAGTAGTTCAGCCCTGGCCACCAGGGTGAGAGATGATCACACACAACAGCTGCAGCTGCTGCCAAATGGTTGCCTCCAAAAGCTCCTGGACTGCAGATTGCAGGGGGACCAAGCAACCATCCAAATAGTAATTGCTCTAGCTTTGACCTGCTGGGATCTAGATTGTAGTCTTGGGTGCTGGTCGTGGGGTGAGGAACACTATTGTGCAAGAGCTTGTAGTGACTGTAGAGAGGGCACCCTCCTCATAGTTTTGAGAATAGCTCTGACAAAAACTTCAAAAACCCCAGCAATTAGGGACACAGCTCTCTCCACTCTGGAAGCAGAGTTCTACTGTGGCAAAGAGCTCAAAAGTCAAGTGATTGAGTGGCAAAATGAGCAAGCAGAGAAAGTGTAATCAGACTGTAGAATTTTTCTGGGGGACAAAAAGGATCAAAACATGAAACCAGAAGAAGACAAAAAAGTCAAAATTCCAGCATCAAAAGCTTCCAAAAAATATGAATTGGTCAAAGTCATGGAGAAGATCAAGAAGGATTGTTAGAATCAAGTAAGAGAAGTGGAGGAAAAATTGGGAAGAGAAATGAGAACGATGCAAGAAAATCATGAAAAGAAAGTCAACAGTCTGACTGAAGAAAATAATACCTTAAAAAATAGACTAACTCATATGGAAAAAGAAGCCCAAAAAGCCAATAAATGCCTTAAAAAGCAGAATTAGTCAGATGGAAAAGGAATTTCAAAAACTCACTGAAGAGAATAATCTCTTCAAAATTAGATTGGAGCAAATGGAAACTAATGACTTTATGAGAAATCAAAATACTATAAAACAGATCCAAACAAATGAAAAAAAAATAGAGCACAATGTGAAATCTCATTGGAAAAACAACTGACCCAGAAAATAGATCCAGGAGATATAATTTAAAAATTATTGGACTACCTGAAAGTCATGATACAAAAAAAAAAGCCTAGAAATCATCTTTCAAGAAATTCTTGAGGAAAAATGCCCTCATATTATAGAACCACAGGGCAAAATAGAAATTGAAAGAATTCACCAATCATTTCTTGAAAAAGATCCCAAAAAGGAAACTACTAGGAATATTAAAGCCAAATTCCAGAGTTCCCAAGTCAAGAAGAAAATATTACAAGCAGTCAGGAAGAATCAGTTTGAGTACTGTGAAAACACAATCAGGATAATACAAGATCTAGCAGCTTCTACACTATGGGATTGAAGTGTTTAGAATATGTTATCCTGGAGGTCAAAGGAGATAGGATTAAAACCAAGAATCATCTACCCAGCAAAACTGAGTATAATACTTCAGGGAAAAATATGATTAGTCAATGAAATGGAGGACTTTCAAGCAATCTTGATGAAAAAAATAGAACTACACAGAAAATTTGACTTTCAATTACAAGAAACTTTACGTCTGTGGACTGAAAAATATGTGTGCACAAACAGGGAATGAGAAACCTGAAAGCTGTACTTTAGGAAAACTACTTTGAAATCTGAACAGAGGACTGATGGGAGTAGAGAGTGACTTATGGCAGCTGGTAGACCAACCAGCAAGATTAATATAATAGTCCAAGTATGAGGAGATCAGGACCAGTACTAGTGAGGTAGTAATATCAGAGGAGAGAAAAAGGCATTAAAAAATATGCAATGATGATATCAACAGAAATATTGAGGAGGTGAGGATTATATCTGTTGTGAGTCTGGTAGACTAGGATGAAGATTGTGCTTGGAACAAGTACTGGCATTACAAGGATACCATGATGGTACACTTGACAGCAATAAGGCAATTTGGAAGAGAGAGAATTTAGAGGGTTAGATTATGAGTTCAGTTTGGGATATTATTAAAGTTAGATACATAATGGACATTCAATTCAATATTCCATTAATAGACAGGGAAATAAAATTGGAGGTCAGTGGAGAGCTTTGAACTGGATAGATAAATTTCAGAATTTTCAGCCCAGGGATGAAAAATAGATCCATGGGAGTTGTTGAGATCAGCAAATTAAATAGAAATCAGCATTACAAGTAAGGATGGGCCCATGGCATACTGTCCGCATCCCTTCCTTTTTGCTTCTAAAGGTGGGCCCAGAAAATCAGGGGAAGCATTCAGCTCCAACACTCCAAACTTTCACAGCAAATAACCATAACCAAACATCTTCCCAGAAATCCCAGACTCCAAAGATGATGAAGATGGCTGAAATTGTGCTCAGAGTAGACATTAGTGTATCCCAGGCTTCCCATAGCTGAGTAATGACTCCTGGCATACCACAATACCTGAGATAAACCTGTGTGAGAATGTTTGACCAGTAATCATATTTCACATTTTTCTACCTTGCTTCTTTCAACAGATCAGAAATCTTTCTTACTCATGTTCTGGAGTACCAAATGCATACTTCATTCCAGCATAGGAGAACATCACAAAAATTACCAAAACCACAAGGTGGAGAGTCCTTATGGTGAGTGGTTGGATGGAACCTGTAAATTATAGGAGACCTGAGGGAATGACAGATCAGCAGAAGATAAGTCTGGATAGGACAAATAAGGCAAAACTAGACCATGTCCCACTGAACTTACCTAAGTTCAGTTAATCTTACCTTCTAAATAACTAAGGGTGAATGAGAGTACCTTCACAAGAGCTTAGTGTTCCCCTATATTTACAGGGCTGCTCAACAGGGCATTAAGATTTATATGCAAGTGTTGCAATCCACAGGGAAATTCTAAATAAACCTATGTTATTTAACTTGAGGAAATTCCAAGTCATGTGGATTCCTTTCTCTCAATTTTTGTCTATAAATGGATTGGGAAGGAGACAAGTTGAATGTTTGGGCTATAGCTACTTCTATCACAAGGAGATCCTTCTTGAACAGATGACTCTGGACCAGCATCATGACTTTTGGAGGTGATGAACAATCCTGAAGAGGTTTCACAGAGAACCTGTAGAGAATTTCACCAATCCAGGAAACTGGTTGTCAAATATTTTGAAAATTTGATTAAGAAGGAAATAGTATTTTAATTCTTAACAAGTTTATGGAGCCATGTGCTGAATAGTGATTCCCTCAACATGGAATCAATATAGACCTTGAAATAGACCAGATACAGACTGATATCTAGCTTCTGCTTTTGCAAGGTTAACCATTCAACCAACAGCTTTCTGTAGCAGTTTAGGACACAGAAGTAACACCTTGTACCACAAAGGGGGAGGCCAACACAGAGAAAAGGAGAAAAAGTTTAAAGATGAATACTGGGCATGCAAATGCCTATATTTCTTACTAGAATGAGAAAACAGTCCCTTTTCAACCACAACAAAGGATAGGAGGTAAATAAATACTTTTAAAATTGCTGAAGAAGTTTATTTGATCAAGCATATCAGCCTTAAGGTAATCAGGAAGAAAGATGCAGGTTTCTCTTCTGAAAGAACAAGGAAACCATTTCCCGCAGTAGCTGAAACTATCAGCTTTTCCATGACTTCCTATAGTTTGTTATGTTTAATTTCTTCTTCAGGATGTTTGTTTCCTCTTATTTTCAGGACATATAAGTTAATGACTTATGGGTAGAGCTACATTTGATGCTTTTCTCACTTGTCATTCTGAATTAGTGATGGTCTTCCTGGACCTCTTTCATTTTCTCCTAGATGAACCCAATCAACCCCAATAGGGCCCTTCTGTCAGCCACATATTCACCTATTTCTGTGCCCTAGTAAAACAGCAAGTGCCCTAGCATACCCAGGATTGCCTGCTAACACAGGTTCTTTGATCTGCTTTTCTAGGAAAGACTGTTCAAAAAGGCATTAACAATAATATTTTTAATTATATTCACTAGCGTAGGGGAAAGATCAGCAGCTGGAATGTCAGAGAAAAATACAAGCAGAGAAATTAGCATTAAGACCAACAGACAGGAATCTGACTGCCTGAATCAAAGGAATATTGCTATACACTTTACATATACCATAGGATGGAAAGAGCATTTACATCTGAGCTGTTGGTGGTCTGAATATAAGGTTACTCAGCATCTCAACCAGAAAACAAAGGGTCCTTCTCATAACTGAACCCTCGATGCAAAATATCTACTCAGAATTTGCTTTGCTGGTTACCAGTCACTTGCAGAGTCCTTGGCAAGTCTATAAAAAGAGAAGGCTTTCAAAGATGGTGGAATGAAAGCAGTAACTTGCTTGAACTTGTCCCTCAATCACCTCCAAAACCTGTAAAGAATGACTCTAAACAAAACTGAGAGCTTCAGAACCTACAAAATGACAGTTAAATACATCTCCAGCTGAAGACAGTCTATCAGGCCAATGGGAAGTGCCTATTGCACCAGGCTGGGAGTAGAGCACTAACCCATGAGGAGATACTGGCACACATTGGGCCTGGAAATCCTAAGTGAACTGAATCACTGGCAGCTGTGATAGTTTCCAGACTTCTCAATACACAAACATAAGAGACAGGTAAGAGTTGAGTGAATCCAGGCAACCCCCGGGATACCTGCCTACCTGTGAACAGTGGGATGAATCCAGGGAAGAACCAGGAGTTTGGAAGAGGAGACATGGAGTCTGAAAGTCAGTCTGGAGTCAAGATGAAAGGACCCTTACTTGGGTACTTAGCGCTGGCTGACAAGGTTATGACTAATTGTGACCTTTGTGCATTCCACTGATACTAAAGGATAATTACTCCTTAAGGATGATTTAATTAAGGATGAGTGGAAGCCAGCCTCCAATCAAGATGAAAGAAGACTTTAGATGGGGACTTTATATTGATTGAGGAGATTATGACTTCCTGAAAATCTTTTGTTTAGACTCTGTAGGCACTTTAGTATTAAGTTATTATGTTATATTGGTATGAACTTTTTTCAGTTGATTGCTGAATAAAGAGAGTTCACTATACAATGTGATTAGAACCTTAAAGTTATTCATAGCAGTAGTCCTCAGGAGAGTTTCTCTTGCTTGATTTTACAGACTTTGGGAGGAGTGGCAATAGCAGCAGCAACAGTAGCTATTTCTGGAGCCCCAGGCCCAGAGATGGTGGGGGGAATAAGTGGCTGCTCAGAGGGCAATACCAGGAATCTTTTTCTTGGCACTGAGGCAGGATTATCTTGCTTTACCCTGCTTGGATCTGGGTTGTAGTGGCTATCCCAGGGTAAGGAGAAGTGCTGTAGTGGAAGAGCTTGAGGTGGCTGTGGAATGGGATTCTTCCTAACAGTTCTGAGGCTGGTACCTAGAAGTAACTTTGATAACTGCACATGTGAGCTGAGCCATGGTTTTAGCCTCAGATCTTGTGCCCAGTGTGTGGTCTGGACCCCTAAATAGCCAGCCATTTGGTGGACCCATTTTGCTAATACTAGATCATCAGTTGTTGTCAAAGTGGGGACAAGATGTTCAGCAGCAATCTTTGCCAATCAATCAGCATGAGCACTGTACTCATGTTCTGGCATTGTGAGGGCCACGTGAGCATCTACATGAAAAACTGACACATCAGTAACCAAAGACATGCTCCAGATATCTTCCCATAATTCTTTGTCCCAGACTTGTTTGCCATGAATTTCCCAATTTTGACTTTTCCACATGGGCATCCATGTAGCCAACCCATTAGCTACTGCCCATGAATCTGTGAATATATGACATTGTCCTCCTTGTTCTGTTTTGATGGCTGGATGCACTACCATAAGTTCAGGAGATTGACTATTTCCATCTATCCCAGTACTCTCCAAAGTCCTTCTAGTACATGGGTTATAAGCTACTGCTTTCCAATGTCTTTTTTGGCCCAAATATTTTGCTGTCCCATCAGTAAACCATGCGTGTCTCTTTTGTTCTTCAGTTGATCTATCATATTCCTCATTCCATTTTACAGAGGACTGTAGCAATTCTTGCTCTGGCTCAGGGGGTGTATCATTCCTTTCAGTGTCTATGTTTGCTATGGATTCATGTAGAGCAGAGACTCTGCTTTTGCCTGTCTTAGCTCTATTTTGAATATACCACTTCCATTTGATGATGCTAGCCTCTTGGTCATGTTCAATTCTGTGAGAAGCTGGGGTACTCATTACCCAGGTCATAATTGGGATTCCATGTCTTAATATCACTTCATGGCTCAGAGTAAGTTGTTCAGTCTCTACCAAAGCCCAGTAAGTAACTAACAACTGCTTTTCAAAAGGTGTATACTGAACTCCAGATGAAGGGAGTTTCCTACACCAAAATCCCAAGGGTACATTTTGGCTTTGCTGTTTTTGCCATAAACTCCAGTTTGCATCAAAATCATCCTGTACAATTACTTGTAATTCCACTGGGCCATTTTGCATGGGCCATAAATTGAGGGCCAATTGTATAGCAGCCTTGGCTTCTTTAAAAGCTTTACTCTTTTCAAGTCCCCAGTTGAATTCATATTTCTTCCAAGTGACTTTATATAAAGGTTTCAAAATCTACCCCAGATGTGGAATGCGGTGCCTCCAGTATCCAAACAATCCTATGAACTTTTGGGCCTCCTTCTTATTAGTAGGGGTAGGAAAATCCTGAATCTTTTGTTGGGCTTGTGGAAGAATTACTTGTAGTCTCTTATTCCATTGTATACCTGAAAACTTAACATTTTGGGCTGGTCCTTGAATCTTTGCAGGGTTAATTCCCAACCTTTGCTTTTCATATGCTCAATTACAAGAGTCAAGCTCTTCTCCACTTCTTTTACTTCTTTTCCCTGTATCATTATATCATCAATGTAGTGGGTAATCTGTATGCCAGATAGCTTTAATTCATTCAGCTGTTCAGCTACAATCCTGTGACAAATAGTAGGGCTATGCAGGTATCCTTGTGGCAAGCAGGTGAAGATACATTGTCAACCCTGCAAAGTGAAAGCAAATTGGTCCCATTGTCTAGGGTCTATTGGGATGGTAATGAAGGCATTTGCCAAATCAATAACTGCATATCAAGTCCCATCATATGCCTGCATCCTTTCTATTAAGGTGATGGTATCCGGAACGGCAGCATATAAAGGAGGAGTCACCTTAATCAGTTGTCTGTAATTCATGGTCATTCTCAACATTCCATCTGATTTTTGTACTGGCCAGACAAGATTATTCCATCATGTGGTTGTAGGGACTAACACTCCTGCTTCAACATATTCTTTTATGGTGGTGGTAATTTCATCTTGCTCACCTGGCACACAATACTGCTTTAAAGTAATTACCTCAGAAGGTTCAGGTAAAGTGATTGGGTCCATTTTTATTTTCCCCACTAAAACTGTACTAATTCCTATCTTCCTTACAGCAAATTGGTATCTTCCTTCAGGTGAATTCAGAGTGATACCTTTCAATATATCTATTCCAATGATGTATTCAGGAATGGGTACAATAATCACAATATATTCTTTCTTAGGTAATTGTCCAGTTTTCATTGCTATTTTAACTTGTCTGGCTGATATTTCAGCCCCTCCAAGTCCTGTGATGGTAATAGGAGTTTCATGTTTAAATTAATTAGGGTTTCCATAGATAAATGAGGCCTCTGCCCCTGTATCAATTAAAGCCCTAGCTATAGTAGTTGATCCATTCTTCCAATATATTGTTAAACCAGTATGGGGTCTTGTAACGATACTGGGATTTGAAGATCTTCTACGGCCCTTGAACTTGCTGACATAGCAGGAAGGTGTGGAGCAAGAGAATGCCGGAACCAAACTAGTCTCTGTGCGGGGATAACTAGAAGCAGTAGCAGAGGCAGCGGCTGTGGTTGCAGTGCGAACTCCTTTTTCTTTGAGCCTTCCAATATCTCTGCTAAGGACTCCTGCTAAGGACTGCCTGGGACGAGAACTGCGGGGGGCCGGAGCTGCTGGGAGCAAGCTGCCTGGACGCTGAGCAGTTGTCCTGAGTGAGGAGAGGAGGGTCTTTGTCTGAGGTAGCCTGTCCTGTTTTGAAGGCTTGAGAATGTGGGTGTTTACTACTTTAACTACATGTTCCAACTTCATAACTACTGTGTTGCCTTTGACTTTCTGGTTTTGGGACTCAGTTTTCTGGTATTTAAATGAATGTTCTAGCTATATTTCTTATGTAGAGAGCCTGTTACATTTTTGTGATTAATAACTATATCTGCATATTTATAGTTACTGTAGGCATTGTGAATACTGCATTGCTGATACAGGTCTGCAATTTCCTCTGTGTATTTCTTTAATCTGGGTAGGGTCTTGGTCCATTTCCTATTCTCCCTGAAGCTGTGGCAAATTTGGATTCAATTATTCAGAAATATCTGTAGGAATGGCTCCTACTTCCCTATTCAGTTGAATATTAAGTACCCTTTCTTTGTACATCTTATGCAGCTCTTCAATTGGAATACCATCTATTCTTCTAAAATCCACTCCTATTCTCAATAGAGCAGTAAACAATGCTCCTCTTGTCAATCTATTTTGTCTCTGGCTATTTACTCTCCTTCTTTGAGAAAATTTATCTCTTCCCTATTTCTCTAAGTCACTTAATCGTGAAATCTTATCCAGAACCTCTGAGAGAGAATTCCCCATTCTTTGGGTGAATCAATTCAATATATCAGTAACCTCCTATTGAGTGAAATCTTCAGTTATCACCCTGTACTCTGTTTGGCCCTGTTGCTTTTCCTCCCTTCTTCTTATTATGGGTAGAACTTCTGCATTAGAAGACTCCTCTTTTAACCTTGTTCTGTTCTCCTCACATACATTCTCCTGGCAGTTGTTGGGGCAACTTTGCTCAGCCTGTGAAAAAGCTGTATACACATTCCTTCTACTAGTTTTTTTGCTTCTTTTTGACTACATGAATAGCAGCTTGTTCTTCTACACCTGAGACCCTCCAATTTATTCTTCTGAATGCTGTGGCACAGAAGAGTCCTCAAGCAAACCAGCCATCTCCCTTGCCATCCAAGCATTTTCCTCCAGCACCTTATCTCTACTTTTACACATAAAATGATAACTTGTTAGCAAGACCCAGCCTCTCCTGCACACTTCTGCCAGTTCTTTGACTGGTTCTTTGGGCACTCCTTGCTAACATCTTTCTAAATCTCTAGGTTCTCCCTTCTGTAGCCTTGGTTCCAAGTTTTCACAGGGTCCTGTGCTTTTGGCCCATTCTCTTGCTAGAGAGGAATAAAGCAAATTCTCTCATCCTGGGATAGACATTTCTCCCTCTAAAGCCCCCCTGTTTCCAAGTAGAGGCCTGACATTTATCAATCCCATCCTTATCACCAAATGTAACAATAATGCCATATTCACAACACCCATGTTGGTTATGAACATGCTGGTAGAGTTGTGAATCACAAAATGTAGCAAACTCTCCACATGGATGGCAGAACCAAAGCCTTTATTCAAATGCCAGAAAACTGAGTCCCAGAACCAGAAAGCCAAGTCCCAGAACCAGAAAGCCAAAGTCATTACAGTAGTTATGAAGTTGATGCACATGGTTAATGCAGTGAACAACCACATTCCCAAGCCTTCACAGTAGAACAGGCTCCCTCAAGCAGGGATCCTTCTCTCACTCATGGTAGCTCCTCAGCCTGGTTCTTGGAAGTTCTTGGCAAAAGTTGCAGAAGGAGAGTCTCAGCAAAAAGTTGCAACCTCCAAGTGCTCACTGAGAGAAAATCTGACTGTCTTGCTGGTTCTCTTCCTTATATACATATTCTGCCCCTTCCTATTAAGGTGTTAACTACACCCAAGGTGTTAACTACTTCTGTGTTAATTAAACAGCTTAAACAAGGTGTTAACTTGAAACAAAGTGCTAAGTGCCTGCTTACTTGCCAGTACAAAGGGGCATGGAAGATCTCCAGTTTCCATTAACATTACAATTAGCCATGAACAACTGAGGTTTTTCCAATTATTTAGATCTAACTTTATTTGTGTGAAAATTGTTTAGTAATTTTGTTCATATAGTTCCTGGGTTTGTTTTGGCAGATAGATTCCCAAATATTTTTTAATGTCTACTGTAACTTTAAATGGAATATCTGTTTCTCTTTCTTGTTGTTGGTATTTTTTAGAAGTATATGGGACTTTATATAGGATTTATGTGGGTTTGTTTTATATCCTGTAACTATTCTAAATTCATTTATTTATTTGTTTAGTCATTTACTTATTTATTTATTTATTATTTCAAGTAGTTTTTTTTAACCAGATTCTCTAGGATTCTCTAAGTATATCATCATATTATCTGCAAAGAGTGATAGTTTGTTCTCTTCTTTGCCTAATCTGATTCCTTAAATTACTTTTGCTTCTGTTATTGCTACAGCTACCCTTTCTAGTACCAAATTGAATGATAGGGTTGATAGTGAACATCCTTGTTTCACTCCTGATCTTACTGTAAATGCTTCTAGCTTATTCCCATTATATGTAATATTTGCTGATGGCTTTAGACAGATACTACTTATTTTTTTAAGAAAGACTTTCTTTTTTTTCCTATACTTTCTAGTGTTTTTAATAGGTATGTGTGTTGTATTTTGTCAAGAGTTTTTTCTGCTTCTATTGAGATAATTATATGGTTTCTACTAGTTTTGTTGTTGATATGATTGATTATATGGATAGTTTTCCTAATATTGAACCATCCTTGAATTTCTGGAGTAAATCCTACCTGATCAAGGTGTATTGTTCTTGTGATAAGTTGCTGTAGTCTTTTTGCTAATATTTTATTAAAAATTTTTGCATCTGTATTCATAAGGGAAATTGGTCTATAATTTTCCTTCTCCATTTTGTCTCTCTCTGCTTTAGGTATCAGTACCATATTTGTGTTATGAAAAGAATGTGGTTGGATTCTTCTCCAATTGTCTCAAATATGCTTTAGAGTATTGGAATCAATTGTTATTTAAATGTTTAATAGAATTCACTAGTAAAGGCATGTGGCCCTGGAGATTTTTTTTTTCATATGGAATTCATTGACGGCTTGTTCAATTTCTTTTTCTGAGATGGATTTATTTAAGTATTTTACTTCCTCTACAGTTAATCTGAGCAGCTTATATTTTTAAATATTCATCCATTTCACTAAGATTGTAAAATTTATTTCCATAGAACTGGGTAAATTTATTCCTAATTATTGTTTTAATTTCCTCTTCATTGGAGGTAGGTTCACCCTTTTCAATTTTGATACTGATAATTTGGATTTCTTCTTTCTTTTTTTTTTATCATATTGACTAGAGGTTTATCAATTTTATTGTTTTTTTTAATAAAAACAAGCTCTTAGTTTTATTTAGCAATTCAAAATTTTTCTTAATTTCAATTTTATTAATCTCTCCATCAGTTTTTTGTATTTCCAATTTAGTATTTAATTTGGGATTTTCAATTTGTTCCTTTTTTAACTTTTTCAGTTGCATGCCCAGTTTATTGATCTCCATTTTCTCTATTTTGTCCATGTATACATTCAGAGCTATAAAATTTCCCCTAAAAACTGCTTTTGCTGCATCCCACAAGTTTTGGTATATTGTCTCTTTATTGTCATTCTCTTGAATGAAGTTACTGATTGTTTCTATAATTTCTTGTTTGACCCACTCATTCTTTAAGATTAGATTATTTAGTTCCCAATTACTATCTAGTTTACCTTTCCATGGCCCTTTATTACATATAATTTTCATTGCATCATAATCTGAGCAGGATGCATTTAATATTTCTGCCTTTCTGCACTGAATTGTGAGGTTTTTATGCCCCAGTACATTGTCAATTTTTGGTTATGCGCTAGGTACTGCTGAGAAGAAGATATATTCCTTTTATCCCCATTAAATTTTCTCCAGAAGTCTATCTTATCTACCTTCTTAAAAATTCTATTCACCTATTTAATTTCTTTCTTGTTTATTTTGTGGTTAGTTTTATCAAGCTAAAAGAGAGCAAGATTGAGATCCCCAACTAGTACAGTTTTGCTCTCTATTTCTTCCTCTAACTCCTTTACCTTCTCCTCTAGGAAACTGGATGCTATACCACATATATTTTGTGATGATATTGCTTCATTTTCAATGGTGCTTTTTAGCAGGATTTAATTTCCTTCCTTACCTCTTTTAATTAGATCTTTTTTTTTCTTTTGCTTTATCTGAGAAAAGGATTGCTACCCTTGCTTTTTTTACTTTATCTGAAGCATCATATAATTCTACTCCAGCCTTTTTCCTTCACAGTGTGTGTTTCCCCCTGCTTCAAATGTGTTTCTTCTAGACAGCATATTGTAGGATTATGGTTTTTAAACCATTCTGCTATCTGCCTCCATTTTATGGGAGAGTTCATCACATTCACATTCACAATTATGATTACTCTCTGTGTCTTTCCCTCCATCCTATTTTCTCCCCAGTTTGAGCTTTTACTTCTCCCTTCTCCCTTCTCCTTCTTAAGAGTTTTCCTTTTGACCACTGCCTCCCTCAGTATTCCATCTCTATCCCCCACCTTGTTTTGCCTACTCTTCTCTCATTACTTCTTTGCTCCCCTTTAATCACTTCCCTTCCACTCCCACTTTTACCTCCTACTGCCTATATGGCACTACAGATTTTTATACTTAATGAAATATTTTATTCCCTCCTTGAACCCAATCCAATGAGAGTAAACCTCATACAATGCTCCTCTCCCTTCCTTCTTTCCCTCTAGTATTTTTGTATCTCTTCATGTTAGGATCCTATACTTAACAGATTATGTTATTCCTTCCTTGAACTAAAACCAATGAGAGTAAAGTTCATATAATGTTCATCTCCCTCCCTTCTTTCCCTCAACTATAGTATGCTTTTATTCCTCTTTCTATGATCTTAAGTGTGAGTATGGAATTAATGTTGTCCTCTGAATTTGATTCTTCTTGCTGGCAATAATAGGATTCAATTGTTTTTGCTTTTGTTTATTAACTTGCTTCTGTCTCATTGTGATTGCCTATTTCCTGACTTTTAAAGCAGATTTCTGACTCTGGAGTACAGAGGCTTCTGAACCACACTTTTCCCACCTGGGAGCTAGAGGCCTGGTTGTTGACTTTGTGTGCTGTGGCCTCTAAGTGTCTAGACTGAGACTAAGGACTGGACTTTCTGTGCTTCCCCTGGTTTACACTGATGCTCAGAGTAAGATGTCAGGGAGGGTGGTCTGGCTACTTCATATTTCTGCCTCTGTGCCCCTGGGCCGGAGCTCAAGCAGCATCAGCAGCTGGTGGCCAGGCGGCACTGGTATTTGTAGATTGTGCTAAAGCACACCAGGATTTGCAGGCTCCACTGCCCTGAGCTTCAATATCTCCCACTTGTCAGGTGAGACGGGCTTCATTGGGATGCCTCCCACCCTTCACTTCAGATTCAGCACAGCCTCAGTCACTACCTTCCTCTATAACTCTCAAGCTGGTTCCACTATTTCAGGATGTTACACTGGGGCAATAATCTCTGGGTTTTCAGGGTCAGAGTGGGTGATTAGAGCAGCTAGGCTTTACTTCCCTATCTTGACTCCTGGAAATTCAGGTACATGATTTATAAACATCCAGGCTGTAGGATGATAGCGTCAGGAATAACTGCCACTCCTGTGCGTCTTGTGCTCATCTCTTGTCCAGCTCCAGCAGATATTCTGTCCTGCAGTGAGAGGTCTGAGAATCACCCCTTAGGAGGATGAATCTGCTTGCTGGGGGTCACTTGGGCTCCGCTGTGGTCTGATTTCAAGTCTGTGCTGGTTCAACCCCCACGTGCTCCATGCTCTACCTGCCTAGTCCTATGTGTGCCTTTTCCAATACTGGGAATCTGCCATGTTCCATCTTTCAATGGATTCTGTCACTCTAAAATTCATTCAGATTCACTTTTTAGAGGTTACTGATGGAATTAATGGAAGAGTTCAGGTGAGTTCCTGCCTTCACTTTGCCATCTTGTATTAATTCAATTTTTTAAAATGGAATTTTATCAATATTACCAATAGTATTTAGGATTTCCAATTTAGTGTTTAATTGGGGATTTTAAGTCTCCCCCCCAATTCTTTTTAGTTGTATACTTGCTTCATTGGTCTGCTTTTCTCTACTTTATTGATGTAGTTAGCAATATAAACTGATGTAGTTAGCAATTAATGGATTTGACAATATAAATTTTGCTCTCACTCCTTTCTTCTGCTTTATCCCATTGGCTTTGATATCATATCTTCTTAGAGTCATTCTCTTTCATGAAATTATTGATTATTTCAATAATTAGTTCTTTACCCTTCTCATTTTCTATGATTAGGGTGCTTTATCTCCAATCTATGTTTCTGTGATTCCTTATTATTTTATACTTATTTTTCTGCATTATGACCTGAGATTGATATCTTTAATTTTACTGCATTTAACAAAAAAGTTTTAAGTCCCCATATTTGATGAATGTTTGTAAACATAACATGAACAACTAAAGAAAAGTTACATTCTATTCTATGTCCATTGAATTTTCTCCAGAAATCCATCATAATTAGATTATACAAATTTTATTCATTTCCTTCACTTTTTCTTTTTTTTTGTTTATGTAGTTTTTAAAGGGGAAAATTAAAATCCCTTTTTATTGTAGTACTATTTCTAACTATAACTAACACTTCTTTTAAAAATTTAATTGCTTTGTTTTTGATGCCCATAGGATTATTCTTGATATTGTTTCATTGTCTATGATATGTTTTTATTAATTGTAGTTATTCCTTTTATCCCTTGTAATTAAACCTATTTTGTGAAAACTGTTTGTGGAATTATAACTGATATTATGGATATATGACATATGGAATTATGACTGTGTTTTTTAAGCAGTATAATCTTAATGAATTCTATTCCTACATTCCATTTTAATCTGTGTATCGCTTTTCCTTAATTGTGTTTCTTGTGAACAACCTATTCTTGGGTTCTGAGTTTTACTCCATTCTGCAATCCATTTCCATGGGTGAGGTCTTCCCATTCACATTCAAACTTAAAATTACCTTTTGTGAATTTATCTTCATCCTACTTGACTCACTATTATCCTTCTCAGCCTTTCATTTTAACCTATGCCATTACCTTATCTTCTCTCCTTACCTTCCTTTTGCTTATTCTAATTACCCTTCTAAAACCTTCCTTATCCTCTCCACCCAATCTTTGAAATCTTAATCTACACACACTTCTAAAAGAGCCTCCCACACCCTTTCTCCCAGTCCTCTCACCTCTCTAAAAGTTCAAGACACCTATGACACTCCAGATGAAAACTTTGTTTCCTCTTTTACACAGTTCCAATGAGAGTAAGGCTGCAATATTACCAAGCCTTCATCTTTACCTGATTCCTTTGTTTCAGATCTTCCTTTTACAATCCACTTTATAAGATCGCTGCTCCTTTTTACCTTTTTCTGCCAAGTTTTACTTTTTAGAATAACCCCATCATATACCATTCAGTCCCAACCTTTCTTTCAAACTACACTAGTAATGATATCAGTTTTAAGAATCCAGTAGGAAGGTGGAGGCAAGATGGTGGCATAGAAGCAACAAGGTTCCAAAGCTCCCACATAGTCACCTCAAATACCCATAACATATGACTCTAAACAAATTTTAGGATTCCAAAGCTCACAAAAATACGGAAAAAAAAATATCCCATTGAAGGCAGCTCAGCAGGAAGGGCTCTTCACAGCATGCTGGGAGCAGAGCCCAGCCCAGCCTGAAACTGTGCCTTGGCCCCAGGGGCAGCCAGGACGAGCTGCAGCTGGAGTCTTCAGGAAAGTAGATCAGAGGCACCTGTGGCAGTTTCCAGAATTATCAAGCCATAAGAAACAAAGACAAAGTGAAAGGTCAGTGGAACTCAGCTAAATTTGGGGGGGAAAGTGGTCCAGCCAAACTGCCTCCAGGGCAAGGAAGTGGCAGAAGTGGCAGCCCTGCTGGCACCTCCATGTGGCTGCTTCAGAGCTCCTGGCCTGCAGACTGCAAGGGGGCAAAGCCATCACTCAGATGCTAAGTGCTCTTGCATTGAGCAGCCTGGATCCAGACCGTGGTCTTGAGTGGTGGTCCTGGGGTGCATTTTTAGTGAGCCAAAGCTGGTGGGGTCTGCAAAAAAATGGCAGCCTCTCAATAGCTCCAGCAGCTGCAAAAACCCCAGTGATTTGGGACAGAGCTTTCTCCAGTGGAAGCAGGGTTCCACAGAGTTAAAAAGTCAAGTAATTGACTGGCAACATGAGCAGGCAAAGGAAGCAAAGTAAGAACAGCAACCAAACTTTAGATTCCTTCCTTGGGGACAAAAAAAGGATCAAAGCATGGAATGGGAGGAAGACAACACAGTCAGAACTCCCACACTAAAAGCTTCCAAGAAACATGAAGACTGCCTACAAGCCACAGAGCAACTTAAAAAGGATTTTGAAAACCAAATAAGAGAAGTGGAGGAAAAAACGGGAAGAGAAATGAGAATGATGCAAGAAAATCATGAAAAGAGAGTCAACAACCTGACTGAAAAAAATAACACCTTAAAAAATAGATTAACTCAAATGGCCAAAGAGACCCAAAAAGCCAATGAGAAGAAGAATGCTTTAAAAAAGTTGAATTTGCCAGATGGAAAAAGAATCTCAAAAGCTTGCTGAAGAGAATAATTCCTTCAGAATTAGAGTGGAGCAAATGGAAGCAAATGACTTTATGAAAAATCAAGATACTATTAAACAGATCCAAATGAAGGAAAAAAATAGAAGGCAATGGGAAATATCTCCTTGAAAAAACCACTGACCTGAAAAATAGATGCAGGAGAGACAATTTAAAAATTATTGGATTACCTGAAAGGCATGATCAAAAAAAGAACTTAGAAAGTACCCTCACAAGAAATTCTCAAGGAAAATTGCCCTGATATTTTAGAACCAGAAGGGCAAAATGGAACTTGAAAGAATTCACCAATCACCTTCTGAAAAAGATCCCCAAAAGAAAACCACTAGGAATGGTATAGCCAGGTTCTAGAGTCCCCAGATCAAGGAGAAAATATTACAAGCTGCCAAGGAGAAACAATTTGAATACTGTGGAAACACAATCAGGATAACCAAGGTTCTAGCAGCTTTTACATTAAGGGATCGAAAGGCCAGGAATATGGTATTCTGGAGATCAAGGGAGTTAGGATTAAAACCAAGAATCACCTATCCAGAAAAACTGAGTATAATGTTCCAGGGCAAAATATGGTCATTCAGTGATGTGGAGGACTTCCAAACATTCTTGCTGAAAAAACCAGAACTGAAAAGAAAATTTGACACTCAAATACAAGAGGCATGAGAAGATAAACATGGAAAAGAAATCATAAGGAACTTATCAACATTGAACTATTTACATGCCAACATGGAAAAACAATAATTGAAACTTATGAAACTTTTCTCAGTATGAGGATAGGTGAAGGGAATACAAATGTATATATAAGTATACACACACATAAGTCAATATAGGAGGGTTTATATATGCATACAAACATATATCTGAGTATGTGTATATATGAGTACATAGAGGGCACAGGATCAATTGAATAAGAAGGGACAGTGCTCTAAAAGGTGAAATTCTGAGGTGGGAGAGGATTAGAATGAGAGGAGACAGGGAGACACCGAATGGGGTTAATCATCTCACATAGAAGAGGCAAGGGATAATTGTCACAATGGAGGGGAAGAACAGGAAGGCAAAAGAGAAAGGGTCAACTTTATTCTCATTGAATTTGGCTTAGGGAAGGAATGACATAAACTCTAAACTGGGTATCTTGCCAAACAGGAGATTAGGAGCGATGGGGATGAGAGGTGGGATGACAAAGGGGAGAGCAGGGTCAGGGGGAGGGTTGCTTGAAGAACACACTTCTGTAAAGGGACAGGGATGAGGTAAAGAATAGAATGAGGGGGGGAGACAGGTTAGGAAGGAGGACATATAATCAGTCTCTCACAATATGCCCACTGGGAAGATTTTCTGCATAATTACATATGTACATCCTGTATTTAATTGCTTGTCCTTTCAGTGAGGGTGGGTAATGAGAGAGGAAGAGAAAGAATCTAGAATTTAAAGTTCTATAACCAAATGTTAAAAATATATATGTATATATATTATCATCATTATTATTATTATTAATCTTATTATTAAGATATACATGCACTGTGGTAGGGAGCTTCATCTTGCCCTACCAGAAAGTCAGGGGGGCAAGGGGGAGGACATAGGAGAGAGCAGATTGTGGGGGAAGAGGGTGTCATACAGTGGGATGGCTGTTTTGAGGTGTTGGGTGGGGGAAAGATGGGGAGAAAATTTGTAACTCAAAATCTCATGAAAATGAAAGATGTAAACAAAACAAACAAACAAATAAATAAAAATTTAAAAAATAAAAGCTAACAGTTGAAAAAAAGAGAAAAAAAAGAAAATCATGAAAAATGAATTAAAAGCTTGCTAAAAGAGACACAAAAATGACTGAAGAAAATAAGACCTTAAAAAATAGACTAACTCAAATGGCAAAAGTGGCCCAAAAAGCAATAAAGATAAGAGGTCAAAGGAGCTAAGATTAAAACCAAAAATCACCTACCCCGAAAAACTGAGCATAACACTTCAGAGGAAATTATGGACATGCCATGAAATAGGGTAATTTCAAGCATTCTTGATGAAAAGGCAAGAGCTGAACAGAAGATTCGACTTTCAAATAAAAGAATTAAGAAAAGCATGAAAAGGTAAACAGGAAAGAGAAATAATAAGGAACTTATTAAAGTTGAACTGTTTACATTGCTACATGAAAAATGATACTTATAACTAAGTGTGGGGATAGTTGAAGGAAATATGTTCATCTGGATATTTTAGATCAAATTTCCCATTGAGTTCTGATCTTTTTGTCAGAAGTATTTAAAAGACTTTTTATTCATTAATTGTCCTTTTTTATATTAGGGATTATATAAAACTTTGCTGGATACGTTATTCTTGGTCACAACCCCAACATGTTTGCTCTTTAAAATGAAATGTTCCAGCATCTACAACTTTTCAGTGTAGAAGCTCTTGGGTCTTATGCAATCCTGACTGAGTCTCTGCAGTATTTAAATTATTGTTGTTGTTGTTCTTGTTGCTCCTAATATTTTATCCTTAACCTGGAAGTTTTGAAACTTAGCTGTGACATTCCTGTAAGTTTTCCTTCTGGAATCTCTTTTGGGGTGTGAATTGTGGCCCTTTTTTCAATTTCTACATTAGCAACTTGTTTTGGAACTTCAGGGTATGTTTACTTAATAACTTCTTCTAATATTATGTCAAGATTCTTTTTGTGTTTATAACTTTCAGGCAGTCCAACAATTTTTATATTGTCTCTTCTGGATCTGTTTTCCAGATCAGTTGCTATTTTTAAGGAGATATTTCAGATTATCTTCTTTTTTTCCCATAGGTTTATTATTTGTTGGTGCCTTATAACGTCATTCAATACCTTTAGCCATCTTCTAGTTTTCAAGTTATTTTATTTGTTTAAGATTTTAGACCTCTTTTTCCAATTAGATAACTTACTTTTAAATTTTTTCTTAAATTGCTTTTCATTTAACTTGAGATATTCAAGTCATTTGGGTGCCTCTCCTTTGCTCTTTTTCCCCCTTTTTGGGGGGTGGGGTGGGGAAAGAGGGAAGGCTGGGCAATTGGGGTTGAGTAACTTAGCCAAGGTCACACAGCTAATATGCATTATGTTAAGTGTCTGAGGCCCTATCTGAATTTAGGTCCTCCTGATTCCAGGGCTGGCACTCTATTCACTGTTCCACCCATATGCCCCCTTTCCTTCTGTTTTTTATTGTAAATATGGGTATGGGTAGGACCAAGTTGAAAGCAACATCTTTCTCACACAGATAAATCTTCCATATATGGCTCTGGGCCAGAATATCTCCTGTTACCAGTATCGAAGATTTTCTCAGTACAATTCCTAAACTGTTCACAGAGAATCTCAGTCATCAAAAATACCGGTAGATCAAAAGTTTCCAAAAAAAAAAAAGGATTAGTATTGAATTGTTTCTCAGTGTCTATCTGGAACTTTTTAAAGATAACTCAATCAATAAGCAACATTCTGTGGCAATTTGGGAGAGGTAAATAAGGCCTTTCACTGCAGAGGAAGTGGAGGCACAGTGAAAAGAAAATGGTGAAAGAATTCTAGAGGAGTATTTGGCATGGATGTGTGAAGATTTGTTATTGGAATGAGAAAACACTCCCTTTAGAAAACAGAAAAGTACAGGAAGCATAGAAATACTTTTAGGATTGTTTTTTTAAAAAAAGTCTATTTTATCAAACAATGAGGGTTAAAGTGATCAAAAAAATTGAGAATGTCATGAGTGTTTCTTATCAAAGGACAAGAAAAGTATTTCAAGCAGTGTGTGAATGCATCATAATTAGCATTTCCTTCTATAGTTAGTTATATTCAATTTCTCTTTAAAAAAAATTTGTCTCCTCATAATTTCAGTACACATAAGAAATTAATGACCTCTGGGTAGAGCTCCATTTGATGCTTTTATCATCTGGATGTCTGAGTCTGTGATGGTCTTCCAGTATCACTTTTGCTCTGTCCTGGATAAACCTATCAGGATGTTGTTTATAAGGAAACCCTAGCTCCCTTCCCTCAGTTAGTCAATAAATATTTGTGCACCTATCCTTTGCCTTAAGAACTTTGATAAGTTGTACTTTACAATGCCAAAAGTCCCTCTTCTAAATTAAAGTACCTTCTTGAAATTTAAGCTCAATTCAGGGCTTGTTTTCTCTATGCTTCTTCTCTTGCCTGCCTTTCTGTTTTATTTGGTTATATAATGTTTCCAATAGAGAGGAATACCAAGATAAGTAATGTAATCTTTTGAGCCATGACTTCCTATCTCTGCCTCAGACCATGTTTGTGACACCTGAGACATCCATTTATCTCTCTGATCTTTTCCATCCTCTGCTATAAAATTGAAATGTAGGACTAAAGGATATCATTGATGCAAGGCTCTGCTCATTATGGTTGAGTTTCCAAGATCCCAGGGAGAAAAATGCACCTGAAATACTGTTAAGATTAAGTTATATTTTGGGGTGGAGTCTAGATGGTGGAGTAAAAGCAGGAACTTGCTTTAGCTTGTCCCCCAGTCACCTCCAATACCTGTAAAAATTATTCTAAACAAATTTTAGAGCAAAAAAGCACACAAAATTACAGTGTGAAATACATCTCCAGAATAAGATTGTCTGGAAGATCAGTAAGAAGAGTTTATCACACTGAGCTGGAAGTGGAGTGCAGTCCCATGTGAGCTGTGATGGCACAGACTGGCAGCAAAGACTGACTGGAGCAAACTTCAAGGTATTGAATCACTGGTAACTATGAGACTTTCCAAACCACAAACATAAAAGAGAAAATAAAAGGTCAGTGGGGGAAAACCTGTTAGACCTGGATGAGAAAAGAGTGGGGACACTTCCTACTCCAGGGTGGTAGAGAGTGCAGTGACTATGGTGGCAGCAACAGCAGCAGCAGAAGTGATAGCAGCTTCCAGAGTTCCAGACCGACAGATGGTTGTGGGATGGAGGGGCATGGCAAGCAACTGATCAGAGAATAATTGCAGGAAAATCTTTGCTGGCTCTGAGGCAGGATTCTCTTGTTTTGCCCTGCTTGGATCTGGATCACAGTCTTGGATGACAGAACCTAGGGGGAGGAAGAGATTTGACTTGCAGAGCTTGTGGCAGTAGTGGAGAGGGAATCCTCCTCATAGTTCTGAGGCAGGTACCCAGAAGTATCTCCAACAGCAGTTGCTCAAAACACCATAAGTTTGGAAAACATCCCTTTACACTCTGGAAGCAGAGTCCTATTGTGGGAAAGAGCTCAAATGTTAAGTAATTGGCTGGTAAAATGAACAAATGGAGGAAAAGAAATCAGACTATAGAATCTTTCTTTGATGTCAAAAAAGATCAAAACAGAATCAGAAAGAAACAACAAAGTCAAAATTCCTGCATCAAGAGCCTCCAAGAAATATATGAATTGGTCACAGGCCATGGAGGAGCTCAAAAAGGACTGTGAAAATCAAGTAAGAAAAGTAAAATGGGGAAGAGAAATGAGAATGATAAAAGAAAATCATGGAAAATGAGTCAATAGCTTGCTAAAGGAGACCCCCCCAAAATAGTGAAGAATATGACACCTTAAAATATAAACAAACTCAAATGGCAAAAGAAATCCAAAGAGCCAAAGAGGAGAAGAATGCCTTAAAAAGCAGAATTGGTGAAATGGAAAGGGAAATGCAAAAGTTCACTGATGAAAATAATTCCTTCAAAATTAGAATGGAGCAAATAGAAGCTAATGACTTTATGACAAATCAAGTTATTATAAAGTAGATCAAAAAGAATGAAAAATTAGAATATAATGTAAAATATTGGAAAAACAACTGAACTGGAAAATAGATCCAGGAGAGATCAGCTAAAAATTATTGTACTACCTGAAGACCATGATCAAAAAAAGAGCCTAGGAATTGTCTTTCAAGAAATTTTCAAGGAAAACTGCCCTATATTCTAGAATCAGAAGGTAAAATAGAAATTGAAAGAATGCATCAATCAACTATTGGAAAAGTTCCCAAAAAGAAAATTCCTAGGAATATTATAGTCAAAGTCTAGAGTTCTCAGGTCAAAGAGAAAATATTACAAGCAGTCAGGAAGAAGCAATTTGAATTTTGTGCAAACACAATCAGGATAGCACAAGATCCAGCAGCTTCCACTTTAAAGGATCAAACAGCTTGGAATACGATATTGTAGAGGTCAAAAGAACTAGGATAAAAACCAAGACTCACCTATTTAGCAAAACTGAGTATAATATGTCAGGGGAAAATATGGACATTCAATAAAAGAGGGTACTTTCAACCATTCTTGAAGAAAAGATCAGAGCTGAAGAGAAAAATTGACTTTCAAATACAAGAATCAAGAGAAGCATGAAAAGGTAAACAGGAAAGAGAAATCATAAGGAACTTATTAAAGTGGAACTGTTTACATTCCTACATGGAAAGATGATATTTGTAACTCATAAGACTTTTCTCAATATTAGGAGACTTGAAAGGAATATGTGTGTGTGTGAATGTATATGTGCATATGTATGTGCATGTATATCTGCATATATGTGTGTATATGTATATATGTGTATACGTGAGTACGTATGTGTACATAGATAGTGAGAGTGAGTTGAATATGAAGGGATGATATCTAAAAAATAAAATTAAGAGGTGAAAGAGGAATTTATTAGGGGAAGGAGAAAGGCAGAGACAGAATAGGAAAATTACCTCACCAAAAAAAAAAAAAAAAAAGAACCAAGATAAAGCTATTACAATGGAAGGGAAGAGCAGGGAGGTAAAAGGGAATGAGTAAACCTTCCTCTCACTGAATTTTGTTTAAGGAGTGAATAACATGCACACTCAATTGGGTTTCTTACCCTACATGAAAGTAGGAAGGAATGGGATAAGGGGGAGGTGATAGAATGGAGGGCATATTTGGGGAGGGGGTAAACAGAAGCAGACACTTTTGAAAAGGGACAGAGTCAAAGGAGAAAATAGAATAAATGGAAGGTGGGATAGGATGGAGGGAAATGTAGTTAGTCTTTTACAGTGTGACTACTATGGAAATGTTTTGCCTAAGTACACATGTATAACCTATATTGAATTGCTTGTCATCTCAATGGAGGTGGGCGAGGAGGGAAGAAGGTGAAAAATCTGGTACTCAAAGCTTAAAAACAACAAATGTTAAAACATGTTTTTTACAAGCAATGTAGAAATAATATAAATATGCAATATAGAAATCCATATTGCCCTACAAGAAAGTAATGGGTAAGGGGGAGAGGGCAGTGGAATGGGAGATATAAGAGAGGGCAGACTGGGGGAAGGCATAATGTATGTTTGCCATCTTGGAGTGGGAGGTAGGTGAGAGATGGGGAGAAAATCTGGAACTCAAAATCTTGTGGAAATAAAAGTTGAAAACTAAAAATAAATAAGTAAATACAAAAAAGATTAATTCATATTTTGTACATTTTCTCAACCAATATTACAATACTAGGAAATCAACAACACCATAAATCAACCATTTATCTTTAAAATTTGCTGATTTCTGAGTTGTTAATGCTCATGCTGGAAAATTAATAACTGGTTCTTAACAACTGCTAGGAGTTGGCTCTTGTGCTGTCTTCCATGGTGGGTATTCAGGGTATTCAGATTATAAAAGCAAAGTTCTGTTGGGTTGGTATGATCATGGCAGTAGACCAAGCTTGCCTTCTGAGAATAACTGAATGAATTAGAGAAGGCAATGTGGAAACAAACCATCACTACTTCCAGGTGATATGATACTATAGAGAATCCTAGATAATCAACTAAAAAACTAGTTGGAAATAATTAACAACTGACATCTCCTTAACATGACACTTCATCTCTTTGCTCTGGCTTTTTAGTTGTGGGACTTGGACACAGGGAAACCTGACTTTGAAGCAAAATCTTTACGTGGGATTCCAGGCTGTATCTCTCACAAGGTTAGACGAAGTCAATTAACTGTCTATCTATCTATCTATCTATCTATCTATCTATCTATCTATCTATCTGCCTGCCTGTCTGTGTTGGTCTGTTATTAATTAATTCTAATACTGTTTGTGCAAAAAGAATGAAATTCTCTTGAATGTAGAGAGGTATTCCCCCCCTCCCCCCGTTCTACAGCATCTTCATCAATTTCCACCAAAGCAGACTTATTTGTGGACTGGGTTGAATGAATTGTGGTTTATTTTATATTCTACAACTTTGCTAAAAAATTTTATTATTTCACATAATTTTTTACTTGGCTCACTAGGATTCTCTAAATGTACCATCATATTATCTGCAAAGAGTGATAGTTTTCTTTATTTTTTGATTCTTCTAATTCCTTCAGTTTCTTTTTCTTCTCATAGTGCCAAAGCTAATATTAATAATTCAATATTGAACAGCAATAATGATAATGAACATCCTTGTTTCACCCCTGATCTTATTGGTAATACTTCCAGCTTGGTAATGCTTGCTGATGGTTTTAGATAAATGCTAACTATCATTTAAAGGAAACCTCCATTTATTCCTATGCTCTCTAGTATTTTAAATAGGAATAGTTGTATTTTGTCAAATGTTTTTTTTTCTGTATCTATTGAGGTAATCGTATGATTTCTGTTAGTTTGTTGTTGTTGTTGTTGTTGTTGTTGATACAGTCAATTATGGTGATAGTTTTCCTAAGATTGAACCAGTCCTACATTCCTGGTTTTAATCCTACCTGGTCATAGTGTATTACCCATGAAATAAGGTGCTATTCTCTCTTTGCTAATACTTCATTTAAATTTTTGTGCATCTATATTCATTAGGGAAATTGATCTATTATGTACTCTCTTTGCTTTGACACTTCCTATTTTGGGGGATCACCACCATATTTGTATCTTAAAATAATTTGGTGGGATTCCTTCTTCATTTATTTTCCCAAATAGTTTATATAGTATTGGATTTAATTGTTCTTAAAATGTTGGATAAAATTCATTTTTAAATCCATCTGTCCCTGAAGATTTTTCTTTTTTTCTTTTTTCTTTAGAATCCTATGATTTTATTTTATTTTGCCATGCAATAGCTTTTTTATTTATCTTTTTACATTGAACTTAACAACAGTCAAATAAAATGAGTATTTCTATATGCAAATTAGAACAGAAAGAGGACTGTCCAAGAAAGAGAATCTCAATATACAACTTACTTATCCTTTTAAGTATATAATGAATTCAACTTATTACTTTCAAGGCTGTCCTCCTTATGTGTATTTCCTACTGACCTTCTTTCTGTTCTCTCCTTTTATTTTCTAAGTAATTTATGTCTTGCTATTTTTCCAATTCATATATTTATTTTAAGTTTTCAGCATTCATGTCCACAAGATTTTGAGTTACAGATTTTTCTCCCCATCTTTCCCCTAACCCACCCCAAAATAGCTAGCCTACTAAATACCTCTTTCCTCTTTCTATTCTCTCTCATATCCTCCCACATACCCCCCTCAATTTTCTAGTAAGGCAAGATAGATATATATACCCCAGTGTCTTTATATCTTATATCCCATTTGCATGTAAAAAAAATTATGCACATTTGTTTTTAAAACTTTGAGTTCCAGATTTTTTCCCTTCTTCCCTCCACACCCACCATCACTTGGAAGATAAGCAATTCAATACAGGTTGTACATGTGTAGTTATACAAAACATTTCCATAGTAGGTATATTGTGAAAGACTAACTATATTTCCCTCCATCCTATCTTGCCCTTCACTTATTTTATTTTCTCCTTTGATCCTGTCCCTTTTCAAAAGTGTTTGCTTCTAACTACCCTCTCCTCCAATCTGACCTCCATTCTATCATCCCCCCTCTTATCCCGTACCCCCCTATTTTCCTGTAGGGTAAGATACCCAATTGAATGTGTATGTTATTCCCTCCTTAAGCCAACTTCAGTGAAAGTAAGGTTGTCCCATTCCCTTTTACCTCCCTGCTCTTCCCCTCCATTGCAACAGTTTTCTCTTGCCTCTTTTATATGAGATTATTTACCCAAATCTATCACTCCCTTTCTCCTTCTCCCAATATATTCCTCTCTCACCTCTTAATTTTATTTTTTAGATATCATCCCTTTATATTCAATTCATTCTGTGTCCTCTGTCTATGTATACATGCACATACATATGGACATCCTCACATATACATTTATACACAGTTACACCCCCCTATACATGCATATGTATATATGTACACATGTCTATACGTATGTATTTCCTTCAACTGTCCTCATACTGAGAAAAGTCTTATGAATTACAATTATTATTTTTCCATGTAAATGATTCATCTTCAATAAGTTCCTTATGATTTCTTTTCCCTGTTTACCTTCTCATGCTTATTGCATTTGAAAGTCAAATGTTCTGTTCAGCTCTGGTTTTTTCATCATGAATGCTTGAAAATCCTCTATTTCATTGAATGACCATATTTTCTCCTGACACATTATACTCAGTTTTTCTGGGTAGGTGATTCCTGGTTTTAACCTAGCTCCTTTGACCTCCAGAATATTATATTCCAAGCCCTTTGATCCCTTAATATAGAAGCTCTTAGATCTTGTAGTATACTGATAGTGTTTCCACAATACTCAAATTGTTACTTCCTGGCTGCTTGCAACATTTTCTCCTTGACCTGGGAACTCTGGAATGTAGCTATAATATTTCTAGGAGTTTTCTTTTTGGGATCTTTTTCAAGAGATGATAGGTGAATTATTTCAATTTCTATTTTGACCTCTGGTTCTAGAATATCAGGGCAATTTTACTTGAGAATTTCTTGGAAGGTGGTGTCTAGGCTGTTTTTTATCATAGTTTTCAGGCAATCCAATAATTTTTAAATTATTTCTCCTGGATCTCTTTTCCAGGTCAATGCTTTTTCCAATGAGATATTTCATATTGCCTTCTATTCTTTAATTTGTTTGGATCTGTTTCATAGTATCTTGATTTCTCAGAAAGTCATTAGTTTCCATTTGTTAAAATCTAATTTTGAAGGAATTATTCTCTTCAATGAGTTTTTGAAATTCCTTTTCCATCTGGGCAATTTGGATTTTTAAAGCATTCTTCTCCTCATTGGCTTTTTGGGCCTCTTTTGCCATTTGAGTTAGTCTATTTTTAATCTGTTATTTTCTTCAGTCAGGATGTTGTCTTGCTTTTCTTGATTTTCTCACATCATTTTCATTTCCTTTCCCAATTTTTCCTCCACTTCTCTTAGTTAGTTTTCAAAATCCTTCTTGAGCTCCTCCATGGCCTGTGACCATTTCGTATTTTTCTTGGGAGCTTTTGATGCAGGCGTTCTACTTCATTGTCTTCCTACCACTCCATGCTTTGATCCTTTTTGTCCCTGAAAAAGGAATCTATGGTAGGATTGTGTTTCCTCTGCTTGCTCTTGTTGTCAGTCAATTACTTGACTTTTGAACTCTTTGCCACAGTGGAACTCTGCTTTCAGAATGGAGAGAGCTTTGTCCCAAATTACTGGGGTTTTCACTGTTGCCACAGCAATTAGGAGGGTGCCCTCTCTACAGCCCCCACAAGCTGTGGCCCACTGGCCATACACCCCAGAACCACCACCTGAGACTGTGATCCAGGTCCAAGCAGGCCAAAGCAAGTGCAATTACCCTCTAAATGGTTGCTTTGTCTCCCTTCTCATGCTGGGGGAAGGGGCCAGACAATGCTCTTTCATCCACCTCTGTTCCAACAGAGTTTCCCACTGACCCTTTACTTTGTCTTTGGCATTTATGGGTTGAGAATTCTGGAAACTGCCACAGCTTCACTGTCCTGAAGTATGTTCTGACTGCTGTTGGTTGGGGCTACACTGGGGCCAAAACTGCTCACATGGAGCTGGGCTTGGCTCCCAGCATGGTGCAATAGACATTTCCTACCAGCCTGCCAAGCTGTCTTCAGCAGGAGATTTGTTTCTCTCTGTCACTCCATGATTTCTGTAGGTCTAAAATTTGTTTATAGGCATTTTTTACATGTATTGGAGGAGGTGGAAGCCAGAGCCACAGGGAAGTCCTGTTTCTACTCTGTCATTTTGGCTCTGCCTCTCTGAAGATTTTTCTTTAGGAATTTTATTGATGGCTTGTTCAATTTCTTTATATGAAATATGGTTAGATTATTATTTTATTTCATCATCTGTTAATCTCTATGATTTATATTTTTGTAAATACTTATCCACTTCACTAAGGTTCTCAAATTTACTGGCATATTATTAGGCAAAATAACTCCTAGTTATTATTTTGATTTCCTCTTCATTGGTGGTGAATTCACCCTTTTCATTTTTAATGCTGGCAATTGGGTTTTCTTCTTTCTTTTAATCAAGTTAACCGAATGTTTATCTATTTTTTGCTTTTTAAAATAAAACCAGTACTTAGTTTTATTTATTAGTTTTCTTAATTTCAATTTTATTAATCTCTCCTTTGGTTTTATCGAATTTTTATTTGGTATTTATTTGGGGATTTTAAATTTTTTTTCAGGCTTTTTAGTTGCCTGCACAATTCATTGTTCTCTTTTTTCTCTCTCTCTTTTTTAATATAAGCATTCAGAGATATAAAACTTCCCTCTAAGAACTGCTTTCACTGTATTCCATAAGTTTTGATATGTTGTCTCATTATTGTCATTGTCACATCAATACTGATTTGTTGCTTGTCCCATTCATTCTTTATGATTAGGTTATTTAGTTTCCAATTGATTTTTAGTCTATCTTCCCATGGCCCTTTATTATATGTAATTTTTATTGCATCATGATCTGAAAAGGATGCATTTAATGTATCTGCCTTTCTGCATTGGATTGTGAGGTTTTATGACCTAAATATGGCATGGTTAATTTTTGTGGAGGCACCATCTACCACCAAGAAAAAAAAGTGTATTCATTTCTATCCCCATTCAATTTCCTCCAGAGGTTAACTACATCAAACTTTTCTAAAATTCTATTCATCTCCTTAGCTCCTTCCTTATTTTGTGTTTAGATTTATTCTGAGACAGGGAGGTTGAGGTCCCCTACTAGTATAATTTTCTTTTCTTTTTCTCCCTGTAACTCCCTTAACTTCTCCTCTAAGAATTTTTAAGCTATATACCACTTGGGGCATATATGCCTACTAATGGTACTACATCATTGTATATGACACCTTTTAGCAGGATATAGTTTCCTTCCTTCTCTTTTTAAATTAGATCTAAGCTCCTGCATTGTTTGAGATTAGGATTGCTGCCTCTGTTTTCTTTCTTTTTTCTTTACTTTATTTGAAGCATCATGCATTCTACTCCAGCTTTTACCTTTATTCTCTGTGTATCACTCTACTTCAAATGTGTTTCTTGTGAATGACGTGCTGTAGAATTATGGTTCTTAATCCACTCTGCTATTCACTTCCATTTTATGAGAAAGTTAATACCATATGCATTAACAATTATGTTTAATCTCTGCCTTTCTCTCCATTGCATTTGCTCCCCTCTATTCTTTTCTCTCTCCTTTCTCCCTTTCCCTCCTCACAAGAATTTGCCTTCAGCCACCACCTACCTCAGTGTGCTGTCCCTTCTATCAGCCCTCTTCTTTTTCTTCCCCTTTCCCCTTGCTACTTCTTCTCTTCCTTCTATCTATGACCCCTCTTTTCTTTCCCCTTCCCTCTCTTATGTTCTATAGAGTAACTTAGATTTCTATAACTAATTGATTATGTTGTTTCCTGAGCTAAATCTGACGAGAGTAAAGTTCAAATGATGCTCATCTCCCTCCCTTCTTTCTCTCTCTTGTAATAGGTTTTTGTTCCTTTTCATGTGATGTAATTTAATCTTATCTACCTTCTCTTTTCCCTTTCTCCCAGTACAATCCCTTTTCACCATTTAATTAGATTTTTTATCACCACATCAAAATTGACTTATACCCACACCCTGTGTCTACATATACTGCTTTTGAATGGCATGGTAACAATAGAGTTCTCAAGAGTTACAAGTGTCATCTTCTCTTGTTGGGATGGTAACAAATTGCCCTTATTAGTAATATGTTGTTTTTTCTTTCCTAATTACCTTTTTATGCCTCTTTTGAGTTTTGTATTTGAAAGTCAGATTTTTTTTTTTGCTTTTTGGAGAGCAATTGGCATTAAGTGACTTGCCCAAAGTCACATGGCTAGTAAGTGTGTCAAGTGTCTGAGGCTGGATTTGAACTCAGGTCCTCCTGACTCCAGTGCCAGTGCTCTACTCACTGTGTCACCTAGCTGCCCCAGAAAGTCAGATTTTCTACTGAATTCTGGTCTTTCCATCAAGAAGTTTTGTAAATCACCTATTTTGTTGAATGTCCATCTCCTCCCCTGAAAGCTTATGCTTAAATTCCACAAGTAGTCAATCCTTGGTTGTAACCCAAGTTCCTTTGCCTTACAAAATATTGTATTCCATGCCCTCCAGTCTTTTAATGTAGAAGCTGTGAGATCCTGTGTCATCCTGCCTGTGGTTCCCCAGTATTTGAATTATTTCTTTCTCGCTGCTTGCAGTATTTTCTCTTTCACCAGGTAATTTTAGAATTTGGCCACAACATCAATTCAAGTTTTCAATTTAGGATGTCTTTCAGGAAGTGATTGGTTTATTCTTTTGATGTCTATTTTACCTACTGGTTCTAGTACCTCAGGGTGGTTTTCCTAGATGATTTCCTGGAAGATTCTGTCCAGGTTCTTTTTTCATCATGGTTTTTAGATAGACCAATATTTTTTTAATTGTCTCTCCTGAATCTATTTTCCATGTCAGTTGTCTTACCTATGAGGTAATTTACATTTTCTTCTATTTTTTTTCATTCTTCTGGTTCTGTTTGACTCATTCTTGATATCCTATAGAGTCACTAGCCTCCACTTAACCAATTCTAATTTTTAACAAATTATTTTCTTCCATTAGATTTTGTCTCTCCTTTTCCATTTTGCCCATTTTACCTTTTGAGGTCTCTTCAGTGAGCTTTTGTACCTCCTTTCCCCTTTGGCCAATTTTGCTTTTTAAGGAATTGTTTTCTACATTCAATTTTTATCCTTCCTTTTCCAGGGTATTGATTCTCTCTTGTATTCCTCTCACTTATTTTCCCAATTTTTCTTATACCTCTCTTATTTGTCTTTTTTGTGAACTTCATTTTAGACTCAAATTCTAGAACACAAATGCAGAATAGAGGAAATAAACAAAAACATATCATAAACTTAAATATTGGAACTTAAAAACAAAGTTAGAAAGAAAAAAGTATGTTGTGTGCATGACAGAACATGAGTAGATTCTAAATATGTAAGAATCAATTTCATTTTAAAACCTATGTGATAAATAATACTCATGTGGAAAATTGTTCACCTTTTCTTTGCTGCCTTGTGACTTTTCTTTTGTTCTCTACTATGTACTTTTTTTACTTTCCTCTTTTTTCCCTCTTCCCACCCCCCCCCCCAAGGCCAGAGTAAAGTTTAAATATGTTTCTATATAGACAAATACATACATACATACACACATATGTATATACATATGTATACACACACCCTCACCCCCTAGAAGGCTACAATAAAGTTTAAATATGTTTCTCCATAGCTACAGATATATACATATACATATACACATACACATACACATCTGCATACACATGCATATACATACATATTCTTTCCCAAACCTATTCTATTCTTGTTGTTTGTTTTTATGTATATGCCTATCTCCTGCCTCCTCTACTTTACTTTTTCCCACTACCTTGCCCTCCTATGGCTTGCCTACCCCCTCCAAGGATCCTTCCCCTATCCTCCCATTCCCATAAATCTGAACACCCTTCTGTACCCCTATACATCCACCCTCTCCTCTAAAGATCCCTCCCTTGTCCTCTCCCCCTCTCTATGCCCCTACCACTTTATTTTTTCTGAATTTAGATGACTTTTATTCTCTTCTAAATGCATATGTTAAGTGATAAACAACTTTGACTAAGTTGCAGGATATAAAATAAACCCACAGAAATCACTGGCATTTCAAAATATTACTAATAAAGCCCAGCAGCAAGAGATAGAGGAATTCCATTTAAATTTACTGTAAAACATTATAAAATATTTGGGTATGCACCTGCCAAAATGAATCCAGGAACTATATCAACACAATTATAAAATACTTTTCATACAAATAATGCCAGATCTAAATATTTGGGAAAAACATCAGTTGTTCATGGATAGGCTGAGTTAATATAATAAAAAAGACAATTCTACCTAAATTAAATTACTTATTCAATGAAAGACCAATCATGCTAGCAAGAAACTATTTTATAGAGTTAGAAGAAGCAATAAAAACATTCATCTGTACAAACAAAAGGTCGAGAAAATCAAGGGAATCAATGAAAGAAAATGCAAGAGAAGGTTACATGACTATATCAGAACTTAAATTGTGTCATGAAGCATCAATCATCAAAACTAATGAGTACTGGCTAAGAAACAGAGTGCCGGATCAGTGGAATAGATTAGGTGCATAAGACAAAATAGTCGATGACTACTACAAACTACCGGGGAAACTGGAAAATAGCATGGCAGAAACTCTGCATAAACCAACATCTTACACCCTATACCAAGATAAAGTCAAAATGGTTACATGATTTAGATATAAAGGGGGATACTATAAGCAAACTAAGAGAGCAAGGAATGCTTTACCTGTCAGATCCATGGAGAAGGGAAGAATTTATCATCAATCAAGAGATAAAGAACATTGTGAAATGCAAAATGCCTGATTTTCATTACAATAAATTGAAAAGATTTTGTGCAAACAAAGGCAATGAAGCCAAATTTAAAAGGGAAGCAGAAAGTTCATGTTTACAACAAGTTTTTCTGATAAAAGTCTCGTTTGACCCAGCAATATCACTTTTAAGTCTGTATCCCAAAGAGATCTTACAAGTGGGAAAATTACCCATATGTACAAAAATATTTATAGAATCTCTTTTTGTGGTGGCAAAGAATTGGAGATTGAGAGGATGTCCATCAATTGAGGAAGGGTTTAACAAGTTGTGGTATAGAAGTGTAATGGAATACTATTGTTCCATAGCTTCCATGAGCAAGCAGACTTTAGAAAAAGCTGGAAATTCCTGTATGAACTGATGCTGGGTGAAGTGAGCACAGCCAGGAGTACATTATAGGCAGTAACAACCACATTGTATAATGACTATCTTTGATAGAGTTAACTCTTTTCTGCAATGAAATGATCTAAATCAGTCCTAAAGGAGTTATGATGGAAAATGCTATCCACATCCTGAGAAAAATTTTGCAATCTGAATTCAGAAGGAATCATACTGTTTGTTCACCTTGTCTTTTATTGTTTGGTTTTGTTTCTTCCCCCCCCCCCCCCTTATTTCTTCTCCCTTCTCCTATGATGGCATGCAATCCAATATAGGTTCTAGAGATGCCTTCACATTAAACATTAGTCAAATTGTAAAGAAGGATTTGGAATAAAAAACAAGAAAGAAGAAATGAAACAAAACATAAAAGAAAGGGAGCAAGTAGTTTGCTTCAA
>CM053581.1:148493742-148504290 GCA_028627135.1 Pseudochirops cupreus | reverse complement strand
ATGTGTTTGTAATTGTGTACCATGTTCTCCTGGCTCTGCTCCCCTCACTCAGTATTAGTTTTTATAAGTCTTTCCAGATTACTAGGAAGTCCATCTGTTTCTCATTTCTTATAGCACAATAGTATGCCATTACATTTATATACCACAACTTGTTTAGCCATTCCCCAATTGATGGGCATCCCCTTGATTTCCAATTCTTTGCCACCACAAAAAGAGCTGCTATAAATATTTTTGTACATATGATTCCTTTTCTCACTTGTAGGAGCTCTTTGGGATATAGCCCTAGAATTGGAAATGCTGGGTCAAAAAGTATGCATATTTTTATAGTACTTTGAGAATAGTTCCAAATCTCTCTCCAGAAGGACTGGATTAGTTCACAACTCCACCAACAATGCTTTAGTGTTTCATTTTCCCACATCTTCTCCAGCATTTATCATTTTCCTGTTTTGTCATGTTAGCCAGTCTGACACGTGAGATGTGGTATCTAAGAGTTGCTTCAATTTGCATTTCTCTAATCAATAGTGATTTAGAGCAATTTTCATATGATTATAGATATGAATGAATTGTATTTCTGCCCTTAATGTTCAGCCTCATTTTAGCACAAAGAGGATCACTGCTACAACTTCCAAACAAACCATGAATTGTTTGTGCAAGGGATACTTTTAAAGAACAGGTATGGTACCTAGGTGTGAAGAGACTACAAATTATCTCAGAGAAAAACTCTCAGCAATGAAATTCTTGATCTGGATAAAAGGAGAAGAACTAAACTTGGGATTCTATCAGTATAGGAAACTTTGAGATGAGGAAATGGCATCTACCAATTCAGATACACACTTCATGTATCACTTCAAGTTTAGGAAAAAATAAACCGCCAAGAGGCTGAGAAGATTGTAACTTCTCCAAAGGTTGCACAGGGAATATATGTATTGGGAATTGACCCCAGGTCTTTCATTACTTCAATGTGGATTTTCTATACACTATGCAACATTCCCCCTCCCCCCATGACAGCAAGTCAATTCCTAATTTTGTTTTATGATACCATCCTTTCACCACTTCAAATAAAAACTGAGGAATAATTTCTGCCTTAGAAAGCTTGCTTTCCAAATAAGTTTTCCTTTATTCAAATTATAGTAACAATTATTTCAATTTCTTTCATCTTCTTTTCTCTGAGTCTTACTTATCACAGAGCATGAAAGGACCATGCTTTCCTGTTCCCATTTTTAGTCAACAATCTATATACTCAAAAACGTAGACAGCATGTCATTGCCCCATAATAACACAGGCCATGGTCATAATGATTAAAGATGCATTTTTTCATACAGAAACCACCTTCCTTGATACAACGACGAGCATCCTCTGTATACACTTTGGAAAGAAGAAAACAATTATTTAAGAATTGTTTATAACCACAGAAAAGCTACACTATATTCTGAATAAGAGTTCAAAAAGTTTAGCCTAAATATTATATTTATTAAATTGATTTTTAAAAATTAGTCTTTCAATAAATGAGTTAGTAGGATGAAATGGGAAAAATCCAGGATTTTGACTGGTTTCCCATTTTTGATTGGTTTCCAATCTTATCATGTGGAGTTATTAGTTTTGCAAGTTTGTTGGAATCATCTCACCAATTTGAGCCTTTGTTTAATTATTTATAAAATGGGAATTGTTGCACTTGCCCTAACCTTTCTCACAAGATTGCTGTGAGAATCAAATTAGGGTATGATTTGGATGTGTTATTTCATTCCTATAGCTATTAATCTTACTTTATCTCTTTTGCTGCTCAATAAAATCTCATGGCTCTTTTTTTACTTCTTAGATTAAATATAGACTCTTTTGTTTTATACATAAATGAACTAACAACCAGGGCTCAAAATATTTTTCCAGTCCAATTACACAATTCATTCAGTCATTCCCTCTTTAGCTCAGTCAAACTAGTTTTCTCTTTGTTTCTCACAAAGCTGACTCCATAAGTCATCTCTATCCCTTTGCACTGACCATACCCCATCGTTGTCATGAACACTTTCTTCATTTTGACATCCTAGAAGCATGAATTTGCTTAAAGAGTCAATTCACATTCTGTCTTCTAAGTGCACCAAATCCTAATCCTTCAGTACAGTATTTTATTTCCAAAATAATATTATCATAGATTTATTTTCTGTTTCATAGATGTTTATATTTGCCTCTGTTGCCAATCCAAGGATAATGTAAGCTTTTTCCAGAAAGGGACTGCTTAATAATTGTTTCTGTATTCCTAGTCCCATGCATGAAGTAATCACTTAATAAATTCTTTGTGCTTAATTTATGTAAAAAGTACTGTGCTTTGAACTGGGACATATGGGACCCATTCCTTCTAATTAATGCAATACAACCTATTAAGACAATTAGACAAGTGACATAATATAAATAAAACCATGCTTAACATGGATAAAAGGCTAAGGAATTCAGAGTAAGGGGGAAAATAACTTCTGACTTTGCTAAGAAAGATCAGGAAAAGAAAACCTTTTGGAGAAGGTAGTATTTCAGTTGGGCCTTGATGGATAAGTAGCAATTTTATGGGTGAACATTTCAGAAAAATTTTGGCTTAGGTCTCAAAGTGAGCAAAAGCTCACTTTCCACAATGAATGGGGTCATCCTCAGAAGATCAGTTTGGTAATGAGAGGGGTATATGAG
Source organism: Pseudochirops cupreus (assembly GCA_028627135.1). NCBI lineage: Eukaryota > Metazoa > Chordata > Mammalia > Diprotodontia > Pseudocheiridae > Pseudochirops > Pseudochirops cupreus. The sequence goes on along the minus strand of CM053581.1, from coordinate 148,501,620 downwards.
AAAGTGGTCTATTGAGTGTTAAAGTAGGGGGAAAAATTGGTCTTGAGTCAGTGAATTTTTGAAGAACAAATAGGACGTAATTAATTAAGGAAAGGCACTAGAATTAAAAGAGGTTGGGAAAGACATCTTGTAGCTTATTCATGAAGGAATACAGAGAAAACTTGAGGTAGAGGTGAGGAGAGAGATTATTCCAAGCATAGCAAATAGTCAATCAAACTATCTAGAGCACAGTGACAAGAAATATCTTATTCCAGGAACAAAAGAAAGGTCATTGTCAAGTGAATAGAAAAATATATGTGATGAAACACATTATGAAAAGTCTGAAAGATGTGCTTTAAGGACATTATTTGGCATCTGAAAGAGAATTGATTGGAGTAGAATGAGATTTATGGAGGCTGGTAGAGCAGCCAGCAAGGTTATTACAATAGTCCAAGTATGAGGACATCAGAAGTGGGTTTGGTGAGGTAGCAGTATTTGAAGAGAGAAAGAAATGTTCAAGAGAGGTTGGAAAGATGATGACAACAGAGATATTGAGAGGTTGAGTATTGCATCTGTTTGTGAGCTTCAGAGACTGGAATGATGATTGTACTTGGAACAAGTACTGGTATTACAAGGGTACCAAGATGGTACACTTGAGAGTAATAAGGAAATTTTGAAAAGTTTTACAGGGATAGATGATGATTTTAGTTTGGGAAATTTTTAGAGTAAGATTCATGATGGACATTCAGTTTGAGATTCCATTAATAGGCAGTTAGGGAAGTAAAAGTGGAGGTCAGTAGAAAAAATCAGAACAGAATAGGTTAATGTGAGAATTTTCAGCTTACAGATAATAACTGGATCCTTGGCAATTGATGAGATCACCAAATTAAATAGAAATCAGCATTACCAGTGAGGGTGGGTCAGTGGCATACTATCCCCACACCTTCCTTTTTACTTCTAAAGGTGGGCCCAGGAAAGTAGGAGAGACACTCAACTTCAAATCTTGGTACTTTCAGAGCAAATAGCAAGGACCAAAGTTCTCAGAAATCCTGAATTCTAGAAATGATGAGAATGACTGAAATTGTGCTCAGAATGGGGATTAGTGTGTTGCAAATTGATGAGAACTGAGTGACAAACATGCTCCCTCCCAAACCTCAGTTAAACCTGAGTGAAAATTTTTGACGAGGAATCATATTTCTCATTTTGATTTCTAACTTCTTGTCAACAGATCAAAAGGGTTTCTTACTCACATTTGAGACCACCAAATGCATATTTCATACCAGTGCAGGAGAACATCACAAAAAGCACCACAAACAGAAGGTGGAGAGTCCTCATGGCGAGCGGTTTACTGGAACCTGGAAATTATAGGAGACATAAGGGAAGGATAGATAAGCAGAAGATAGGATTGGACAGGACAAATAAGACTAGACCAGGCCATGTCACACTCAACTTACCTAAGTTCACTTAATATTAGCTTCTAAATACCTAAAGTTAAATGAGCTTACCTTCCCAAGAGTCTGGAGTAGCCCTATATTTATATGTCTGGGATATTATCCAACAGGGTATTAAAATTTATATTCAAGTGTTGCAATCCACAATGAAATTCTAATCACACCCATGTTATTTAACTTGAGGAAGGTCCAAGTCATGTGGGTTCCTTTCTCTCTATCTTCAGACATAAATGAATTGGGAAGGGGAAGTCTAAGATGAATGAACTATAGCTACTTCTATCATAAGTAGCTCCTTCTAAAACAGATGGCTGTGGACCAGCATTATCCCTTGTTGAGGTGATGAAAAATTTCTCAAAATGTTCCCTAGAAAACCCACGGAGAATCTCATCGATCAACAAAACTTGTGGTTAAATATTTTACAAGTCTGATTAAGAAGGAAATAGTGGGTTAATTCTTAGTCAATTTGGGGGCCATCTATTGAATATCAATTTCCCTATGACAGAAATAATATAGACCTTATTTTCTGATATCTAGCTTCCACTTTTGCAAGCTTTCCCATGCCATAAACTGGAGGTTTACCTATTAAATATATTTGTGGCAATTTAGGAGAGGGAAGTAATAAGACCTTTTTACTGCAATGGAAGGGGAAGGCCAATAGAGAGAAAAGGGGGAAAGGGTTCTAGAGGAAAAATTTGGCATGCAAGTACCAATATCTGTTACTAGAATAAGACTTGCCCTTTTCAAAAACAGCAAAGCATAGGAGGTAAAGAGATACTTTTAGAATGGTTGAAGAAATTTATTTGATCAAGCACATCAGATTTAAGGCAATCAGTAACAGAAAGTTGAAGGTTTCTCTTACCAAATAGCAAGGAAAGCATGTCCACCAGTGGGTGAGATAATTACCTTTACCATGTTTTTTAAAAGTTTGTTATGTTTAATTTCACCTTGAGGATTAGGTTTGTTTCCTCTTATTTTCAGGACATATAAGAAGTTAATGATCTCTGGGTAGAACTATATTTGATGCTTTCCTCAACTGGAAGGCTAGTTGTGATGGCCTTCCATGATGCCTTTCATTTTCTCTGAAGTGAACCAAATTGATATCCTCTTTTATTTATTTATTTTTTAAATTTTAAATTAATTAAATTATTTTCTTGTTTACATCACTCATTTCTTTGAGATTTTGAGTTACTAACTTTCCCCCCATCTTTCCCTTATCCATCACCCCAAAACAGTGATCCCACTGTATAGCCCCTCCCCCAATCTGCTCTTTCCTATGTCCTCCCCTATCACCCCTCTGACTTTCTGGTAGGGCAGGATGATTCTCCCTACCCCAGTGCCTGTATATCTTAATTCCCAGTTGGATGTAATTAATAATAATAACAATAATATATACATACATATATCTTTTTAACATTTGGTTATAGAATTTTAAATTCTAGATTCTTTCCCTTCCTCCCTCATCACCCACCCCTACTGGAAGGACAAGCAATTTAATACAGGCTGTACATGTGTAATTATGCAGAACATCTCCACAGTGGACATATTGTGAGAGACTGATTATACTTCACTACTTCCTATCCCACCCCACCTTGTTCTATTCGCTACCCTGTCCCTATCCCTTTACAAAAGTGTGTACTTCCAGCAACCCTCCCCCCCACCCTGTACTGGTCTCTGTCCTCTCATCTCTCATCCCCATCCCCCCTACTCTCCTCTGTGGCAAGATACCCAGTTTAGAGTTTATGTCATTCCTTCCCTAAGCCAAATTCAATGAGAGTAAGGTTAACCCTTTCCCTTTTGCCTTCTGGTTCTTCCCCTCCATCGTAACAATTATCCCTAGCCTCCTCTATATGAGATGATTAACTTCATTCTGTCTCTCCCTGTCTCCTCTCATTCTAATCCTCTCCCACCTCAGAATTTCACCTTTTAAAGTATCGTCCCTTCCTATTCAATTGATCCTGTGCCCCCTATGCACACATATATATATATACATACTCAGATATGTGTTCATACACATATATAAACCCTCCTACATAGACATATGTGTATGTGTGTGTATATATACATTTGTATTCCCTTCACCTATCCTCATAATGAGAAAAGTTCAGAAGTTACAATTATTGTTTTTCCATGTTGGCATGTAAATAGTTCAACTTTGATTAAGTTCCTTATGTTTACCTTCTCATGCTTTTTGTATTTGAGTTTCAAATTTTCTTTTCAGTTCTGGTTTTTTCAGCAAGAATGTTTGAAAGTCCTCCACATCACTGAATGACCATATTTTCCCCTGGAACATTATACTCAATTCTTCTGGGTAGGTGATTCTTGGTTTTAATCCAAGCTCTCTTGATCTCTGAAATATCATATGCCAGGCCCTTTGATCCCTCAATGTAGAAGCTGCCAGATCCTGGGTTATCCTAATTGTGTTTCCACAGTATTCAAATTGCTTCCTCTTGGCAGCCTGTAATATTTTCTCCTTGGTCTGGGGACTCTGGAACCTGGCTATAACATTCCTAGTTTTCTTTTTGGGATTTTTTTTCAAGAGATAATCAGTGAATTCTTTCAAGTTCTATTTTGCCCTATGGTTCTAAAATATCAGTGTAATTTTCTTTGAGAATTTCTTGAAGGATGCTTTCTAGGTTCTTTTTTTGATCATGGCTTTCAGATAGTCCAATAATTTTTAAATTGTCTCTCCTGCATCTATTTTCCAGGTCAATGGTTTTTTTCAAGGAGATATTTCACATTGCTTTCTATTTTTTTATTTGTTTGGATCCATTTAATAATATCTTGATTTCTCCTAAAGACATTTGCTTCCATTTGCTCCACTCTAATTATGAAGGAATTATTCTCCTCACTGAGCTTTTGAGATTCTTTTTCCATCTGGCAAATTTGACTTTTTAAGGCATTCTCCTCCTCTCCTCCCCCCTTTTGGGCCTCTTTTGCCATTTGAGTTAATCTATTTTTTAAGGTGTTATTTTCTTCAGTCAGGTTGTTGACTCTCTTTTCATGATTTTCTTGCATCGTTCTCATTTCTCTTCCCAATTTTTCCTCCACTTCTCTTATTTGGTTTTCAAAATCCTTCTTAAGCTGATCTATGGCTTTTAGGCAGTCTTCATGTTTCTTGGAAGCCTTTGGCATGGGAGTTCTGACTGTGTTGTTTTCCTCCCATCCCATACATTGATCCTTGTTGTCCCCAAAAAAGGATTCTAGAGTTCAGTTGCTCTTCTTACTTTGCTTTCTTTGCCTGCTCATGTTGCCCATGAAAGTTCTTGTTTTTTTAGTTCTGTGGAACTCTGCTTTTAGAGGGGAAAGCTCTGTCCCAAATTGCTAGGTATTCTGCAGCTACTGGAGTTATTAGGAGGCTGCTGCAGCCCCCACCGGTTTTGGCTCACTGAAAATACACCCCAGGACCACCACCCAAGATCACAATCAGGATCCAGGCTGTTCAATGCAAGAGCACTTAGCCTCTGAATGATTGCTTGGCCACCCTGGAGTCTGCAGGGCAGGAGCTCAGAAGCAGCCACGTGGAGGCAGCTACAAGGCCACCACTTCTGCCGTTTCCTTGCCCTGAAGGCAGTTTGGCCAGACCACTATTCTCCCCCAAATTTAGCTGAGATCCACTGACCTTTCACTTAGTCCTCGTTACTTATGCCTTGATAATTCTGGAAACTGCCACAGCTGCAGCTGATCCACTCTCCTGAAGCTCCAGCTGTGGCTTGGCCTCACCGCCCCTGTGGCCAAGCCACGGTTTCAGGCTGGGCTGCTTTTGGCTCCCAGAATGCTGCGCTGAGCCCTTTGTGCCAAGCTGCCTTCAGCGGGAGATGGGTTTTTCTGTATTTTTGTGAGTTTTGGAGCCCTAAAATTTGTTTTGAGTCATATTTAATGGGTATTTGAGGTGGCTATGTGCAAGCTGTGAAGCCTTGCTGCTTCTACGCTGCCATCTTGGCTCTGCCAGTATCCTCTTTATTACAAAGTCTTAGTTCCCTTCTGTCAGTCACATATGCACACAGTCTGTGCCCTAGGAACTCTATTAAGTTGTTACTTTTACCTACAAAAATCCCTCTTCTAGACCAAAGGTCCTTCCTAAAATCACCACAAATTTAGGAATTTCTTTCCTTTTCCTTCCTCTCTGGCTAGCCTTTCTGTTTTATTTGGTTATGAGATTGCTTCCAAAGTAGATTAATGCCAAAGGGTGCAGAACATTTTCTGGTGCTGTGGCTTCCAATCTCTTCCTCAAATTCTCTGTGTGTGACATCTCACACATTCCTACTGCTCTCTGGTCTATATATTTCCTATGCTGTCAAATATATGTATGGGCCTAAAGGGTACCATTCATGCAGAGCTGTGATAATCACAGTTTAATTACCAGTACACCAAAAGAAAAGATATTTTGGGCATTTTCTCTACCACTTTCCTAAATCCATAAAATCAATACAACCAGGCACCAACTCCTGATATGTAGCCTTTTCTGATTTCTGTGATGTAAATGCTCACATTAAAAAGTTAATGATTGGTTTTCAATAGCAGCTGCCCATAGCAGAGTCCTACATGGCACATAGTCTAACTACTCTCATACTTTCTCCTATGCTGGCAATATCCTGATGGTAGACCCAGCTTGCCTTCTGAAGACTGTTTTGGATACATACAGTAAGAATCCTCCATAGTAGGTTGGTTGGTGATGAATTCTTTGACACCAGCAACCCATGAAAATATTAGTATATGAAATATCCTTCAGCTCTGTAGAGTTCCCTTCCTCTTCTTCACTGATGGTAGCCAAGAGCTAGAACAGTCATTTGATCAAGATAATAATCACAAAGAACTGATACCTATTGCACTAGTATTGCCATGCTAAATGTTATTTCATTGTCAAATGAATGAAAAGAACCATATCACTGGAGGAAATAAGGCATATACATCTTGGTTTTCTTGCTACAAATGAAACTAGAAGAAAAAAAGTAAGCTACTATTAAATATCAAGATGAATCCCTGATGGCCTTTTCAGAGAAAAATATTATAACTGGTGGAATTAATGTTTATCATGAGTTCAAAAGCAACAAGAATCCTTATATTTTATCATTTTGTATTGTAATATTCACAATATGTATCTATAAAAAAGATTACAACAAATAAATTTGGAAAATTAGGCCCAACATTTGTTCCAGAGAATAAGGAGGTAAATAAATTCTAATAATAAGTTGATTGTTCTTCAGATTAAATGGACATGTAGTTATATACTCTATGGCTTTAATGCATTGGGAAAATATTTGAGAACAAAGAATAACATGTCAAAGCTATGAAGCAGGATGAGAAAAGAAAGGGGCCAAAGAATTCTAAATCATAGAAGTGTTTCACATTTTTGCATCATGGATATTTTCCTCATGAAAAAATTATCAGAAGCTAAAGATAGTAAATAACAAATAATTTCCTCAACATTTTTATTTATTATATTTTAAAATGCATGAAATATGGGGCAACTAGGTGGCACAGTGAACAGAGCACCAGCCTGGGAGTCAGGAGGACCTGAGTTGAAATTCAATCTCAGACATTTAACACTAATCATGTGACCTTGGGCAAGTCATTTGACAACAATTGTCCTGCCTTGCCCCCTCTGAAAAAAAAGGCATGGGGGCGGAGCCAAGATGACGGTGTAAGAGCAGCAACATATCACAGCTCTTACATAGCCACTCCAAAATATCCATAAAATATGACTCTAAACAAATTCTAGAACTCCAAAAAGCACACAAATATACTTTCCACTAAAGTCAGCTCGGCTATGAAGAACCATATCAGCCCTGCGAGCCGCAAAACCAGCCTAGCCTGAAACCACGGCTCTGCCCCAGAGGCGGCTGGACAAGAGTAGCTGGGAGGTGGCTGGACAAGAGGAGCTGAGCCCCGGCTAGAGCTTCAGGTGAGTGGATCTGTGGCAGCAGTGGCAGTATCCAGAATTAGGGGAGTGGAACTCGCAAAATCAGGGGAGAAAAGCAGTCTGGCCAAAACGCCTCCAAAGCAACGAGGCCCCAGAACTGGAGGTCTTGCACCCATCTCCACACTGCCACTTCAGAGCTCTCGGCCTGCAGACTGCAGAGATACCAAGTGATCATTCAGAGGCCAAGTGCTCTCACGTTGAGTGGCCTGGATCTGGATCGTGGTCTTGGGCTTTGGTCCTGTGTTTTTTTTTTCAGTGAGCTGGAGTGGAGGAGGGACCCAGCAGCTTCCTAAAAGCTCCGGCAGCTGGGAAAACCCCAGCGATTTGGGACAGAGCTTTCCCCTCTGGAAGTAGAGCTCCACAGAGATAAAAAAAAAAAAAGGAAAAATTATGGACTGACCAACCATGAATAAGAATAAGCATAAGAAGCAAAGTAAGAACAGCAACCAAACCCTAGATTCCTTCTTTGGGGAAAAGAAGGATCAAGGCAGAGAGTGGGAGGAGGACAGCACAGCCAGAGCTCCCCCA
>CM053581.1:148476894-148493242 GCA_028627135.1 Pseudochirops cupreus | reverse complement strand
CCTGGAATATGATATTCTGGAGATCAAAGGAGCTAGGATTAAAACCAAGAATCACCTACCAAGCAAAACTGAGTATAATGTTCCAGGGGAAAATATGGTCATTCAGTGAGGTGGAGGACTTTCAAACATTCTTGCTGAAAAAACCAGAAATGAAAAGAAAGTTTGACATTCCAACACGAGAAGCATGAGAAGATAAACACGGAAAAGAAATCATAAGGAACTTATCAAAGTTGAACTATTTACATGCCAACATGGAAAAGTGACAATTGTAACTGATGAAACTTTTCTCAGTATGAGTATAGGGGAAGGGAATACAAATGTATATATACATATACATACATGTATATCTGTGTAAGAGGGTTTATATACGCATACAAGCACATATCTGAGTATGTGGATTTATGAATCCATAGAAGGCATAAGATCAATTGAATAGGAAGGGACAATATTCTAGAAGGTGAAATCCTGAGGTGAGAGAAGATTAGATTGAAAGCAGGCAGGGAGAGACAGAATGGGGTTGAGCATCTCATGGAAGAGGCAAAGGATAATTGTTACAATGGAGGGGGAGAACAGGAATGGAAAAGGGAAAGATTCAACCTTACTCTCACTGAACTTGGCTTAGGAAAGGAATGACATAAACTCTAAACTAGGTATCTTGCCACACAGAAGAGTAGGGCGAATGGGGATGAGAGGTGGGATGATGGAGGGGAGGTCAGGGTGGGGGGGAGGGTTGATGAAAGTTTACACTTCTGTAGAGGGACAGGGACAGGGACAGGGTAGAGAGTGGAATGGGGGCATGGGATAGGAAGAAGGGACATGTAATTAGTCTCTCATAATATGCCCACTGTGGAAAGGTTCTGCGTAATTACACATGTTCAGCCTGTATTTGATTGCTTGTCCTTCCAGTGGGGGTGGGTGATGAGGGAGGAAGAGAAAGAATCTAGAATTTAAAGTTCTATAATCAAATGTTAAAAATATATATGTATATATATAAATATATACAATAATAATAATTATTATTATTAACTACATCCAACTGGAACTTAAGATACACAGGCACTGTGGTAGGGAGATCCATCCTGCCCTACCGGAAATTCAGAGGGGTGATGGGGGAGGGCATAGGAGAGAATAGATTGGGGGAGGGGGTATACAATGGGATGACTGTTTTTAGGTGGTGGGTAGGGGAAAGATGGGGAGAAAATTTGTAACTCAACATCTTGTGGAAATGAATGATGTTAACTAAAATAAATAAAAGCTTTAAAAAAAAGGAAAAAATAAACATTAAAAAAAACCAAAACAACTTTGAGGTACCACATCTCACCAGTCAGATGGCTAGCTAAGATCACAAAACTGGAAAATGACAAGTGCTGGAGAGGATGTGGAAAAATTGGAACACTAATGCATTGTTGGTGGAGCTGTGAATTGATACAACCATTCTGGAGAGCAATCTGGAAGTATGCCCAAAGGGCTGTAAATAACTGCATACCCTTTGACCCAGTAATACCACTTTTGGGGTTGTATCCCAAAGAGATCACAGAAGTGGGAAAAGGACCCATATGTACAAAAATATTTATTGAAGCTCTCTTTGTGGTGGCAAAAAACTGGAAATATAGGGGATGCCCATCAATTGGGGAATGGCTGAAGAAGTTGTGGTATATGGATGTAATGGAATACTATTGCACTATAAGAAATGGGAAGGAGATGGACTTCATAATTACTTGGAGAGGCCTATACAAATTGATGCTAAGTGAGAACAGCAGAACCAGGGAAAATTTGTACACAATCACAGACACATCGTATGTGTGACAACCAACTTCGATAAACTGGACTCTTCTCAGCAACACACAGCTGTAAGACAACTCTACAAGTCTCAGGATGGAAGGAGATATCTACATTCACAGAAAGATCTAGAAACACTAGAGTTTTAATGGAGACTTAAACAACACATGCTATCGTTCTTTTTTTTTTTTAAGTTTTAATGGCTCCCTATTGCCTCTAGGAAAATTTTCAAATTCCTGTTTGAATTTCAAAGCCCTTCATGATTTGGATCCAGACCATCCTTCCAGACTTATTTCATACTACTCTCAACCATGTTTCTGCATTCCAGCTGAACTTATGTATTTGATTTTTCCCATATACGACACATTCCACCCTTCATCCCCATGTTTGCAATACACACCCTCCTCATCTTTGCTTCTTAGAATCCCTAACTTTCTTCAAATCTCACCTGAAACTCAAGTGGCATCTTTCAGGAAGCCTTTTCTGGATAGTAACCTCTCCACCCTACCAGAAATTATTTTGTATCTACTTTGCATATGGTCTGTACTTAATTATATGTTGACATTATCTTGCTCCAGTAGAAGGTGAGCTTTTTGAGGTCAGGGGTTGTTTTGTTTTTGCTTCTGTATTATACCCAGAGTCTAGCATGTGTCTGACAAATATTTGTGCTTAATAAATACTTGTTTAATAAATGAGTGAATTTAAAAAAAAAGAATTATTGGTTTAAATGAGGTATATAAAGAGAAAGATCTAGAAAGACTAGAGTTTAAATGGAGACTGAAGCAAAACATGCTATCATTCTTTTTCATGTTTGGTTTTGCTTCTTTTTTTCTAGTGATCACTCATTGGTTACAACCCTTCTATACAACCAAACTATTGTACAATGTGAAAGTATTTGCAGATCCTATACATGATTGCACACCACCATTGGGAGGGGGAAAGGAAGGGGAGAAAATCTGAAACTCAAGGGATTGTGGAATTGAATCTTGTAAACTAAAAGTATATAAAATAAATAAATAAATAAGAAAAAAAAAGAATGAAAGGGGGAATGTGGAATCATAGGGATATATGAGTGCACAGACTGGGGGAAGTAGTAATCAGTATGCTTGCCATGTTCAGGTGGGGAGTAGAGAAGAGATGGGGAGAAAGTTTGGAACTCAAAATCTTATGGAAATGAATGTTGAAAACTAAAAATAAATAAATAAATTCTGAATGTAAAATAAATTATAATTATTGGTCTACTAGAAAGCCATGTTTAATAAAAGAACCTGAGCAGAATTTTTCAAGAAACTGTTAAGGAAAACTGTTCTGAATTCTTAAACCAGAGGTTAAAATGTCATTTATAGAATCCATCAATCACTCCCTGAAAGAGGTAACACAAATGAAAACTCCAAGTAATATTATAGCCAAATTCCAGACTTACCAGATGAAGGAGGAAATGCACCAAGCAGTCATAAAGAAACAATTTAAATATTGTGGTGCCAAAGTCAAAATTACACAGGACAGTGTATCTTTTTCATTAAAGACTCAGAGGGCTTGGAATGTGACATTCAATATGGCAAAGAAGCTTGGGTTACAACCAAGAATCAACTACCCAGCAAAATTGAGTATAATCTTCCCAGGAAAATGATTGACATTCAATGATATAGGAAAAATTTAATTATTCCTGATTAAAAAAAAACAGAACTGAACAGAAAATTTGATCTTTAAATACAAGTCTCAAGAGAGCTCAAAAAGTTAAACAAAATATTAAAAAACAAACATGTTATTCAAAAAGGTTAAACTGTTTAGATCCATGGACTGGAAAATAATATTTGTAACCCTTGACAACAATATCTTTATTATGGTATTTAGAAAGTGTATACATAGATAGAGGGCATGGATATAAATTGTCTTTGGTTCATGATAAAAAAAATAAAAAGGAGAAAAACGAATTGTACTGGGAAAAGACAAAAGGCAGAGGCAGAAAAGGGTAAATTACATCACTGGAAGTGGCACAAAATCCAGTTACAGTACAGACAAACAAGGGTGGGATGGTTAAGCATTGTTTGAACATTGCTGTCATTGTGTTTAGTTCAAAGAGGAAATGGCATACTAATTCAGTTGTTATAGAAATCTATCCTACATTATAAGGAAATATTAGGGGAAAGAGGAAAAAGGGAGGGGGATTGATAAGAGGGAGTGCAGATTGAGGGAGGTGGTGGTCAAAAGCAAAACACTGGTGAAGAGGGAAAAATTGAAAGGAGAGAGGAAAGAATGGGGGAACAGGATGGAGTGGGGAACAGGATGGAGAGAAAGACAGAGCTAATAGTCACAACTGTGAATGTGAATGGGATAAACTCTCCTATAAAATGGAAGCAAATAGAAGAGTGAATTGAAAATCCTAATGCTACAATATGTGGTTTAAAGGAAAAACATTTGAAGCCAAGAAATTTTCACAGAGTGAAAGTAAAAGACTGTAGCAGAATATATTATGTTTCAGGTGATGTGAAAAAAGCAGGGGTAGCAATGCTGATCTCAAACAAAGCAAGAGCATAAATAGACCTAATTAAAAGGAATAAAGAAGGAAATTATATCCTGCTAAGTTACCATAGAAAACAAAGTAATATGAGTACTAAACACATATGTACCAAGTGGTGTAGCATATAAATTCTTAGAGAAGTTAAGTGAGTAACAGAAAGAAATAGACCAAAAAACTATATTAGTGGAAGACCTCAGGCTTCTCCTCTTTTAACTACATAAATCTCACCACAAAATAAAAGGAAAGAAATTAAATAGATGAATAGTGTCTTAGAAAAATTACACAATGAAGACTTCTGAAGAAAATTGAATAGAGATAGAAAGCAATATACCTTTTTCTCAATGTTCCATGGCACCTACACAAAAAGTGTTTGAAAATTGTTGTGCTATTTTGTCATCCCTGCTCGCCATGTATTGTTATATTCTGAAGTTCTGAAACTTAACACTTACTAGTCACGTGACCTTGGGGAAGTCACTTAACCTCTATTGCCCTGCCTTTCCCCCTCTGAAAAGCAAGAAAAAAAAATTATTTTCACCAGTTATCTTTTCTACCTCTTTTTTTCTATCTGACCAATTCTACTTCTTAAGGAACTCTTTTCTTCAGTAAATGTTGTACCTAATTTTTCCCATTTGGTCAATTCTGCTTTTTAAGCATTTTTTTCCTGTAAACTTATTTTCTTTTACTATTTTTATGACCATTAGGCCACTTCTGTTTTTTGAGAACTTATTTTATTCTGTACTTTTTTTTGTCTCTGTTACCAAGCTGTTCACTCTCTTTTCACAATTTTCTTGCATCTCGCAACAATTTTCTGCATTTTTCTCTGTATCTTTCTGTTTTTTCTTTGATTCCCACTCTGTAACCTCAGAGATATTGAATCTGATGCTGTTGCCTATGACATGGCTTATGCTGCAGTGCAGGCTCCACTACTTCACCAAGGAGACAAACCTTTCCTACCGATTTCTTAAAATATATTGGCCTGAATAATGAAGCAACCCAATATTTTATTATTTTTGCCACTTTATAACGAGATTTGAAAGATTACTGAAGAGTTGTTTGGAAGGGAATTTGAGAGCTTGGCTTAGTGCTTTTCTAAACTACCAACTTTGCTTCACCTGTTGTTTCCACAACTCTGTCATTGGCAAATAAGCCAAGTATATGTTGATTCAGATGCTTTTAAGGGTCTTTTGGTTTCTTTTTCTGCTGGTTGATGTGAATTAATTAAATTGTGTGAATTTTTGTCATCTGCATAATTGAATTTTCTTCTATCCCCATCCCATTTTTCTTGTTTCAATTGCCTGTTTAAAATATCAAGTTATATGTATTTTTCTTCCTTAAACTTCATAACTTCTCATTTAAAAAATATTTTTCTTCTAGTTCTATCCTTAGCATATAGTGTATTATATTACACAAAAGAGATGCTTTATGAATAATAACTTAATTTATTTTTCTTTTTTTGTCTTTATTAGTTTGTTTACTTTTAGTTTACAAGATTCAGTTCAACATTCCCTTGAGTTTCAAATTTTCTCCCCTTCCCTGTCCTCTCCCTTTCTCCATGGTGGCATACAATGAAGTATAGGATCTGCAAATACTTTCACATTAGACATTAGTCAGGTGATAAAGAAGGAATGTAAAAGGCAAAAGGGCTCAGGTTACTACAAAGGATCACCTATCCAGTGAAACTAAGCATAATCTACCAGGCAAGGCGATTGGACATTCAGTGATATAATAGATTTCCAGACCTTCCTGATGAAAAAGGCAGAGCTCAAAGGAAAATCCAACCCTCAATTAAAAGACTCAAGAGAGACGTTAAAAGGTAAATAAGGAAAAGACCATACACACACACACACACACACACACACACACAACTTGTTATTTAATAAGAACAAACTGTTTACATCCCTATATGGGAAACTTATACCTGTTAATGCCATGAATTCTATACCTACAACTACATCTAAAAGGGATATAGATAAATAGAGGGTGTAGATATAAATTACACAAAATGATGATAAAAAACCTTATTAACGGACTGCAATGGAAGAAGAGGAGAGAACAAAGCAGAAAAGGGTCAAGTATGCCACACAAAGAGGGAAAAAAAATTGTAGCAGAGGGAAAGAAGGGAGGGAGATGAGCATTAATAAGCTTTTCCCTCACTGGTTCTGGTGCAAGGAGGGAATAACACAATCAGTTAATTATAGGACTCTATCGAGAAGAGACATAGAACTTTTCATCATAGAGAGAAAGAGGGGAGGCAGAAGAGCATTTCATGAGATCACTTCTCATTAATTTTGGTTAGAGGAAGAAATAACATACTACATTAAGTATAAAAATCTATCATATCCTACAGGCAGTAGGAGGGGAAGGGTCACAAAAGGGGGTTTAGAAGGGAGGGAAGAAGTAGTAAGGGAGAAGAATAGGAAAAGAGAGGGGGTTGGACAAGAAGGGAATACTGATGAAGGCAGCAGTCAAAAGGAAAACCCTTAAGAAGGGGAAGAGAGAAGGGAAAAATATAAGCATAAAGAGGGGAGGGAATTGGATGGAGGAAAGACACAAATAGTAATCATAACTGCGAATGTGAATGGGATGAACTTTCCCATAAAATGGAGGCAGATAGCAGAAGGGATTAAAAACAATAACACTACAATATGCTGTTTACAAGAAACTCATCTGAAACAGGGGGATAATCACAGGATAAAGGTAAAAGGCTGCAGTAAAATATATCATGCCTCAGCTAAAGCTAAAAAAGCAGGGGTAACAATTTTTATCACAGACAAAGCAAAAGCAAAAATAGATCTAATTAAAAGAGATAAGGAAGGAAACTATATCCTGCTAAAAGGCCCCATGGAAAATGAAGCAATATTATTAGTAAACATGTACACACCATGTGATACAGCACCCACATTCCTAAGGAGAAATTAAGGATATTAGAGGAAGAAATACATAGCAAAACTGTACTAGTCAGGGACTTCCATCCCCCCATCTCTGAGCTTGATAAATCTAACCTTAAAATAAACAAGAAAGAAGATAAGGAGGTAAATAAAATCTTAGAGAAGATAGATATGGTAGACAACCGGAGAAAATTGAATGGGGATAAAAAGGAATATACCTTCTTCTCAGTGGTACATGGCACATACACAAAAATTGACCATGCACTAGGGCATAAAAACCTCACAATTCAGCGCAGAAAGGCAGAAATATTAAATGCATCCTGCTCAGATCATGATGCAATAAAAATCATATGTAATAAAGGGCCATTGAAGGATAGACTAAAAACTAATCAGAAATTAAATAACACTACTAAATAATGAGTGGGTCAAACAAGACATTATAGAAACAATTAGTAACTTCATTCATGAGGATGACAATAATGAGACAACACACCAAGACTTGTGGGATACAGCAAAAGTAGTTCTTAGGGGAAGTATTATATTGCTGAGTGCATACATAAATAAAATAGAGAAAATGGAGGTCATTAAATTGGGGATGGAACTGAAAAAGCTAGAAAAAGATCACACTGAAAATCCCCAATTAAATACTAAATTAGAAATAATGAAAACCAAAGGAGAGATTAATAAAATTGAATGAAAGAAAACTATTGAATTAATGAATAAAACTAAGAGCAGATATTATGAAAAAAACCAATAAAATTGATAGATGTTTAGCCAATATGATAAAAAGGAAGAAGAATATCAAATTATGAATATAAAAAATGAAAAGAGTGAATCTATCTCCAATGAAGAAGAAATTAAAAAAATAATTAGGAGTTATTTTGCCCAATTGTTTGCACATAAATTTGACAATCTTAGTGAAATGGATGAATATTTACAAAAATACAAATTAAATAAATTGAACAAGCCATCAATGCACTCCCTAGGAAAAAATCTCCAGGGCCAGATGGCTTTGCTAGTGAATTTTACCAAACATTTAAAGAACAATTGACTGCAATACTTTACAAAGTATTTGGGAAAATTGGAGAAGAAGGAGTCCTACCAAATTCTTTTTATGACACAAATGTGGTACTGATACCTAAATTGGGAAGAGACAAAAAAGAGAAATAAAATTACATTCCAATTTCCCTTATGAATACAGATGCAAAAATTCTAAATCAAATATTAGCAAAAAGACTACAGCAACTTATTGCAAGAATAATACATTTTGATCAGGTAGGACTTATTCCAGGAATTCAAGGGTGGTTCAATATCAGGAAAACTATCAGTATAATTGATCACATCAACAACAAAATTAGCAGAAACTATATGATTATCTCAATAGATGCAAAAAAGGCTTTTGACAAAATACAACACCCATTCCTATTAAAAACACTAGAAAGTATAGGAATAAATGGAGTATTCCTTAAAATAATAAGTAACATCTATCTAAAATCATCAGCAAGTATTATATGTAATAGGGATAAGCTAGAAGCATTTCCAGTAAGATTAGGGGTGAAACAAGGATGTTCACTATCACCCCTCTTATTCAATTTGGTACTAGAAATGTTAGCAGTAGCATTAAGAAAAGAAAAAGAAATTTATGGAATCAAATTAGGCAAAGAAGAGACTAAGCTATCACTCTTTGCAGATGATATGATGATATACTTAGAGAATCTTAGAGAACCAAGTAAAAAAACTACTTGAAATAATAAATAAATTTAGCAAAGTTGCAGGATATAAAATAAACCCACACAAATCATCAGCATTCCTACATATCACTAACTAAATCCATCAGCAAGAGATTGAAAGAGAAATTCCATTTAAAGTTAATGTAGACATCATAAAATATTTGGGAATCTACCTGCCAAAACAAACCCAGAGCTTATATGAACAAAATTACAAAACACTTTTCACACAAATAAAGTCAGATCTAATTAATTTGAAAAACATCAATTGCTCATGGCTGGGTCCAGTTAATATAATAAAAATGACAATCTTACCTAAATTAAAATACATGTTTAATGCCATACCAATCAATCTACCAAAAATTACTTTGTAGAGCTAGAAAAAAAAATAGTAGCCAGATTCATTTGGAAGAACAAAAGGTCCAGAATATCAAGGCAATTAATTAAAAGAAATGCTAGGGAAGGTGGCCTAGCCATACCAGATTTTAATCTGTATTATAAAGTAGCAGTCATCAAAACTACTTGGTACTGGCTAAGGAATAGAGTAGTGGATCAATGGAAGAAATTGGATACATGAGACTCAGCAGCCATTGACTATAGTAATCCACTGTTTGATAAACCCAGAGACCCCAGTTTTAGGGATAAGAATGTAGTATTTGACAAAAACTGCTGGGAAAACTGGAACGTAGCATGGCAGAAATTCGGCATAGACCAATATCTAACAGTGTAAACCAAAATATGTGGGTTTATTTTATATCCTGCAATTTTGCCAAATTTATTTATTGTCTCAAGTAGTTTTTTTTTTTTACTTGATTCTCTGGGATTCTCTAAGTATATCATCATATCATCTGCAAAATGTGATAGCTTAATCTCTTTTTTGCCTAATTTGATTTCTTCAATTACTTTTTCTTCTCTAATTGCTACTGCTAACATTTCTAGTACCCGATTGAATAAGACAGGTGATAGTAAAAATCCTTGTTTCACCCCTTATGTTATTGGAAATTCTTTTGGCTTATCCCCATTATATATAATACTTGTTGATGGCTTTAAATAGATGCTACCTATTATTTTAAGGAAGACTCCAATTATTCCTATACTTTCTAGTGTTTTTAATAGGAATGGATGTTGTATTTTGTTAAAAGCCTTTTCTGCATCTATTAACATAACCATGTGGTTTCTGCTGGGTTTTTTTGTTGTTGATATGATCCATTATACTGATGGTTTTCCCAATATTAAACCATCCTTGCATTCCTGGAATAAACCCAACCTGGACAAAATGTATTATTCTTGTGATAAGTTGCTGTAGTCTTTTTGCCAATATTTTATTTAAAATTTTTGAATCTATATTCATGAAGGAAATTGGAATATAATTTTCTTTTTCCATTTTATCTCTTCCTGATTTAGTGTGTCATAAAAAGTATTTGGTAGGACTCTCTCTTCACTAATTTTTCCAAATAGTTTGTAGAGTATTGGGATCAATTGTTCTTTTAATGTTTGATAGAATTCACTAGTAAATACATCTGGCCTGGGGATTTTTTCCTAGGGAGTTCACTGATGTCTTGTTATATTTCTTTTTCTGAGATGGGGTTATTTAAGTAATTTACTGATTCTTCAGCTAATCTGGGCAACTTATATTTTTGTAAATATTCCTCAATTTCACTGATTGCCATATTTATGTGCATACAATTTGGCAAAATAATTCCCAATTATTATTTTAATTTCCTCTTCATTGGAGGTAGATTCATCTTTTTCATTTTTGATACTCATAATTTGGTTGCTTTCTTTCTTTTTTTTTATCTATTGATTAAGGGTCTATCAATTTTATTGGTTTTTTCATAAAATGAGCTCTTACTTTTATATATTAATTCAACAGTTTTCTTAATTCCCATTTTATTAATCTCTCCTTTGGTTTTCATTATTTCTAATTCAGTATTTAATTGGGGATTTTCAATTTGTTCCTTTTCTAGCTTTTTCACTTGCATGCCCAATTCATTAACCTCCATTTTCTCTAATTTATACATGTATGCATACAGGGATATATAACTTCCCCTAAGAACTGCCTTTGCTGCATCCCACAAGTTTTGGTATATTTTCTCATTGTTGTCATTCCTTTGAATGAAGCTGCTGATTGTTTCTATAATTTCTTGTTTGACCCACTCATTCTTTAGGATTAAATTTTTTAGTTTCCAATTAGTTTTTTGTCTATGTTTTCATGGCCTTTTATTGCATATGATTTTTATTGCATCATGATCTGAGAAAGATGCATTTAACATTTCTGCCTTTCTGCACTGAATTGTGAGGTTTTTATGCCCAAGTACATGGTTAATTTTTGTGCATGTACCATGTACCACTGAGAAGAAGGCAAATTCCTTTTTATCCCCATTCAATTTTCTCCAGAGATCTATCATGTCTAGCCTTTCTAAAATTCTATTTGCCTCTTTAACCTCTTTCTTGTTTATTTTGAGGTTAGATTTATCAAGTTTAGTGAGGGGGAAGTTCAGGTCCCCGATTTGTATAGTTTTGCTATCTATTTCTTACTCTAATTCCCTTGACTTTTCCTCTTGGAATTTGGATGCTATACCGCTTGGTGCATACATGTTAAGTAATGATATTGCTTCATTCTAGATGGTGCCTTTTTGCAGGAGGTGGTTTCCTTCTTTATCTCTTTTAATTAGAACTATTTTTGCTTTTGTTTTGTCTGAGATAAAGATTGTCACCCCTGCTTTTTTTTTTTTACTTTATCTGAGGCATAATATATTCTACTCCAGCCTTTTACCTTTACCCTGTGACTATCCCCTTGTTTCAGATGTATTTCTTGTAGACAGCATATTGTAGGATTGTGTTTTTTAATCTATTCTGCTATCCACCTCTGTTTTATGGGAGAATTCACCCATTCACATTCACAGTTATGATTAATATCTGTGACTTTTCCTCCATCCTATTCTCTCCCCTTTTTATATTTTTGTACCTTTTTTTCCCTTCAGCTCCTTAAGAGTTTTCCTTTTGACCACTGCCTCCCCCAGTATTGCCTCCCTCTGATCCTCCTCTTTTCCTACCCTTTCCCCTTACTACTCTTTCCTGCCTTCTAACCACCCTCCCCCTTTTTACTTTACTTTTTACTCCCTCCCTTACCCCTGTGCCTGTATGGCAAAATGGTTTTTAACACTTAATGGAATATGTTATTCCCTCCTTGAAACCAAACTAATGAGAGTAAATTTCACACAGTGCTCATCTCCCTCCTCATTTCCCTTCTTATAATGAGTTTTTGTGCCTTTTCATGTTAGGATCCTAAACTTAACTGATTACATAGATCCATCTTTGGACCAGAACCAATGAGAATAAAGTTCTCATCTCCCTCTTTCCCTCCCCTCTGATATAGTATGTTTTATGCCACTTTGTGTGGCCTAATTTACCATTTTTTGCCTCATCCTTTCCTTTTCTCCCATTACAATCCCTTCGTACCACTTAATAGGTTTTTTAATCTTTAAATTAGTTCATTTATACCCATGCCCTCTATCTGTGTACATCCCTTTCAAATGTCATGATAATTATACAAATTTCAGTTTTGACAGGTATCCACATCTCATATAGGGATGCAAACAATTTGCTCTTATTGAGTGCCAAGTTATGTGCATGTGTGTGCATGTGTGTGTATGTGTGTTTGTGTGTGTTTCTTGTTTACCTTTTTATATCTTTCTTGCATCTTGCAAATGGTGATCGAATTTTCCATTGAGTTCTGGCTTTTTCATCAGGAAAGTCTGGAAGTCTTTAATTTCATTAAATGACCATCTCCTTGCCTGAAAGATTATGCTCAGTTTTGCCAGGTAGTTGATCCTTCATTGCAATCCTGGGTCTTTTGCCTTATGAAATATCAAATTCCAATCCCTCTGATCTTTTAATGTAGAAGCTGCTAGGTCCTGTGTAATCCTGACTGTAGTTCTACTATATTTGAATTGTTTCCTTTTGGCTTCTTGTGGTATTTTCTCTTTGACCTTGTAGCTCTGGAATTTGGCTACTATATTTCTTGGAGTTTTCAATTTGGGATCTCTTTCAGGAGGGATCCAATGAATTCTTTTGATAAATATTTTATCCTCTGATTTTAGGACCTCAGGACAATTTTCTTTTACAGGATCTTGGAGGATGTTGTCCAAGGTGCTTTTTTCATCATGGCTTTCTGGTAGGCCAGTAATTCTTAGGTTATCTCTCCTGAATCTGTTCTCTAGGTCAGTTGTTTTTATAGTAAGATATTTTACACTTCTAATTTTTCAATCTTTATGTTTTGTTTGAGTGACTCTTGATGCATCATAGAGTCCTTAACTTCAATTTGACTGATTCTATTTTTTAGTGAATTATTTTCCTCAATTAGTTTTTGAAGTTCCTTTTCCATATGTTCAATTTTCATTTTTACAGAGGTATTTTCTGCAGTTAGATTTTGAATCTCCCATCCCAGTTCACCAATCTTATTTTTTAAGGATTTGTTTTCTTCAGTGAGATTTTTTTTTTCCAGTTTGGTCACTGTAGATTTACATATTCCTCCTACCTCTTAAATTGGTTTTTAAAATGTTTCTTGAGCTCCTCAAAGAATGATTTTTGGGCTTGAGACCAATTTATATATCTTTCTGTTGTCTCCGGTGTGAGTATAGAGTCCATGTTTTCCTCTGAATTTGGCTGTTCTTGATCACTATAGAAGGATTGTATGGTTCTGGATCTCACAGCTTCCTTCTTGCCCATTGTGATTGCCTATGTCCTGAATATTTAGAGGGGATATCTGCTTCTGGAGTATAGATGTATTATTCTTCTCAGGCTGGGAGCTAGGGGTTTGGTTGTTAACTTTGTGTGTTATAGCCTCTGAGTGCCCACACTGAGGCCAATGCCAGGACTCTCAGTGTTTCTCCTGTGTTACCCAGATGTTCATGGAGTAATCTGTTGTGGAGGGTTGGTCTGGCCACTTGAGGTTTCCACCTCTTTGTCTCTGGGCTACTGCTCAGGCAGGCTCAGCATCTGGAGGCCAGCAGTGCTGGTGTCTGCAGATTCCCTTGGTGGTGCTAAGGCACACCAGGGCTTGTGTTGTTAGTGCTTGCTGGCTCCACTCCCTTGGGCTTCCTTAGCTCCTGCTTGTCAGTAGAGGTGGGGGCTTGTTGGGTGGCCTCCTGCCCTTCACTTCAGACTTAGTGCTGCCTCACTTCCCCCTTGCTCAGTGACTTCCAAGCCTTAGGCTCTTTCTACTAATTCAGGATTTTACTCTTGTTAGGACATTTATCTCAGGGTTTTCTGGGTCAGGGAGGAGGAATCAGAGAAGCTAGGGTTTATTCTGCCATCTTGACTCCTGGCAGTTCAGGTATATGATTGTTAAACATCCAGGCTGTGGGCTAGTAGCCCCAGGAGAAGTTGCTGTCATTGCTGTGGGCCCTGTGCTTTCTCTTACCCAGCTCCAATCGATCCTTGTTCTATGGTGAGATTCCTGCAAATCATACTTAGAGTGGGTGAGTCTGCTGGCTGGGGCTCCTTCTCACTCTGCTGTAGCCTGCTTTCAGATCTGCACTGGTGCCATCCCCATGTGCTCTGTGCTCTCCCTGCCCAGACCTATGTGGGCACTTCCCTGGGCTGGGAATCTGCTATGCTCTGTCTCCCAGTGTGTTCTGTTGCTCAAAAATTCACTCAAATTCACTTTTTAAAGTTTAGTTACAGAATTTTCGGAGAAGCTTAGAAAAGTTACTGCTTCCTTTCTGCCATCTTGGCTCCACCTCCATGACTTTATATATAATGAATTATTCCATGCCTTTTTTTTGGTTGGATGGATAGATTACAGTCAGAGCATTTATTATGATCTTACTATGTGCTAAGCAATGGAGAGTCAAAATTAAGAAAACTATGCAGTTTCTACCATCAAGAAGGTTACATTCTTTTTTAAATTTACATTTAAAATTTTTATTTTATTTTAGTTTACATCATTCATTTTCATGAAATTTTGAGTTACAAATTTTCTCCCCATTTTTCCCCTACCCACCATCCCAAAACAGCCATCTTAGTGTATCCCCCTCCCCCAATCTATTCTCTCCTATGTCTTCCCCACTCACCTCTCTGACTTTCCGGTAGGGCAGGATGGATTTCCCAACCATAGTGCCTGTATATCTCAAGTTTGAGTTGGATGTAGTTAATAATAATAATAATAATAATAATAATAATAATAATAATGTGTGTGTGTATATCTATATCTATATCTATATCTATATCTATATCTTTATTTAAATTCTAGATTCTTTTTCTTCCCCCCTCGTCATCCACCCCCACTGGAAGGACAAGCAATCAAATACAGGCTGAACATGTGTAATTACGCAGAACCTCTCCACAGTGAGCATATTGTGACAGTCTGAATACATGTTCCTTTTTCCTATCCTGCCTCCCCATCTACTCTCTACCCTGTCCCTGTCCCTGTCCCTCTACAGAAGTGTAAACTTTCATCAGCCCTCCCCCACACCCTGCCCTCCCCTCCATCATCCTACCTCTAATCCCCCTTCTGCCTACTTTTCTATGTGGCAAGATGCCCAGTTTAGAGTTTATGTCATTCCTTCCCTAAGCCAAATTCAGTAAGAGTAAGGTTGACTCTCTCCCTTTTGCCTTCCTGTTCTCCCCCTCTATTGTTACAATTATCTCTTGCTTCTTCCATGAGATGCTGAACCCCATTCTGACTCTCCCTGTCTCCTCTCAATCTAATCCTCTCTCACCTCAGTGTTTCACCACTTTGAATGTTGTCCCTTCCTATTCAATTGAGCTATATGCCCTCTATGGATTCATTTAAAGACATGTGCTTGTGTGCATATGTAAACCCTCTTATATAAATATGTGTGTATGTATATATACATTTGTATTCCCTTCCCCTATCCTCATACTGAGAAAAGTTTCATCAGTTACAATTGTCACTTTTCCATGTTGTGATGTAAATAGTTCATCTTTGATAGGTTCCTTATGATTTCTTCTCCATGTTTATCTTCACATGCTTCTTGTATTGGAGTGTCAAACTTTCTTTTCATTTCTGGTTTTTCCAGCAAGAATGTTTGAAAGTCCTCCACCTCACTGAATGACAATATTTTCCCCTGGAACACTATACTCAATTTTGCTGGGTAGGTGATTCTTGGTTTTAATCCAAGCTCCCTTGATCTCTGGAATATCATATTCCAGGCCCTTCGATCCCTTAATGTAGAAGCTGCTAGATCTTGGGTTATCCTAATTGCGTTTCCACAATATTCAAATTGTTTCTTCCTGGCAGCTTGCAATACCTTCTCCTTGGTCTGGAGATTCTGGAACCTGGCTATAATATTTTTAGGAGTTTTCTTTTGGGGATCTTTTTCAAGAGGTGATTGGTGAATTCTTTCAAGTTCTATTTTGGCCTCTGGTTCTAGAATATCCGGGCAATTTTCCTTGAGAATTTCTTT
>CM053581.1:148451178-148476394 GCA_028627135.1 Pseudochirops cupreus | reverse complement strand
ATATATATATTCCCTGTAAATATATATGTATATACATATATATATACACACATATACAATTATTATTATTATTATTAACTACATCCAACGGGAACTTGAGATACACAGGCACTGTGATTGGGAGTTCCATCCTGCCCTACCAAAAAGTCAGAGGGGTGAGGGGGGAAGACATAGGAGAGAATAGATTGGGGGAGGGGGGATACACTGGGATGACTGTTTTGAGGCAGTGGGTAGGGGAAAGATGGGGAGAAAATCTGTAACTCAAAATCTCGTGGAAATGAATGATGTAAACTAAAATAAAATTAAAAAAAAAAGAAATGCTTCTAGTTTATCCTCATTTCATATTATACTTGCTGATGGCTTTAAGTAGATGTCACCTATTATTCTAAGGAAAACTCCATTTACTCCTATACTTTCTAATGTTTTAATGGGAATGGATGTTGTATTTTGTTAAAACTTTTTCTGCATCTATTGAAATAATCATATGATTTCTGCTAGTTTTATTGTTGATATGATCAATGATACTGATGGTTTTCCTAATATTGAACCATCCTTTCATTCCTGGAATCTATCCAACCTGATGAAAATGTATTATTCTTGTGATAAGTTGCTGTAGCCTTTTTGCTAGTATTTTATTTAAAATTTTGGCATCTATATTCATGAGGGAGATTGGTCTGTAATTTTCTTTCTCTGTTTTGTCTCTCCCTGATTTGGGTATCAGTACCATATTTGTGTCATAAAAAGAATTTGGTAGGACTCCTTTCTCACCAATTTTCCCAAATAGTTTGTAGAATTTTGGGATCAATTGATCTTTAAATTTTTGATAGAATTTACTAGTAAATCCATCTGGCCCTAGGGATTTTTTCCTAGGGAGTTCTCTGATAGCTTGTTCAGTTTCTTTTTCTGAAACCGGGTTGTTTAAGTAATTTACTTCCTATTCAGATAGTCTGGGCAACTTATATATTTGTAAATATTCATACATTTCACTAAGATTAAACCAATAGTTCTTAAGTTGTCTCTCCTGGATCTATTTTCAGGGTCAGGTTTTTTAAAATTTTCCCAGTGAGATATTTCATATTTTCCTCTATTTTTTAAATAAAAATAATTTGTTTTATGCTTATTCCTTTCTCCCTTTTTCTCCTCACCAGTGTTTTCCTTCTGACTTTCCCCTCTTTCAATCTGCCCTCCATTTTATCCAGCTTCTAACTTTTCTTTTGAGTTTCCCCTCCCACTTCCTTTAAGATAAGATTGATTTCTTTACCCAAGTGAGTGTGTATGTTATTCCATCCTTGAGCCTAATCTTCTGAGAGTGAGGTTCAAACAGTGATCACCTCTCTCCCTTATTTCCCTGTATTCTAATAAGTATTTGCACAAGTTCATGGGATGTAATTTATCCTTTTATGCCTCCTGCATTCCCCTTCCTTCAGTGTATTTTTTTGTTTACTCTTTAACATTTTTTTTAAATCATCATATCAAAGTTAACTAATATTCATACACTATGTGTATGTATGCCCCTTCTAAGTCTCATAATAAAGATACAATTATCAAGAGGTACAACTATTGTCTTCCCATGTACGGATGTAAACAGTTTAACCTTATTTAATAAGATTTTTTTTAATTTTATTTTCCCAGTTTATCTTTTTATATCTCTCTTGAGTATTGTATTTGAAGATTATTAGTAAGATTTGGAAGTTCCCTATTTCCGTGATTGTCTAACTCTTCCCCTGAAAGATTATACGCAGTTTTCTGGCCACTTGATCCATAGATGTAATTCAAGTTATCTGCCTTCCAAAATATCATATTCCAAGTTCTCTGATCCTTTAATGTACAAGGGGTTAGTTTTTGCATAATCTTGACTGTGTCTCCATGATACTTGAATTGTTTCTCTCTGGCTGCTTGTAGTATTTTCTCCTTAGCTTTATAATTATGGAATTTGGCTATAATATACTTTGCCATTTTCTTTTTGGGATCTCTTTCAGGAGGTGATCAGTGGATTCCTTCAATGACTATTTTAAACTCTAGTTAAAGGACTTCAGGACAGTTTCCCTTGATAATTTCTTGAAAGATTCTGTACATGCTCTCTCTTTTTTCAAGTCATGGCTTTCTGGAAGATTGGTATTTTACATTTCAAGCTATTTTTTCATTGTTTTGATTTTGCTTGAGTGACCGTTGATGTCTCATAACATCATTAGCTTTCACTGGTCCAATTCTAATTCTTATTGAAGTGTTATTTTTAGTTAGTTTTTGTACCACTTTTTCCATTTTGGTCAATTGTGCTTCTTAAGGAATTCTTCTTAGTGAGTTTTTGGGACTTCTTTTCCATTTGACCTATTTTACTCATTTTTTTCAGAATTTATTTATTTTTAGTTTTCAACATTCATTTTCATAAGACTTTCACTTCCAAATATGCTCCCCATATCTTCCCTACTGCCCCCAAGATGCATATTGATTATTCCTTCCCCCAGGTTCTCCTCTCATATATCCACCACTATACCTCCCCTTACCCCATGACCTCTTATTTTATTGTAGGGCAAAATGGATTTCTATACCCCACTGCATCTATATTTTATTTCCCAGTGGCATGTAACAACAATTTTTTTAACATTTGTTTTAAAAATATTGAGCTCCAGATTCTCTCCCTTCTCTACTCCTCAACCAGCCCCACTGGGAATTCATTATAGGTCATACATGTGCAGCCAGGCAAAACAATTCTGTAATAGGCATGTTGTGAAAGAGTAACTATATTTCACTCTATCCTATCTCACCTCCTACTTATTCATTTCTTTCTTTGACCTTGTCCCTTTTCAAAACTGTTTGCTTCTGACTAGCCTCTCCCTCAGTCTGCTCTCCCTTCTATTATACCCCCTCCCTGTTGCTCTTACTCCCTACTTTCCTATAAAGTAAGATATCCAGTTGAGTGTGAATATTAATCATTCCTTAAGCCAAATTCAGCAAGAGTAATGTTGACTCATTCCCTTTTACCTCCCTGCCCTTCCCCTCCATTGCAATAGCTTTCTCTTGCCTCATTTATGTGAAATAATTTACTATGTTCTATCCCTTTCTCCTTCTCCCAATATATTCCTCTCTCACCCTTTAATTTTATTTTTTAGATATCATCCCTTCATATTCAACTATCCCTGTGTCCTCGGACTTTGTATATATGTACACACACACACACACACACACACACACATACACAGATGTAACCATCTATACATACATATATACGAATATATACAATGTAAATACACACACACACTATATATATATACATATACATATATACATATATACATATACATGCATACAAATATATTCCCTTCAACTATCCTCATACCGAGAAAAGTCTCATGAGTTACAAATACCATCTTTCCATGAAGGAATGTAAACACATAAATTTTAATATGTTCTTTATGATTTCTCCTTCTTGTTTACTTTTTCATGCTTTTTTGGTTCTTGTATTTGAAAGTCGACTTTTCTGTTCAGTTCTGGTTTTTTCATCAAAAATACTAGAATGTCTTTCACTGAATGTCCATGTTTTCCCCTGAAGTATTAAACTCAGTTTTGCTAGTTAGGTCATTCTTAGTTTTCATCCTAGATCCTTTGACCTCTGCAGTTTCATATTCCAAGCCCTTCAATCCCTTAATGTGGAAGCTGCTAGATGTCATTTTATCCTGATAATGTTTCCACAATTCTCAAATTATTTCTTCCTGACTGCTTGTAATATTTTCTCCCTGACCTGGGAACTTTGGAATTTGGCAATAAGATTCCCAGGAGTTTTCTCTTGGGAATCTTTTTCAAGAGGTGATCAGTGAACTCTTTCCATTTCTTTTTTACCTTTTGGTTCTAGATAATCAGGGCAGTTTTCCTTGATAATTCCTTGGAAGATGTTCCCTAGGCTCTTTTTTTATTGTGGCTTTCTGGTAGTCCAAAAATTTATAAATAATCTCTCCTGGATGTTTTTTCCTGGTCAGTGTTTTTCCAAAGAGATATTTCATACCATCTCCTATTTTTTTCATTCTTTTATATTGGTTTTATAATATCTTGATTTCTCATAAAGTCATTAGCTTCCATTTGCTACAATCTAATTTTGAAGAATTATATTCTTCAGTGAGCTTTTGAAGCTCCTTTTCCATCTGGAGAATTTTGCTTTTTAAGGCATTCTTCCCCTCATTGCCTTTTTTGACCTCTTTTGCCATTTGAGTTAGTCTATTTTTAAGGTGTTATTTTCTTCAGTATTTTGGGGGCTTTCTTTTAACAGGCTGTTGACTCATTTTTCATGACTTTCTTGCAATACTCTCATTTCTCTTCCTAATTTTCCCTATACTTCTCTTAGTTGATTTTCAAAATCCATCTTGAGCTCCTCCATGAACTATGACCCGTTCATATTTTTCTTGGAGGCTTTTTATGCATGAGTTTTGACTTTGCTGTTTTCTTCTGTTTCTATATTTTGATCCTATTTTCACCAAAGAACAATTCTATTGTCTGATTTTTCTTCCTCTATTTCTTCATCTTGCCAGCCAAATACTTGACTTTTGAGTTCTTTGCCACAGTAGAACTCTGCTTCCAGAGAGGAGAGTGCTGTGTCCCAAATTTCTGAGATTTTCCACAGTTTGCGATCAGAGCTTGTTCTAGGCACCTGATTCAGATTTGTGAGGAGGACTGCCTGTACATAGCCAGTGCAAATCCTCAAGCACCAGCACACCTCACCCTAGGACCACCACCCAAGGCTGTGACCCAGATCAAATGAGGGCAAACCAAGAGAATCCAGCCTCAGTGCCAACAAAAATATTCCTGCATTTGCCCTCTGATCAGCCACTTGATCCCCCCACTATTTGTGGGCCTGGGTCTCCCAGAAGGAACCATTGCCACCTCCACCACCCTGGGGGTAGGGGTCAGACCACTCTCTTCACTCATCCAGGTCCAACAGACCTTTTTCTTTGATAGCTCCACTGGCATTTTTCTTTTTCTTTGGTGTTTATATGTTAAGAAGTCTCCAGCAAAGGACAGCCTGGCAAACCTACTAGAAGGATCTATCACACCTGACTGTGACTGAAGTGAATTCCCATGTGGGCCGTACCAGCAGAGACTAGCAGCTCAGACTGACCAGAACAGATCCCAGGGGGCTGAATCATTGTTAGCTGTGGCAATTTGCAGATTTCTCAAACCTTCAACCACAGAACCAGTGCCTGTCTTTCACCCAGGTCCAATAGACTCCTGTCCTGTGCTGATAATTTGGGGAACCACTACTACCTGAAGTGATTCAGTCCACCAAGGCATGCTCCAGTTCCACTAGGATCAAGTTTGTGCTTGTGCACCCTGTGCACACTGTGTTCTATGGTCCTCCCGTGCAGCACAACAAATCCTACCCTTAAACTTTAAGTGTTGTCTTGGGTTGGAAACCTGCCACACTCTGCCTCCTGGTGGATTCTACCCCTCAAAAATTTGCTCAGATTCACTTTTTAGAAGTGGCGGAGCCAAGACAGTAGAACATAAGCAGGCACTTATCTGAACTCCTTGGTGAATTCCATCACTAACCTCTAAAAAGTGAATCTAAATGGATTTTAGAGTGATGGAATCCATTGGGAGATGGAGCATGGCAGATTCCTAGGTCAGGAAAGTGCCCACATAGTACTGGGCAGGAGAAGCACAGAGCAATCAGGGGCTGGAGCAGTGTAGACCTGAGAGCATACATTGGCAGAGTGAGAGTGAGACCTGGCCAGCAGATTCATCCACCAAAAGGGTGATTTGCAGACATCTGACCATGGAACAGGGTATTGGTCAGAGCTGGGTAAGAGAAAATGCAGGGGCCATGGCAATGACAGCAGCTTCTCCTGAGCTATCAGCCCATAGCCTGGATGCCTAAAAATCACCTATCTGAATGATCAGGAGCCACAATGGCAGAGTAAACCTTAGCTGCTCTAATCCCATTCCTGACCCTGAAAACCCAGAGATTATGCCAAGTGTAAAATCCTGAAATAGGGGAGACAGCCACAGGCTGGGGAGTCCTAGAGGAAGGGTGTGACTAAGGCTGTGCTGAGCCTGAAGTGAAGGGTGAGAGCTGTCCCAACAAGCCCCATCTCAGCTGACCTGCAGGATATCCCAAAGCCCCGTGGGGTGGAGCCAGCAAGCACTAACAAAAGAAGCCCAGGTGTGCCTTGGCACAATCAAGGAAATCAACAGACACCAGTACAGTAGGCCACCAGCTGCTCAGCCTACCTGAGCTGTAGCCCCAGGGACACAGAGGCAGAATCCTGAGGTGGTCAGACCACCCCTCCCTCATATTTTACTCTGTGAGCCTCAGAGTAACACAGGGGAAACACTGAGTCCTGGCATTGGCCTCAGTCTGGACACCCAGAGGCTACAGCACACAAAGTCAACAACCAGGCCCCTAGCTCCCAGCTTTAGAAGCTTGGATCAGAACCCTCTGTACCCTAGAGCCAAAATCCACTTTAAAAGTCAGGAAATAGGCAATCACAATGGGCAAGAAGGAAGCTGCAAAAAGAAAAACAAAATCTATTCAGTCCTATTATAGCAAGCAAGAACAACCACATTCAGAGGATAATATTGACTCTATACTCACACCTGAGACCAAAGAAGGAAATATGAATCGTTGTCAAGCCCCAAAAGCATTCTTGGAAGAGCTCAAGAAAGATTTTAAAAGCCAAATTAGAGAGATGGTAGACAAATTGACCAATTCTTTTCAAATTATATTTGCCAAAATGGAGAAAAATCTCACTGAAGAAAACAAATACTTAAAAAGTAAAATTTGTGAACTGGGATGGGAGGTTCAAAATCTCACTGGAGAAAATACTCCTTAAAATGAAATCTGAACATATGGAAAAGAAGCTTCAAAAACTAATGGAGGAAAATACTTTACTAAAAATTAGAATCAGTCAAATTGAAGCTAAGGACTCTATGATTCATTAAGAGTCAGACAAACAAAACATAAAGAATGATAAATTAGAAGAAAGTTTAACCTGTCTCATTGGAAAAAACAACTAACCTGGAGAAAAGATCCAAGAGAGATATACTAAGAATTATTGGTCTACCATAACACCATGATGAAAAAAAACAACAACCTGGACAACATCCTCCAAGAGATTGTCAAAAAAAAAAACAAAACAAAACTATTCAGAGGTCATAGAATCAGAGGATAAAATAGTTATTGAAAGAATTCACCAGACACCTCCTGAAAGAGATTCTAAATTGAAAACTCCAAGAAATATAGTAGCCAAATTCCAGAATTATAAGGTCAAGGAGAAAACACTGCAAACAGCCAGAAAGAAACAATTCAAATATCATAGAACTATCATCAGGATTGCAAAGGACCTGGCAGTTTCTATATTAAAAGATCAGAGGGATTGGAATTTGATATTTCATAAGGCAAAAGACCTTGGACTGAAACCCAGGATCAATTAATCAGCAAAACTGAGCATAGTCTTTCAGGCAAGAAGATGGTCATTCAATGAAATAAGGGACTTCCATACTTTTCTGATAAAAAAGCCAGAGCTCAATGGAAAATTGGATCTCCAAATACAAGACTCAAGTGAGAGATAAAAAGGTGAACAAGAAACACACACACACGCACACACATACACACACACAACACAATAAGAGCAAACTGTTTACATTCCTACATTGGAAGCTGATA
The DNA here is from genome assembly GCA_028627135.1 of Pseudochirops cupreus. Taxonomy (NCBI): domain Eukaryota; kingdom Metazoa; phylum Chordata; class Mammalia; order Diprotodontia; family Pseudocheiridae; genus Pseudochirops; species Pseudochirops cupreus. The sequence continues at coordinate 148,468,740 of CM053581.1, read as the reverse complement.
CTTGTCAATATTGATATTTATATAATTGTCACAAAATTTAAAAGGATTATATAGATAGAGGGTGTGGGAATAAATGAACTAATCTGATGATTAAAAAAAACTTTATTAAGGAGTACAAAGGGACTGTAATGAGAGAAAAGGAAAGTAGGAGGCAGAAAAGGGTAACTTATGCCACATGAAGAGGCATAAAAACATACTACAGTAGAGGGAAAGAAGGGAGGGAGATGAACATCATATGAACTTTATTCTCATTGGTTCTAGTCAAGGAGGGATCAACATAATCAGTTAAGTTTAGGATTCTAATGTGAAAGGGCACAAAAACTCATTATAATAGAGGGAAAGAAGGGAGGGAGAGGAGCATTGTATGAAATTTGTGAATTATAAAGCAGCAATCAGCAAAATTACTCTGTACTGGCTAAGAAAAAAGAGTGGTGGATCAGTGGAAGAGGTTAGGTACATGAGACACAGTTGTCAATGACTTTAGTAATCAACTGTTTCATAAACCCAAAGATGTTAGCTTCTGGGATAAGGGCTCACTATTTGACAAAAACTGCTGGGGAAACAGGAAAATAGTTTGATAGAAACTAGGCAAAAACCACCATCTTTAATTGTATTTACACTATATACCAAGATAAAGTCAAAATGGGGTCATGATTTATACATAAAGGCTGATACTATAATCAAATTAGGAGAGCATGCAATAGTTAAGCAGTCAGATCTATGGAGAACAGAAGTATTTATGACCATACAAGAGATACAGAATGTTATGAAGTGAAAATGAATAATTTTGATTTCATTAAATTAAAAAGATTTTTGCACAAGCAAAGCCAATGCAACCAATATTAGAAGGGAAGCTGAAAGCTGGGAAACAATTTTTACAACCAGTCTCTTATGATGGCCTCATTTTTCATGTGAATTGAGTCCTGAATCAAGTTTATAAAAACACAAGAGGATCCCCTATTGTAAAGCCAAGCAAGAGCAGCTTTCCAGAAGAATCCTACTGTGAACAGCTTTTAAGATTCTGATTACATGGTATAGTGAACACTCCATTAAATAACAAATTAGAGCAAAATTTTCACAGTAAATCAAGGTACAGCATTCACTACGTTACAACTTATGACAGATAATCAAAATACAACATCCACAACAACTTATCACAGAAAATGGCCACATAGTTTTCACCACAGTGGTCACACAGTTTTGAACAAAGTATAATCATTTAGTCAACCAGTCACTTAGTAACTCAATCATTCAATCAACTCAATCATTCAATCATCCTTAGGGAGGCTTGGGTCCCAAAATACAATAGTCAAAATTCTCCAATCATGGGGCACACTAAATTACAATATCAGTCTCTTCTCAGTATTCTCTTAAGGGGTAGTGTAGATTACACAGGCCATCTACCCCTCAGTCACAAATAAGTTATAATTTTCTCAGTCAGTACACAGTATCCAAGTCTTCTTTCCACTTGACTCAGAATAGTCTCTCAGATTCCCTGGATCCCCTTCCATGGTCCCAGCTCCTACCTGGATTCACCAAACTATCACCTGGGTTCGAAGGCAGACAGCTTCCTGTTCCTTATCCAGATCTCTGTGCTGTTCCTGTTCCATGCTGAAGCTCACAGTGTCCAGTCCACCTTAAATCCTTCACAGTCTCTGTTCCTGGGAAGTCAAGGCTTAACAAAGCCACAAACATGTTCATACAAAGTATCAGTATGTATCTAATACACAGTCATGCTTCCTCAGTCTTCAGCAGGTCCCAGGAGAAGCTGGTAGCTTTCCAGTAAAAGCTCCACTTGGTTCCCAGAATCAAAATCAGTTCACCCATGTGAAAAATCAAAATTATTCTCCCCAGTCTGGGCCTTTCCTCTTCAGCCTCCTCTGCAGCAGCTGCTTCTGCCTCCATGAAGCTTATCTCAAGGAGTTCTAACTCTCCCTCTCTGAGGCTTTTCCTTATATACATTATTGCTCTTCCCTTTTCAGCCCCTTCCTGTTAAGTGTGCAACAGGAGTTCATACCTTCTGTTTTTTTTTTAACAGAGACTTAATTTGGTGCTAAGTACCTCTTAGCTTTCCAATACAAAGAGATCTTTAAATTTCATTACCATTACACCAATAGAAAAATGCTATGAACAGGCAGTTCTCAGGGAAAAAAAAATTAAATCTGTCTGTAGTCATGTAGAAAAATTGATTAGAGAAATGCAAATCAAAATGGCTCTTAGGTACCACATCATACCTATCAGCTTGGCTAAACAGAAAAATGGTATATGTTGGAGATGTGGGCAAATTGAAACACTGCTGCATTGTTGATGGAATTATGAACTAATCTAACCATTCTGGAGCACAATTTGAAACTATGCCAAAAGGACTCTAAAACTGTCCATACCCTTTTACCCAGCAATACCCTGTTCTGTATCCTAAAGAGATCATTAAAAAGGGAAAAGGACCCATATGTACAAAAATATTTATATTAACTGTTTTGTGGTGGCCAAGAACTGGAAACTGAAGAGATGTCTATCAGTTGGGAAATAGTTGAAGAAGTTGTGGTATGTGACGGTAACAGATTTCCTTAAGAAATGATGAGCAGGCAGATTTCAGAAAAACTTGGAAATTGTACACAATTACAGGAGTACTGTGCTATGACCAACTTTCAGAGGCATAGGTCTTCTCCACAACACAATGATCTAGTCAATCGCAAAAGGCTCATGATGGAAATTGCTATCCATCTTCAGAGAAAGAACTATGGAGTTTGAATGCAGATCAAAGCATACTATTTTCCTTATATTTTGGTTTATTCTTTTTATAATTTCCCCCAATTATTCTGATTTTTCTTTCAAAACATGACTAATGTGGAAATGTTAAACATGACAGTGCATTTATAGCTTATATCAGATTGTATGCCATCATTCAGAGGGGGAGGGGACTCAAAATCTTATAAATGTGAATGCTAAAAACCACATACCAAAATATTATTTTTTGCCAGAATTTATTTATTTTTAGTTTTCAACATTCATTTTTACAAGATTTTGAGTGCCAAATTTTCTCCCCATCTCTCCCCTATGGCCCACTCCAAGATAACAACATACTGTTTACCCCTTCCGCCATTCCCACTTTTTTCTATTCTACCATCCCCCCTTTACACCTTTACCCTTAGCTTACTTTTTGGACAATATAGGTTTCTATACTCCATTGCCTATATATCTTATTTCCCAGATGCATGCAAAAGTAATTTTTTAACATTTGTTTTCAAAACTTTGAATTCCAGATTATCTACCTTTGTCCCTCCTTGCCCATCCTCTATTGAGAAGACAAGCAATTCACTATAGGTTATACATGTGTGGTTATTCAAAACCTTTCCATAATAGTCATATTGTGAAATACTAACTCTATTTCTCTCCATCCTATCCCTCTACCCCATTTATTCTATTTTGACCTTTAACTTTATCACTTTTCAAAAGTGTTTGCTTCTGACTATCCCCTCCCCCAATCTTCCCTTCTTTATGTCATCCCCCTCTCTTATTCCTCCCCCCATCATTTTCCTGTTGAGTAAGACAACCAATTGAGTTTGTATGTTATTCCCTCCTTAAACCAAATCCAGTGGTAGCCTCATTCCCTTTTACCTTCCTGTTCTTCATTTCCATTATAACTGTTTTCACTTGCCTCTTTTATGTGAGATAATTTACCCTATTCATTCTCTCCCTTTTTCCTCCTCCCAATATATTCCTGTCTCACATCTTAATTTAATTTTTTAGATATCACAGCTTCATATTCAACTCATTCTGTGCCTTCTGCCCATATATACATATATACACATATATGTATGCATACATATACATATACACATACACACATATAAATATACATAAATATATACACATTGTAACAGTAATCAATTTAGCAGATACTGTTGTGCAGAGAATAAGAGTGAGCTGAGACCTGATTCAAGGTAAAATTTAGGTGTGGATTTATTAAGCAAGTGTGCCAGAGTGTTCACTCAAATTGGTAGTGGCCATTGAAGGCAAGACCACTTGTTTAAAAAGGCTAAAGCCACAAAAATCACAATCAGGGAGGGGGAGCTAGCAGAAGCCATGACGTACAGAAGCCAAGAACAGCAATTGGTTAGATCTATAGCTCAGAGCTAATTTGGGAATATGGCACAAGGGTACAAGGGTGCAACCTTCCTGTAACATGGGGGTCTGTCCTAGAACAGGGTGGAGGGCACAGGGTAGAGGGTCATAGTCAGTGCTTTCCAGAACAGGGTGGGCGATCATAGGGTAAGGTGGACTGGAATTCCTCAAAGCAGGCAAGGGTCATGTTCTGGGCGAAGGGTGTGGAGACCCTACTTGATCAGCAGAACAGGACCAGGTGGTCTCTACATTACACCATAACCTTTAGACTGAACCTTGTCCACTTATGCTGATTCAGGGAGAATATACAGAATACTGATTTGAGGAAGGAGGGGGTAAGGGGACTAAGCCTTGGGCTATGCCCAGGCATACCTTCTAAGCTGTTTCAAGCTATAGCAGGGTGTAGGATATGGACAGAGACAAAAATATAGGGGCTTAATGATGGGCCACAAACCAGGTGGTGTGTAGTGACCTGGGATTTGGATTTGGGTACAACAATACTTAGCCCTTGCTAACTAGGGCTAAGTACCTCTTGAGAGAGGCAGAAGGTGAGAACTCTGTCTCCTGTGTGAAGCAGAAGGTATGAACTCTCTCTTGTGTGAACAGAGGGCATTAACTCTGTCTCCCATTGCTGACGTGGCAGGAGGGGGTTGGCTGAGACAGAAGAATTCCAGAGACAGAGAATCAGAATTGGGAATTTTCCTCCTGGTGGCTCCTAGTGGAAGGAGCAGAATTGTCCCAGCATTTGGCAGCTGGGCTGCTGGACTGAGAACTGAGTTGAAGTTTTCTATGAGACCAGAATCTGGTGAAGACTGCCTAGAACGCTGAGAGGGCTGCCTGGAAGGCCTCCTAGAAGGCCTCCTGGAAGGCTGCCTAGAAGGCTGAGATTTCTCCTAGTCCTAGAGCCAGCTGAACTGCTGGAGGACTGAAGAAACATGACCAGGATAAGACTTCATTTGTTCATGGCTTGGTTGATCCTTGAGCTCCCAGAAACAGAAGTGGTAAAGGTTTTGGACCCTGTGAACATCAATGTGTACCAGGAACTGTCTGGAGGAATGGACGAGAACCTGGGAGCTGTCTGCCTCTGAATCCAGGTGACTGTTTGGTGGATTCAAGTAGGAGCTGGGACCATCAAAAGGGATCCAGGCAATCTGAAAGACCACCCCAAGTCAAGATGAAGAAAAAGCCTCTCCTCAGATATAGAATGCCTAATGAAATTGAAGTTTGCTGGAGCCCTAGGGGTGGGGAGTTTGTGTAGTTTTCTAATGATTGTATTTAGTGACTGATTGCTATATGAGTGACTGATTAAGTTAATCTATGATTGCCTCATTAGTGGAAGATTGATTATTGTATTGTGAATTGATTGAATGATTAAGTATTGATCATTGTATTGTGAAATTACTGAATGATTGGGTAAGGAGGGTCCCCCCCTTGGGGAAATCAGATTATTATTCTTTTGATCTTTGTTCTAAATATTGTGGCCACTGTAGTGAAAACTATGTAGCCATTCTAATGTTAAGCTGTTATGAACACTATATTGTGATTTTCTGTGATAAGATGTAATGTTGTGAATGTTTGCCTTGATTTGTAATGGAATAAATGGAGTGTTCACTATACTGTATAATCAGAAGCTTAAAAGCTGTTCACGGTAGCATTCTTTTGGGAAGCTGCTCGTGCATGGCATTACACACATGCACATTCATATATACATTTACACACCCACTCACACACACACACACATACACACACACACACGCACACACACATATACACATATTCCCTTCAATTATCCTAATACTGACAAAAGTCTCATGAGTTACAAATACTGTTTTTCCATATAGGAATGTAAACAGTTCAACTTTCCTTGATCATTTCTTGGAAGATGATGTCTAGGCTCTTTTTTTGATCATGGCTTTCAGGTAGTCCAACAATTTTTAAATTATGTCTCCTGGATCTCTTTTCCAGGCCAGTGGTTTTTCACATGAGATATTTGACATTGCCTTCTATTTTTTTTTTCCTGTGGACCTGTTTTATTATATCTCAATTTCTCATAAAGTCCTTAGCTTCCATTTGCTACATTCTAATATTGAAGGAGTTATTTTATTCATGAGCTTTTGGACCCCCTATTTCATTTGACCAATTCTGCTTGTTAAGACATTCTTCTCTTCATTGGCTTTTTGGACCTCTTTTGTCATTTGAGTTAGTGTATTTTTTAAAGTTACTTTTTTCAGTATTTTTGGGGGTCTCCTTTAGCAAGCTGTTGACTCATTTTTCATTATTTTCTTGCATCACTCTCATTTCTCTTCCCCATTTTTCCTCTACTTTTCTTACTTGATTTTCAAAATCCCTTTTAAGCTCCTCTGTAGCCTGCAACCGTTTCATTCTTGGAGGTTTTTGATGCAGGAGGTTTGACTTTCTTGTCTTCTCAGGTTGTATGATTTGTTTTTGCAACCAAAGATTCTATAGTCTGATTTTTTTCCTGTTTGCTTATTTTCCCAGGTTCTTTGCCAAAGTAGGACTCTGTTTCCAGAGTGGAGAATGCTGTGACCTAAATTTCTAGGTTTTTGCTCAGCTGTTGTCAGAGTTACTTCTAGGCATCTATGAATTTGTAGTTCTTCTAATGTAAGTTCTAAGGTTATTTTATCAAAGGAGACATGTTTACTCCTCCCACTGTCTGTTCTCTGGTCTATGAGTGACCACAGGCACTCTTTTCTCACTTTTAACTATAAGGAGTATACCCTCACCACAGCCACAACAATCTCTGCTATGCCAGTGCTCCTCCTCCCCAGGACTGCCACTAAGCCTGGTACCCAAATACAAGCAGTGCAAAGCAAGAGCAATTGCCCTCTGATCAGTAACTTGATCCCCCCACCATCTGTGGACCTGGAGCTCCAGGATGCAGTAACTGCTGCCACTGCTTTTGTTGCTGCTGCTCCTGCTGCTGCCATCTCTGTCCCCAGGTTAGGGCCAGACTCTGCTCACATCTTCTCCCATGTTCAATAGGGTTTCCCCACAGACCTTTTACTTTTTCTTTGTCATTTGTGGGTTGAGAAGTCTGGAAATAACCACAATTGTCAGTGATTCAGCCCCCTGAGTCCTGCTCTGACTGGTCTGTGTAGGCATAGCTGACGTGAGTCTGTGCTCTGCTCTCTGCACCATGTGATAGACCTTTCCTTTCAACATGCCAGGCTGTCTCCAGCTGGAAATGTGTTTCACTATGTCATTTTGTGGGTTCTATAGCTCTAAAATTTGTTTAGAAACATTTTTACAGGTATTTGTACATAATTGGGGGGATGTACTTAAGCAAATTCCTGCTTTTACTCCACCATCTTGGTTCTGCCCTGCCATAAATAATTTTTTAAAATTTTAGATTTTTAAAAAACTGCTTAGCTATGAAAAAATAAAGATCATGTTGCTGCTGAGCTGAGGGCATATTGAAGTGGAAAAAGACACAAATGCAGGTTACTTGGATGGTGCAGTGTTGGATCATGAGGGCTTGTACCCAAATATTCTTGGCTCTTTGGTTGATAGAACACTCATTGCCTAAATTGATTTAGTTAGTGCTACTATTATCTTTCAGAGTAGTTAGGCGGCACAGAGGTATGAGTGCCAAAGATGAAATCAGGAAGATGTGAATTCAAATTTGGTCCTGGGCACTTATTAGATGTATGACCCTGGCTAAGTCATTAAGCACTGTTTGCTTCACTTGCCTCATCTCAAAATGATCTGGAGAAGGAAATGGCAAATAAGTCCAAAATCTTTGTCAAGAAAACCCTCAATGCAGTTACAAATGCACAGACATGACTCAAGCAACTGAACAACAATAACAACAAGTCATTACTTCATCTTGGTATTGCCCAACCATAAATGAGAAATCTCTCTTCAGTTATTATAGAATTCAATTCTGCAAAAAAAAAAAATACTTGAACATAAAGAAGTATTAAATGTGTTTTAATTACAGCCAGATGTTTGATAAATTTTTTAGTTATTTTGAATGCAATTTCTATCATTACATGTTCTTATTCATACTGTATGGAAATAGTCATGGTTTTGTTGACTTATTTCACATCTTGATATTTCACTGAAATATTCACAGGAAACTGGGTGAGCCACTGGATAGAGTGCTGTGCCTGCCATCAGGAAAGCTTAAATTTAAATCTTACCTCAGACACTTGCTCATTGTTTGACCTGTCCCAAGCATTTTACTTTGTTTATCTCACTTTCCTCAGATGCTCAATGGTATTATAAATATATCTACCCCCTGATGGCATGGTAAATTACAAATGAGCTCATATTTGTAAAGTGCTTACCACAAAGTCTGTGGCATAGTAGACACTGGACAAATCCTAGCCTTTATTTATTCGTTGATTCATTCATTTCTTTATTATTACCTTAGTAAGTTCTTTTTCTGGTTATCTGAAATTTTCTTGGGTAAATACTATGTCATTGAGACAAGGATAATTTGGAATAATCTACCAACGTCAGATATTTTCATTATCTTTCTTCTTTTACTGTTCTTGCTAACTCTCCCAGAGTTTTGTCACAAACTAGTGAAGTGAAATGATTTCCTCATTTTTTGCCTATTTTGGAAGAGAAGCTTCAAATATTTTGTTGTTGCTGATGTTATCAGCTTTTATTTGTAGACACATACTTCTTTCACACTAAAAGAATATCATCAAATGTTTATAATTATAATGCTCCTAAATGTTCACTTTTCTCAAATGTTTGTTCCATATCTATTCTTATAACTATGAAGTTTTTATTGTTTTTTTAAATATTAAAATATTCAATTATGTTCATTTCTTTCATTACCTTGAACCACTCTTGTATTTCTGTTTTAATCCGGTTTTGTCATGGAAAAAAAAATTGAAAGTATTTTAAAAGACTTTTTGGAAAGCTGCATTGAAAAATTTTATACTCATATTTAGGAATGGTTTATACTTTTCTTTCTTCATGTTTCCTCCATGTTTTGATATCAATCTCTTTTCCATTTCTGCCATTTTCTAGAATAGAGGTAATCTTAGGCATTTGAAGGCTATGTGAGCCAACTCTGGAAGAACCTATTTAGAGAAAGATGATTTGCATATAAGCCCAGTAATGAATTGATTGTGTGTCTGCCATTAACCATTCAGCTTCATTTAGGACCAAAAGGATAAGTACTAGAACTTTCAAACAAAACCTGAATTGCTTGAGCCAAAGAAGCTTTTAAAGACCAGGTATGGTGCTTAGGTGTGGAGACACTACAATTTATCCGTGGATTAAATACTCTCAGCAATGAAATTTTGGATTTGGATAGCATTGAGTAAAATCAGGGGAACTAAACCTGGGATTTCATCATGATAGGAAACTTCTAGATGAGGAAACTACATTTACCAATACAGACATGCACTTCATGTATAACTTCAAGTTTCAATAAGTGGGTTAGAGGCCTGAGAAGGCTATAACTTCTCCAGGGCTCCACAGAGAATATATGACTGTATTGGGAGTTGACTCCAATTCTTCCATGACTTCAATGCAGATTCTCTATCAACTATGCAACACTAACTCTCCTCCCTATGAGAATATGTCAATTCTTAATTGTGTTTTGATATAATCCTTTCACTTCGCAAAATGGGAAAAAAGATTCAAGAATAATTTCTGTCTTAGAAAGCTTGCTTTCCAAATGGTGTTTCCTTCATTAGAGGAAGACTGTCATTTATTCAATAAATTTCAATTTTTTAATCTTCTTTCTCTGACTCTTCCATACCACAGAACATAGAAGGACCATGCTTTCCTGTATCTACTTTAAGTCAATAAATTATTTCATGAACTGGAAAAAAGCAAGAGAATCTAGGTTTATAGTATTTGGTCAAATTTATAAGGCCTTGGCATAATTTCTTTCATTCACCACCATTCCTCCTACAATCATTGCCAATACCCATGAGTAGTAGGAAGCAAAAGTTTCAGAATCTTTATAACCAGATGTAACTTATGCTGGATTGTGAATAAGAGTTCAAAACATTTGGCATAAACATTATATTCATTAATCTGACTTATAAATATCAATCTTTCAATAAATGAGTTAGTAGGATGAAATGGGAAAAACACAGGATTTTGAAATTCAAGAACTAATTTCTAATCCTACCATGCTGAGTTATTAGCTGGAAAAAACTTGTTGGAATCATCTCACCTCTTTTAGCCTTTGTTTAATTATTTATAAAATGGAAATCATCATAAGTTCCATAAGTTTTATCACAAGAATGTTGTGAGAAGCAAATTGGGGTAGGGATGGGATGTGTTATTCCATTTGTATAGTTGTTAATCTTACTATATCTCTTTCCTACTCTGTAAAATCCCATGGCTCCATTTGACTCCTAAAATAAAAATCTTTTGTTTGATACATAAGTCACCCAATAGCCAATACCCCAAAGTATTTTTCCAGGCTAATTACACATATCATCCCTTCATTGCCTCCATAACTGAGTCAAACTAGCTTTCTCTTTGTTTCTAGAAATACAAGACTCATTAAATAATCTCTAGCCCTTTGCACTGACCATACCCCATTTTTGTCATGAACACTTGACACCCTTGACCTTGACCTCTATCACCTTGACCTTCTTGATATGCATCACCTTGACCTCCTTGAAGCAAGAATTTGCTTCTATACTCATATTCTGTTTTCTAAATGTACCCAATCCTAATCCTTCAAGTCAGTATTTTACTACCCAACCCATATCATCTTAGAGTCATTTGGTATTTTGCATATGCTTGTTTTTGTCTATGTTGCCATCCCCAGGAGAATGTAAACTTCTTCAGGAAAGGGACTACTTCATAATTGTTTTGGTATTCCCAATCTCAGGCATGAAAAAGGCACTTATTACAGAATTTATACTTGCTTGATGTGAAAAGTACTCTGCTTGGCACTAAGGACAGGATTCAAAAAGATCCATTCCTTCTGAGTAATGCAATACAATCTTTTAAAATATTGAGAAAAGTAATATATATATCAAATTTAGCTATTTTATGATTGCTAAAAAATCCAGAGTAAAGAAGAAAATACCTTTTCACTTGGCTGTGAAAAATTAGGGAAAGAAAACCTCTCAGAGAAAGTGATATTTCACTTGGGCCCTAATGGATGAGTAGCATTTTTGTAGGTGGACATTTGAAAACATTTTAGGCTTATGGTTCAAAGTGCACAAAAACTCAGGCCGAAAAAGGAATGGGGTGTGCTCAGAAGTTCAGTTTGGTAATGGGAGAACATGAGAAAGTGTTCTATTAAGAAAAAAAAGTAGGAAAAAAAAACATTGGTCTTGTGTCAGTACACTCTTAGAGGACACATAGGTTAAAATTAGGAGAGCAAAGGCACTAAAATTAAAAGAGATTGGGAAGGACTTCTTGTAGCTACTCCGTGAAGGAATGTAGAGAACATATGAGGTAGAGATGAGGAGGGAGATTATTTCATGCATAGAAAATAGTCAATGAAAATATCCAGGGCACCATGACATGGAAGGTCTTAAATCTAGGAACAAGAAAAAAAAGGTCACCGTCAGTGGATTAAAAATATGCATGGTAAAGGGTATGAGAAAATAATGTTCTTTATGAAAATTTCTTTGGCACCAGAATACAGGATTGATTGGAATAGAGTGAGACTTATTGCAGCTGGTAGAAAAATTAGGAAGGTTAGGAAGGTTACTACAATAGTCCAAGTATGAGGAGATCAGAACTGGTATTGGTGAGGTAGCAAAATCAGAAGAGAGAAAGAGGTATTCAATAGAGGTTGAAAATGTGATATTAACAGAGATATTGAGGAATGAAGGATTGTACTTCTTGGTAAGCCTGGTAGACTAGGATGATGATTGTACTTGGAATAAGTACTGGCATTACAAGGGTACCAAAATGGTACACTTGACAGTATTAAAGAAATTTGGAAGAGAGAGGATTTAGAGGGATAGATGATGAGTTCAGTTTGGGATATTTTTAGAGTAAAATACCTAATGGATATCCAAGACTCAATTAATAGGCAGTTAGGGAAGTAAAGCGGAGATCAGTGGAGAGCTTAGAACTGGATAGGTAAATCTGAGAATTTTCAGTTTAGGAATGATAACTGTATCCACTGGAGTTGAAGAGATCACCAAATTAAATAGAAATCAGCAAAATCTGTAAGGATAGGACAGTGGCATACTATCCCCATCCCCTCCTTGTTGCTTCTAGAGATGGGCCTAGGAAAGCAGGGGAGGCACTAAGGTCCATTACTTGGTACCTTCAGAGCAAATAGTGAGGTGAAAAATCTTCCCAGAAATCCTAGACTCCAGAGATGATCAGAATGGCTGAAATTATACTCAGAGTGGGGATTAGTGGGTTCCAAGATGGCCACAACTGAAGGACAAACACCCCCCATCACAGAACTCTGGATGAACCTGAGTGAGAATATTTGACCAATAATCATATTTCACATTTTGCTACCAGACTTTTTTCAACACATCAGAAACCTTTCTTACCCACCATTTAGAACACCAAATGTATACTTCATACCAATGTAAGAGAACAACACAAAAAGTACCAAAATGACAAGGTGGAGAGTCTTCATGGTGAGAGGTTTGCTGGTACCTAGAAGTTACAGGAGACATGAGGCAAGGCTAGATTAGCATAATTTAAGACTGAACAGGACAAATAAAGTTAGATCAGACCATGTCACACTCAACTTACTAAATTTCAGTTAATATTAGATTCCAAATAACTGAATCTGAATGATGGCACTTTCTGAAGGGACTAGAGTACCCCTATATTTATAGGGCTGGGATATTGCTTAACAGGGCATTAAAATTTATATGCGAGTGTTGCAATCCACAAAGAAATTCTAAACAAACCCATGATATTTAACTTGAGGAAGGTCCAAGTTATGTGGGTTTCTTTCTCTCTATTTCTAGCTGTAGATGCATTGGGAAGGGGAGGTGTAAGTTAAATGTTTGGGTTGCAGAAATTTCTATATCAAGGATCTCCTTCTTGTGCAGATGGCTCTGGATCAGCATCACACCTTCTGCAGGTAATGGACAATTTCTCAACAGGTTTCCAAGAGAACCCACTGAGAATATTATCCATCTACAATATTGCTGTTCAAATAATTTGAAGACCTGATTAGGAAGGAAATAGTAGGTTAATTTGTAAGCAGTTTAGGGAGTCATGCACTAAATATTAAATGCTCTAACATGAAATTGATATAGACCTTGTTTCCCAGTACCTAGCTTCCACTTTTGCAAGGTTGCTCATTCAATAAGGAGCATCCTATGGAATTTTAGAAGTAACATATTTGACTACAGAGAAAGAGGAAGGTCAAAAGAGAGAAAAGATGATTCTGGAGGAATATCGTGCATGCATGTGCCAACTTTTGTTACTAGAATGAGAAAACAATTTCTTTTCTTCTTTTTTTTTTTCCTTTTTTGGAAGGGAGAGAGCAGTGCAATTGGGGTTAAGTGATTTGCCCAAGGTCACATGTCCAGTAAGTGTGTCAAGTGTCTGAGGCCAGATTTGAACTCAGATCCTCCTGACTCCAGGGCCTTTGCTCTGTTCACTGTGCAACCTAGGTGTCCCAAAAAATAACCCTTTTTTTGTCCATCTTTTTTTTTTGAACAATTCCTTTTCAAAAGCAGCAAGTCTTGGAGCAAAGAAATAATTCTGGAAATATTAAAGAACCTTATTTGATCAAAGACATCAGCCTTAAGGCAATCAGTAAGAGAAAGTTGGAGGTTTCTCTTATCAAAGAGCTTCCTCAAACTCTTTGTGTGACATCTGGCAAATCCCTTCCTTCTCTGGTCTATATATTTCCATTGCTTTCAAATGGAAATATGGGGCTAAAGGATACAGTTCATGCAGGGCTGTGATAATCATGTTTTAATTATCAGCATACCAAGAAAAAACATGTTTTGGGTATTTTCTCTACCATTTTTTAAATCCATAAAATCAAAAAACCATAAAACAATCCCTGATAGGGAGCCTGTATTGATTTCCGTAATATAAATGCTCACAGGGAAAAGTTACTGATTGGTTCTCAAGAACTCCTAGTAGTTGATTCCAACACATTCCAACATGTTGTGTATTCTGGCTACTCATGTGCTAAGCCAACAGAGTTTAAGGTCTGATATTTTCTCCTGTGTTTGCCTGATTCTGGCAGAAGACCAAGCTTCTAAGTCTATTCTGGTTATGTACAGTGAGAACCATCCCCAGTGAGTTGGTTGGTGATGAATTCTTTGACACTAGCCTCACATAAAAATATTAGTATATGAACTATCCTTCAGTTCTCTAGAGTTTTCTTCCTTTTCTTCACTGATGGAAGCAAAAGGAAAGCAGAATAGTTTGACCATGCTAATAATTACACAGTTTTGCCTTCCAACTCTTAACCAGTACTATTATTGACAAGCTAAATGCTTGTTCTTTGTGGAATGAATGAAAGGAAACATATCACTGGAGGAGACAAATCATATACATCTTTATATTCTAGCTATAAATTAAACCAGAACAAAAGTAAGTTACCATTAAATATCAAGATGACCCCCTCGTGACTTTTGCAGAGGTAACTGATTTAATTGGGGGAACTCATTTTATCATGAGGACAAAAGCAAGAACTCTAATGGGATGGTTGATCACTTTTTATTGTACTATTCAAGATATGTATTTGTTCTACAGGAAAGTAGGAGATGAAAGGAAAAGAAAATGGGGGGGACTGATAGAAGAAAAAGTGGGTTAAGGAGATAATGGTCAGAACAAACCAACTTTTGAGGAGTGTCAGGGAATAAAGAATGATAAATGGAGGGGAGCATAGAAAGGGGGATATGCACAGGTCATATTCCAAACTGTGTATGTGAATAGGATGAGCTTATCTACAAAAGGAAGCAGATAGCAGAATAGACTGAAAACCAAAGTCTACCAATGTGTTGTTCATGCAGGGATGTGATAAACAGAGAGAAACACAGCAAAAATACAGAGGTGATAAGACTATATTAGACTTCAGATGAGCTAATAAAAGCAGGTGTAGCAAACATGAACTCAGACAAAGCAAAAGCAGACCAATGTAAAAGAGGCAAGCATAGGAATTACATTTTGGACAATGGAACCATGAAAAATAAAGTCATTTTAATATTAAATATATGTGCACCAAATGGCATTACATTTAAATTCTTTTTTTAACCAATACTTTTAATTTATTTACTTTTAGTTTTCAGTATTAATTTTCACAAGATTTTGAGTTACAATTTCTTCTCTCCCTGTTTTACCCTACCCCCAACCCCAAAATAGCAAGCCTACTTAATACCCCTTCCCCCAATCTGTTCTCTCTTATATCCTCCCCTTTCACCCCCCTAACTTTCTAGTAGGGCAAGATGGGTATCTATACACCAGTACCTATATATCTTATTTCCAAGGTGCATGTAAAAAACAATTTTATACAATTATTTTTAAAACTTTGAGTTCCAGATTTTTTCCCTTCTTCCCTCCTCACCCAACTCCACTGGGAAGATAAGCACTTCAATATAGATTGTACATGTGTAGTTACACAAATCATTTCCATGTTAGTTATATTATAAAAGACTAACTATATTTCCCTCCATCCTATCCCACCTCCTACTTATTCTATTTTCTCCTTTTACCCTATCCCTTTTCAAAAATGTTTGCTTCTAACTACCTTCTCCCCCACTCTGCCCTCCCTTCAATCTTCCCCCTTCTTATCCCTTATCCCCTTATTTTCCTGTAGGGTAAGACACCCTATGGAGTGTGTATGTTATTCCCTCCTTAGACCAAATTCAATTAGAATCAGGTTATCCCATTCCCTTTCAACTTACTGCTCTTCCCCTCCATTGTAACAGTTTTCTCTTGCCTCTTTCATATGAGATAATTTACCCAAATCTATCACTCCCTTTCTTCTTCTTCCAATAGGTTCCTCTCACCTCTTAATTTTATTTTTTAGGTATCATCCCTTCATATTCAACTCATTCTGTGCCCTCTGAATATGCATAAATTAACAAACAAATGCCCACATTCACATACGTATTTATATACTCATACACCTTCCTGTACATACAAATATATGTATGTATACATACATATATATAAGTGGATATGGAGATATGGATATGTAGATATGTAGATATATTCCCTTCAGCTATCCTCATACTTATAAAAGTATCATGAGTTAAAATTATCATTTTTCCATGTAGGAATGTAAATAGTTCAACTTTAATAACTTCCTTACGATATCTTTTTCCTGTTTAAGATCTTCTGCTTCTCTGGCTTCTTGTGTTTGGAAGCCGAATTTTCTGTTCAGCTCCCTTTGTTTGTTTGTTTGTTTATCAAGAATGCTTGAAAGTCTGCTATTTCATTGAATAACCATAATTTTTCCATGTAGAATTATATCAGTTTTGCTGGGTAGGTGATGCTTGGTTTTAGTCCTAGCTCCCTTGACCTCTGGAGTATCATATTCCAAACTCTTCAATTCCTTAATGTAGAAGCTGCTAGATCTTGTGTTATCCTTTTTTATTTTTTTGACTTTTGTTTATTTTTAGTTTACATCATTCATTTCCACAAGATTTTGAGTTACAAATTTTCTCCCAGTCTTTCCCCTACACACCACCCCAAAACAGAGATTGCACTGAATACCCCCTCACCCAATCTGCTCCCTCCTATATCCTGCTCCATCACCCCTCTATCTTTCCAGTAGGGCAAGATGGATCTCCCTACCCCAGTGCCTGCATATCCTATTTCCCAATTGCATGTAAATAATAATTAAATATTCATATATATATACATAGATATAGATAGATATAGATATATAGATATATACATGTATATTTAACATTTTATTTTAGAACTTAGAACTCCAGATTCTATCCCTTCCTCCCTCTTCATCCACTGGGGACAAATACGGGAAAGACAAGGACTTGAATACAGGCCACACATGTATAGTTATGCAGGTCATCTCCACAATGGACATACTGTGAAATACTAACTATATTTCCCTCCCTCTTATCCCTCCCTCCACTTGTTCCATTCTCTACTTTGTCCCTGTCCCTTTACAGAAGTGTGCACTTCTAACACTCCTCCTCCCCCAACCTGCCCTACCCTCTATCTTCCCCCCTCTCATTCCTTTCCTCCCTACTCTCCTGCAAGGCAAATACCCAATTTAGAGTGCATGTCATTCCCTCCCTAAGCCAAATTCAATGAGAGTAAGACTGACCCATTCCCTTTTGCCTTCCTGTTCTTCCCCTCCATTGTTAACAGTTATCTCTTGCCTCTTCTATATGAGATGGTTAACCCCATTCTGTCTCTCCCTGTCTCCTCTTATTATATTCCTCTCCTACCTCTCAATTTCACCTTTTAAAATATCCCTTCCTATTCCATTGATCCTCTGCCTTCTTCTATAGACACATATATAAACACACTCATATATATGTATATATATATATATATATA
>CM053581.1:148420138-148450678 GCA_028627135.1 Pseudochirops cupreus | reverse complement strand
TGCAGGAAAATCATGAAAAGAGAGTCAGCAGTATGACTGAAGAAATCAACACCCTAAAAGTGTGGGCTTCAGGGTGCCTCAGGGCTGTTGCTAGTGGGGTCCTTGATAAATTTAGTATGCTTCCTCCCTTTTGCCAGATTGGGGAAAGCAACTGAAACTTCTCACTAATCTTTGGCACTTTCTCTACTGCTCTAATCTGGGATGAGAGGCTTCAATGAATTTCTGCAAAATACTTTACCTATGTGTCCATTCCCTAAAAACGTCCTTGAAAGTGAGAGCCCTGAATCCTCCAGTAAAAAGGAAGTCAGAAATGGTGCCATATTCCTCCTCCTCTATGGTAGAGAGCTCAAGGCTTCCTGTTTTTTTATCACATCCCAAGAAATATATCCCAATATGCCCAAATGCCAAGCAGTATAACAAATTCTGACTCATCTCCAGCATCAAACCAGAAGTGATATCCCCTATCCTTCACATGAATTCAATTGACTTATAATTGCATTCTGAACGCACAAAATTTTTCTCTCATAGGAGGGCCATAAATGGTGAAATGCTCCTCTGTTTGCCTCTTTGATCTGAGGGGAAAGTCCCCAATCCTATCTCCTTGTTGTCAAACAACTTGGCCAGAGTTGAGTGAAAGAAAGAGATGTTAAAGCTTTTAAAAATCTAAGAATTTCTGTTCATACTTTTCATGCAAATTTCATGCAAATCTTAATTTTTCTACCCATCTCCTCTCTACCACATTCTTAAAGTTCTTTTAATTTTGACCTGAGACTGATCCTACACTCTTTGACTTACCGTAAGCATTTTATAAATTGTACAATAATAAAATGATTTGTTCATTTTCTGGCAAGAAAGAAGGGAGAGGGGGAATTTTGCTGTGGGATAAGGAAGTAAAGACTGTTTGGGCTGCACAGGAGGGAAGCACTATCCAAGGATGCTAAGCCCTTGATATAGCAAGGCAGAAGGATAAACAAGTACATTGTAAAACCTTGATATGTGGCCTCAGGGGATTTAATGAGGATGCCCATGGTACCAGGTGGCAAAGGTATCATGCTCTGCACTGAGACAATGATGTGACTAAATTGAGGTACTGTGACTTCCTGGTCACCAAAAATAGGAACAATTACTACATGAAGGCTCTCAATCCTCAATGGCTATTGAATGCCCTGCTGCTGTAAACCTGGGGAGATGCTCAAGTCTATGGCCATTCCCTATTGTTGTTAATGGGGTAGGGGGAGAGGGCCTATGAGCCATTACACAACCTACATTCTGATGACCAGTGAAAACCTTTTCCACATTTCTACCAAGCTTCTTCTTATCTTTCCCTTTTTGCCTACACTAGGCTTTCAAATGACCCAGTTTCCCACAATTAAAGCACTTTAGATCTTCCTTTCTCCAAGCTCCCCTGTTTCTGGCTTGTTGAATAGCTTTTTTTGAGGAGGGAGAGTATACTGCACTCTTTCCCCTCAACTACATCCCCAGCAGAGGTGCATATGATCTGATAAGAGGGGCATGGAGACAGTGGCGGGGGGGGGGGGGAGGGCCAGGCAGCTTTGTGGGGCTCTCTGCCCCAATCAGGTAACAGCTCTTTTCTCCCTGTATGAGATGAGTGAAAACTTCCCAATTTGGGATTGTTAACTTTCCTTCCCCTCCCTATTGCTGCTGTCAGTCACTTTCATTTTCTTTGTCTTCTTTCCCATGCCTTGGTGGGACCCTCCCCTCCTTTTCTTGCTGTACCATTGGGGGAAGAATTTGGTGAAGTCTGCCCCTCAACCAACAAGAGAGGAGACAGGAAGGGGGCTTGACGGAATCGGGTTATAAATTCCTGTGCTGTCTTTTGTAACACGCCTCTTTTTTATGATGAGTCATGGGGAAGACTGCCCTCTTCTCCCAGGGAAGAGAATAAACTCCTGTTCTTATCCTAAAAGATCTCTGTGTTTATTTCTTCATTAAATTAAGGATGAGGGTTATTTTTCATCCCAAACAAATGGGGACTCATGCAGAATTTCCCTCCCTTGGAAGCAGCTGTCCTCTACACCAGTCCTGGGGCAGGAGCACCCCCAGAGCTTTCTCTGGTGGCTTCTGGATTTGGTGGGGAGCCTTGGCTTTTGGGTTGGGAAGATCCCAAAGACAGATGCATTCCTTAGATGAGAACAGGAACAGGAGGGAAGACAGGAGTTAAATGAGACAAAAGTTACGGCCAGGGTGATGAGAAGGACAGTCATATGAAAACTATGTGCATATAGCCCTAAAAAGGTAAGCAATATCCTATGGGTCCTGGGGTAAGGAGGCCATTTTATAAGCTCCTAGAGTGACTAAAAGGGGAGAAGGGTGTCTACTCCCTAAATATTGAGTCTCTGACTTGAGGGGGGGGGCTGGTGAGAGTCCCTAGAAGGGTAGGGAAGGGGTTCTTCCCTCCTATATTGAGTCTCTGACTTGGGGAGCCTGACAACAGTCCCCAGAAGGGTAGGGAAGGGATTCTTCTCTCCTGTATTGAGTCTCTGACTTGGGGGGCCTGGTGACAGTCCATGGAAGAAAGTGAATTTTTCTTTTTTTTTTTTATCCCTGGGGAAGCCAGAGATTCCACAGGGCTAGCTGGGTATGGGATTTCAAAGAAATTTCTCTCAGGAAATGCTGAGGAGGGAGGGGGAGGAGCTCTCCACCTTCTGAAACGGAAGGGGGCAGGACTTACATGCCCCCTCCCTCCAGAGGGAATTGAAGCAATTGAAAAAAATCACTCTCTTTCTTTCTCTCTCTTTGGGACTGCAGGGGCAGGGATAGAGGGAGGATTTCAATCTTTTTTAGTAAAGGGAAAAGATTTAATCTTCTCAAGTGTAGCCATTGTGGAATTAGGGATGTAAACTTCTGATTTTCTGTCTTTTTCACAATATTGTTATGGGAGTAGAAAGGGAGTCTCCACTGAAAGGAGATTCCACAGAGATAGTTTATTTCCTGTGTTAAGTGGTCTGGAAATGCTAACCTGATGTAATTTATGGGAGCAAGTATTTTTATTAAATACATGATGTTTGGGACATTTTTCTCAATTCCGTAATTTGATAAAATTATGAATTCTGTTGTTAAAGACAATTTTCTTCTTGGTATTATTATTTAGAAGCTGTTGGGCACCCAAAAAATTCTTATATACTGTGTACAATGATTTTTCAAGTTTGTTACATCCAGAGATATGGTTAATTTGACTTTAAAGATTGCAGTGAAGATATTTGTAATTATTACTGAAACCAAAAGAAGCAGCTAGAATAATTAGCCCATCATATAGTAAACTGATCTAAAATGTGATCATGAATGAGTACTACCTATGGTGTAACAAAGGCAATTTTTTTGTCTAAATGTTGTTAAAATTAGGAATTATATTGTCAAAGGAATAGAAAGTGATGAGTGGGGTACTCTGACTCCAGTGTTGTAATATTTTTGAAATAATTATAATTTGGGAAATCTGTAAAATACATTTTCTTATAGTTCCTGGTCTGGCCAGCCTGGAATTATAATGAAAGTTCAGGTAAGGGAATTTGAGTTATCCTCTCCCACTTGGAAAAAAAAGAGGGGAAGGGGAGAAAAGTCTTTGTATTGAGTAAACCCAATTTTCTATTTTTGTATGTGATGATTTGGAAATGCAATTAATGTCATAATGTCATTGTGCTATTGTGGTATCTCTAAATTCTAAAATCCTCATATAATGTATGTATTTGTGTTAATTTGAAGGTTTCTGGAATGTAAATGATTTCTAGTGATAAGTTGATTGGCTGTGTGGCATTAAAGCAAGTTTTAGTTTGTGTTCACCAATTTGAAAAATGCATCCAGCTGAATCAAGGTCACCAGGTTTTGATTTGAAGAGTTTAAATTTTAAGACCATAATAACTGTGTTACTGGTAAACAGTTATGTTATCTAAGTTGCAAGAGAAGCAGTTTCTCTAAAAGTCTAAGAGTTGCTATAGTTTTGAGTACTGTAATCTGAAAAATCATAAGCCTCCAAGTTTGTCTTTGTATAAAAGGAAGTTTCAGTTAAGATTGTTTAAACTTGTAAGATTGTCAACTAAGTCATTTGGGCTACTGTTTTAATGCTAAAACCTAAAGTTTTTGATTGATTATAGTATGTAGAAAGGAGGAGAATGATTAAATGTTATTCTGACTAGTTCTGCTCCTTCAGAACATTCCTCCTGCATATATGAGATTTGGCTAAGCAGGGGCAACCCTTCCCCCAGGCTCTCCTGCTTGGAATTCATATAAATTTTCCTCGTGTTGTAAAACTGTCAAAGCCCCTAGAAACTATCTCTTAGGCTAGGTCATTCAGTCTTAGGACTGAACTTTGTGATATCTAGGAATTTTACTCAAGGATACTGACTTAGCTTAATGAATTCCAATCTTAAAGTTTTATTTTTGCTAAAAAGAAAAGAAAAATATCATTTAAAACTTTCCAATTAATTTTTTATTTCATAAAGGTTTAGTGATTGTTCCTCTTAACACTGGGATAAATTCAAACTGTTTTTAAAGAAAGGTAAATACCTTTAGAAGAGATGTTTTGAAAGGTGTTGTGTGCTATATTTCTTTTAAAGTTTAGTAAATTTTTAAGATAAGCTATTGTTAAACTAAAGCAGTAAGTTGTGAAGCAAAGGAGACTTTGCTGTTTTAATCTGAATTTGTGGTTATTTCATGGCATAAGTAAAAGTTAACAGTTAAATTTGAACATATAAGTGAAAATTTTAGATTCCTGAAGTATCTCACTCTTCCAGAGTGAGTATAATTAGGGTAGAATAAACAAACTTGCAAGGACATAAATCCATGAGCTCATGGGATTTAGCCATTAACCCCTTTGCTTTGTTTAAGCAGAACCATTATGTTAGCAAAAGAATAATAACTTATGAGCTATCCTGTTTCATAGTTAAAAAAAAATTAAAGGAAAGCTGAATAAACTGGATAATGGGTTTGAGGGATTTGGGAAGATAGATAAATGTTTGATTAGAAATATGGAAGGTGGATAATGTTTGGGGACAAATGGAAGTTTATCCAAGCCCCGCCACCTCAGCCTCCCTGTCTCTAGATGGTGGTCTGGATTCCTTTGTTTCAGTTTTAAAAGGCGTTAAGTAATTTGAGAAAAGTGTGAAGAAATATTCAGGAAGACAGAAAGATTTCTAACTTGAAGTTATAATTAATAGTTCAATCAAATTTGAGATGACCTCATCTGAGGGATACCAGTCTATATTAATTTGCTATTTAAGAATTTTGGGGACTGCAAAAGTTACTATTATTCTTAAGCTTGATTACAGGAATAGTTGTCATAAAGGCCAATAATGGAATGGCAGGGGCTGCAGGCTGAGAACTGCTAATGGTGGATGTTTGTGCCTGGGAAAAGTTGTGAAGACGACCTTGGACACTGCCTAGGTGAGATCCTCTCTGACTCTATTTCACAATTGTGCATTTTCTTTCTGAAAAGGAAACCTACACACACACCTATTTATGTCTAAGCTCTGCTTTCAGCACCTAGTGGCCATCTGATTGCTACCAGAGATGACTCATGCCTGGAATCAAACAGAGCTAAGGAAGTTTTTCCTTCTGGCAAGATTTATGACATTATCCCTCTTTTTCTTTTATAGTAAATTCATTTAGAAGTAATATTTGGGGCAAAATAATGAATGAATAAATGTAAGGATAACATCCTTAAATAGGAGGAAATGATTAGTAATGATGCAAAAGTATAATGCAATAGATGTCTAAGTGAATAGGATAATAAAGTTTGGGGAGAGTAGCAGGAGCAGACTTAGATGGTTCCTCTAGAACTAAGATACAGATGTATAAGTTTGACTTCCAGAAATTGTCTATTATGAGAATTTAAACTTTGAGCATGTTTAGGAATAAGGTCAAAGGTTTGGATTTTATCACAAGGACTCTATGAGATAGTGGTAAGAGTGAAATTAACATTTCTTAAAGCATATGTCTGGTAACTTTTAAAGTGCAGATGAAATCATTTTTTTAAGATCTTTGAAAAATGTAGAACTAATTTTAAGTGATTGTACCAACCTATATTTAGTCAGAATTGTCTGGTAACCTCTAGATTGGAACTGGAGAAGCAAAACTCCTTTTTGAATTGTGTAAGTACATGAGGCATTTGGGATTTTTAAAAAGGTGTTGTTTAAATGAAATAGGTCACTGGGATACAAGAAGTTGGATGTTAATGGACATTGATAATAATGAATCTGCTCATTTGTATGGTTTGTGTGTAAGTTTTCTTGGTTACCTTGGTGATGTGTAATCACCTTTCTAAAAGTTAGTATACTGTGAGTCATCTAAGATATTTAATCTGTACCTGACTTAATGTAAGCATGTAATTTTATAAAATTGTGAGAAAACCTTATTGTATTGCTTGAGCCTAGCCCTGTGTGGCTAAGAAAAACTGAACCATTTAATTGCACTGTTTGGACCTAGTCTTGCAAGGCTGGGAAACTAGACCTTATATGTACCCTTGATGTCAAATCATATGTTTCTGAGAATCCTGTTAGGTCTGGCTGGCTGTGCTGGCTTGTGTATATGAACTCTAAGCATCTGAAGATTACCCCTCCTCTGAGCCAAGGGATCTGAAGAAGACAACATCAGATGCCAACAGCTTTCCTGAAAGTCCAGACCTGACCTTTATCAGGACTGTGTCTTTCCTGGAAACCCCATCTTGAAAGATGAGCAACTTCATGAAAAGTTTTCAGGGTAAAAATAAAAAAAATGGGGGACTGTATGAGATGAGTGAAAACTTCTCAATTTGGGATTATTAACTTTCCTTCTCTGCCCCCCCCCCCCGCTGCTGTCAATCACTTTCATTTTCTTTGTCTGCTTTCCTGCCCCTTGGTGGGACCCTCCCCTCCTTTTCTTGCTGTCTCATTTGGTGAAGAATTTAGTGAAGTCTTCCTCTCAACCAACGAGAGAGGAGGTAGTCAGGAAGGGGGCTTGACAGAATTAGGGTATAAATTCCTGCACTTTTTTGAGTCATGGGGAAGACCATCGTCTTCTCCCAGGGAAGAGAATAAACTCCTGTTCTTATCCTAAGAGATCTCAGTGTTTATTTTTTCACTAAATTAAAGATGAGGGTTATTTTTCATCCCAAACATCCCTGTGTATTCCCTTGCTCTCATTTTTCTTCTATCTCTTCCACTACCTGAATCCATGCATCAAACTTCTGAACCTCTAATTAGTAATCTGCCTTGACTAAACACAATTTAAAAACATTATATAACTGGAAGCAATGTACTGGGAAATTCTCTGGCTCTACCTTGGAATAACATTCTGTTAATTGCTCACCCACTATTCTCCATTTTTAAGGGTCTAATGTGCCCTCTCTAGGTAACCACAGAGAAATGATCTCTAGCAGATCCAAAAATTCTTTTATCTGATTCTGCTTGGCAATGAGTCCCCTTTCTTTAATTATATGGAGGAAGATTACTTATATGTCTCTCTGGCTAGGCTGCTTAATCTGCAATTGCCCCATAGCTGTTGTGCTTGCTTGGGAGGAAAGTGAGAGTACCAGAAGTGGTTCCTCAGAGCCTTCCCCTTACCTCATTCTAGGATCCTGTGTTGCTCCAAGAAGGATCCTCTGGGGAAACCAACGTGGGCTCACAGACTTGGTATTTACTTCCCCACCAGGACCTCCCCCAACACTGACTTATAAGCAGGGCTAAGAACAATGAGGAACTGAATCAGCTTACCTAAATAATGTCAATCTTTTTAAAGAGTTTGGTTAAAGGAGACAAATAGTCATATATAGTTGCAGCATTTATTCACTTAAAACTAGCAGACTTGTACAAGGAGACAAATTAAGTATGTCTGACTGATGAACAAAAAGATGAGAGAGCTTAGATATATTTTAGGGCCATCCTAATTCAGGGTGTCTGTGTCACACACATTTATGATCCCCATAAATGTTTAATCATTGTATGAGAAAGGAATTTTCTTAATTGAATAGGGGGTAAATACAATAAAACAAGAGAGTTGGCCCAATGTCGATGGAAATTATGATCCAGGATATTTGTATTTTCTTCACCATTCACATTCCGTAACACAGCGTATGTCCAGAAAAATATTAGTATAAGGCAAAGGTCTGTTACTTAAGTTAATGCCTCGCATCCACAAGGGCCACGAAGTAAGCCTCATCTGGCTTTGTTGACATAAGAAGAGGTATTCTCCAAGCTCGCTCAGAGAGCAAAGACAAAGCATGGTCTCTTTGGAGTTTATGATCTCAGGATGCTCTGGAGTTGCTGTCCCAGGAAAAGGCCTTTTTAAAGCAAGGCAAAGCAGTCTGTTTGATTAATTCAGACTTTGGCCAAAATATGGTATTTAATGATTATCAATGGAAATGAGTGAACTACAAAAGGAAAAAAATAAGTATTTTTGTGTGTATGTGTGCATACACACATATGTATTTAGATTTATGTATATGTGTGTATGTGTATGTGTGTGTGTATGTATATATATATATATATATATATATATACACATCATATACATCTGTGTGTGTATAGTTCAGCAACAAATTCAGTCTTACAGTGTACCTTTATACCCAATTGATTCATCCTATTCTCTGCTGCTGATTGTGCCAAATTATTGGAAACTTAAAATCACAAACCATAATCCCAAGTTTCCCTCAAGGTAAATTAAATAAACTTATGTAGTCAAAATCCCAGGTATACCCCAAGGAGACAAGTCTTGTTTAAATAGGCAATATATGTAAAATAAGACATGTTATACTTCAAACTGCTTAGAGGGCACACAATGTAATAATTTTGGAGGAGAGATGCATATATTAGAAAAATTACCTCAAAAAACTTAGAAAATATAAATAGGATCAAACAAAAGATCCAATTAATGCAATTATGATCACCAAAATAAAATAATAGCAATACTCTTTGTACTCTAGGTATCATCTTCCAAGGCTCAATTAATCATCATATTTCATCATGAGTGACAGAAGTCCCGTATAATTGTCTGGTACCACAAAATATATATTCTTCCTTCTCAGGCACATCTAGTGTGATCTCCTTACACTCAGTTTGCATTGTTGACTCCAAATCACTTGCAGAGTGCTACATGATTCTAAAAATAAAAAGCTCTTTCACAAAATAGATCTCAATACAATTAGGTATACCTTCCTAATTTTTTTTTCCCTTAATAACTGGGTCATATGGTAAAAAGCACCTCAAGTCTCGTGGTCCCAGTCTCACCAAAAATAGAACGATAAGAACATCAAATTTAGGAATCTATAGTTACTTGAAATTTTAGAAAATTTCAGTTATCATATATGACTTGCTGTTTCTATCATTCTTCTATGTATTTTACAATATAACTTTACATACAAAAAGCTAAATCCGGTTTCAAGAACTAATTTTCACACCATGTGGAAGACCTTTGTAGAGCCTGTCATTAGAACGCAATCAAGGTCTATGTGTTCCATTATAATAATTTATCTGACATATAAATCCCATTATCTTGCTACTTTCTTAGAATTTTTCACTCTTGCTAATTTCCCACTTTGGAGCAGAAGATGCTTTCAGGATTTCTCCCCATATATGAACACATAGCCACTAGTACTCATGGAAAGTAGATGTTTTTCATCCTTAGGTTCAACATTAAAAAATGAATTTGCTTTAAGATGCTCAATAACAAACAACAAAAAAACTCAGATGTGACGTGTACATATAATAATTCCAAATAGCATATAGATAACAGTTTACATGAAATGAGTTCTCTATAAGAAAACAGAATACTACTCTCAGAAACACTTTAAACAATGGAAACATCTCTCAGGTAACTCTTGAGTAGTTTGCCTGCATTTCAGGACATGATCTACAAACAGGTTCTAATCCCAGAGTATATAACAAACAATCAAAATCAGATTTCCCTTTAAGGTAACAGAAGATACTTTATAATTTACTATTCTCCTTTAAGATAATTGAATGCACTGAAATCCTGTTCCTTACAGCATTCTTTAAAACAAAGAGATTCCTAACTTAACCTAATAAATTAACAGATGTGTTTCTTTGTTTCACAAGCCTCTTTAGCTTTGTCTAATTGTTCCCATATCATTATGAAAGAATGAGATACTTTAGGAACTGGATTTTATAAGTACCACCAATTCAAGCACTAAATTAACTCTTCCTTAGACCATGGGATTACTACAACTTCCGAACAACAAGAGCTTTTTGAGATTTACTTAGTTTCTGTTAAGTCTCAAATAAAATCCGTTTAATTAATGAAAGCTTTTCCCAGACACGCTTCAAGTGGTGCCTTCCCTCAGTTAATTATTTATGTTTTGTCCTCTATATAGTGTCTTTTGTACATAATTCTTTACTTGTGGTCTTTAAGCTCCTTGATGTCAGGGACTGTCTTTTTCCCATGCTTTTAACCCCAGTGCTTATCACAGTATCTATCACATGCAAAGTGCTTAATAAATGCTTGCTGACTGATCATACTCACTGAATAACAGTTCCCCAAAATAAGCTTTTTTTGTTGTCTACTTTTTTACTTTAAACTTAAATACAAAATGAGAAAAGAAAAAAAGAAATAAACTTAAATACCAAAACTAAAATAATGCAAAATAAGAAAAATTAAATTTTCATTTCAAGAAAGCTTATATAATGAATACGACGCATTATGTTGAGAGCTATCTTTTCTTTGCTTCCCAGTAAGTTTTCTTTTGTTCTCTGCTTTGCACTTTTCACTTTGTTCTTTACTTTGCTCCCTATCCCCTACCCAGAAGACTACAATTAAGTGTGGAAATATATATAGATATAGCTGCAAATATAGATACATAAGCAAACATACAACATATTCACATATACATACATGTGTATATATATATGCTCATGTGTGTCTATATATGTGTGTGCATATGCTTATATACATGTGTGTATACACGCATACACATAAACATGAATATATACATACATTTGTATGTGTATATGTGTGTGTACGTGAGTATATATGTGTGTATGCATACATACATACACATACAAACATATGTACATACACACAGAATGGCACCGGCATGTAACAAAAATGTTAGACACTTTAACAATAAGAAACAAAGAATTTCTGATCTGGTGAGAAAGAAGCAATTTCAGCCTTCACACTGACGTCTTTTTTCGCATACTGTCACAAAATGTAGCAATGTAGTTTACTGTTGTTATATTAAGACTGTTACCATGCTACACCATGCTTCAAGACAAAATTTCATTTATTTGTAATTAGAAATAAATATTTCACAATATATAATTACATATTGTTTTTGTGCTTAATCACTATGCTTTAATTGTGTTCAATTTGTAACAATGAAAATACATCCTGCATATCAGTTTGCAAAAAAGAAACTTGTCTTTAACGTCTCCATCATTAACATACCTCACACAAACCAGTAACCGTGAACAGTTTGCAATGTCTGTAGATTCATCAAGCGGGATACTAAGTATTGGAAGTGGAGCAGATTTAATTTCCTGGATTACCTGATCAAGAATATCAGCAGACATGTCACCTATTCTTCTGCAGACAGTGTCATTGGATAAGGAAACTGCAGTCAATTTCGTAACAAATTCGTCCCCGATCATAAATCGAACAATGTCTTTGGCCACTGGCAACAGTAAATCCTCAGCAATGGTGTGAGGTTTCATAGCTCTGGTGATTCTGAGTGCCACCAAATATGAAGCTTCAATGGTTTTGTTTGTAGTACTTGCCACCAGTGTCAAGTCTGGCTTTCTTGAGTCTGTCAGCTTTGCTTCTAAAATAGTTGGTATCCTTGCTGGCAAAGCTCGGATGCTTGCTATCAAAATGGCATTTTAGTTTGTTCAGCTTCATAGATTTTGCTGATAGAACTTCACAACAAATAGCACATTGTGGTTTCTCAATTCCTGCTGTAATTATTGAGGTAAAACCATACTATAAAAAATCCTAACCATATTTTCTTTTATTAAAGTTCTTCCCTACACAATCCATTGTCATGGGATGGTTTGCTAATGAAAATAATATATAACAATAGCTTTAATAATACAAAAGAGGATACATGGCAGAGTTCAGTCAATACAGTTCATTAAAGTTTCCTATGATTTACCATTCTGGTTTTTTTTGCATACCTGTTACTATCACAAGGGGGCAGTATTCATATCAACCACAGCTGAATATAAAGAGACCTATCAGTATCCAGATTAAGTGTCCATGGTACAGATATTTTTTTTGCAGTAGTTGATGATTTTACAATACATGATTTCACATTTACCTAGTAATTATAATTCTTGAAGTGTTGTTTTACCTCCAATACTGCTGCTTTCAACACAGTAGCTGCTTTTAACAGAGTAGCTGCTCTCTACACATGTGCGAATGGTCCACATAAGTACATTATGGCACCATCTCTGTCACATACACCTGTATTTGTACGGGGTGTATGTGATGGGGTTGGCGCAATGATGTCATCATGCCGGCTACTCGTATGTGGGTGTATCTACATGTGGGTGGACCTGCCTGGAGATGGATAGAGGAGCAGTGTCTCAGTTCCTAAGATCATCAGAAATATGTGTTTTCCGATGGTCCTAGGCCACCACCTGTGAAAGGGTCGTTCAATCCCCAAAGGGGTTGTGACCCACAGGTTGAGAACCACTGTGTTAGAGTATCAAATATAAGGCCTGGAAGATGAGAAAACAGTGTAAAAAAATCAGACTGTAGAATCATACTTTGGTGACAAGAAGATCAAAACATACAACCAGAAGAAGACAACAGAGTCAAAGCTCCTACGTCAAAAGCCTCTAAAAAATATGAATTGGTCACAAGCCATGGAAGAACTCAAAAAAGGATTTTGAAAATCAAGTAAGAGAAGAAGAGGAAAATTGGGAAGAGAAATGAGAATGATGCAAGAAAATTATGAAGCTAACAAGCATAGTGACTCTTTTTGACCCAATCACTCTTCTCCTTAAAAAGTTCAGCTGCATCTAGGGTAGAATATAGAAAGTGTGCAGATATTTGTAGTCTTGAACAATCTGACTTCAGCTTACCTTTCCAGGATTCTATTCTCCTAAGGCAATTTATAGACCAGTCAACCTGGTTTATTTACACTTCATCATACTGGACATTCCATTTCTCTTCAACCTGCCTTTGCATACATTACTTCTCATACCTGAGACACCCTCCTCCTTCTCTATCTTTTAGAATGGTAAGTTTCCTTCAAAACACAGCTCAAGAGCTGCTTGCTACATGAGGTCTTTTCTGAGCATCTGGTCTTCTCGGAGTCTGGGCTAGCCCATTATCTTGCTTATAAGCCTTCTCCCTCAACAATGCACTCCATTCACTCCTTCACATTTGCTTTGTATTTATTTCCGATTTAAATTCCCACACCCTGGCATTTCATTGGTATGGGAAGCCCCTGATGAGAAAACCCTCTCAGCTGCTGTAAACAAGTAACTACTCCACAGCTCACAGTCTAAAAGAGTGGTCAGGGACAATGGGAGGTTAAAAAATGAATTAGTGTGTAAGAGATGGGATCTGAATCCAAGACTCTCTGACTCCAAGGCATGACCTTTACCTGGGATATCCAGCTGTATCTGTTACAGGACTAAACTAAAAACAAGTTTCTATTTATTTGTAGGTGTAAATGTTATATATACAAGTAGATATAATGAAAGCTCCTTAAAGGCAGAGAGAAGATGCAGAGTCAGGAGAGGGAATATTTTTTGTGAGAAGTAACAAGAACACCAGTTAGTGACCCTGAATATATGTAGCAGAGTTTATGGAGTATAGCAAAGTGTAAGAAAACTAGACAGTTAGGAATGGACCAGACTGTGAAGGACAAATGGAGGATTTTTGGTCTGATCCTGGAGATAATAGGGAGTGACCAGAATTTATTGAGTATGGAAATGGAATAGTCAAACCCATGTTTTGAAAGATCACTTTGGCAGAAAGAGGAAATGTGACTATGAGAGAGCCTATGAAAGTGAATATGCAAAATATTTGAATGTGGGTTCAAGGTAATTTTAAAAGATCACAGGAGGGAGAGAAAGAGAGAAGGAGAGAGAGAGACACAGAGAGAGAGAGAGAGAGAGAGATCTTTTAGGTGATACCTGTCCTTTCACTGATATACAGAATTCTTGGTGAGAAACTCTCTCTTCCAATACAGGTCACATCTTGCTTTTCACTTGAGGGGTAGAGAGCAGTGGTTCTCAACCTTCCTAATGCCATGACCCTTTAATACTTGTATGTGGGCATATCTGCATGTGGGTAGACCAGCCTGCAAACAGATAGAGGAGCGGTGTCTCTGTTCCTAAGACCATCAGAAATAGGTGTTTTCCGATGGTCTTAGGCTATTCCGTTCGACCCCCAAAGGGGTTGTGACCCACAGGTTGAGAACCACTGGTTTAGAGTTTCCTAGAATTCTGTGAAATAAGTGGCTCAGTGTAGTTACCCAAAAGTTTGAGTTAGAAAAAGCACTGGAACAAAGAGTTTCCAGAACCTGAGGCCAGCTCTTTATCCCTTCCAGCAGTTGCAACTATAGTTCAGATTAAACATCAAGATGAGAAGAAAGGAAAAATTATAAAATGTAGAATTTTTTAAATCAAATGACTCCCTTTTCTGTTTCAGTTCCAAAACGTTGTGAGAGCCTGATCTGAGGATCTTCCAACATAGTACAATGTGAATATCTTCAGAAGGTGGAGTATTGGTAAAAGAAAATAAATCTATGTATTTAAAAGTTGTAGACATCTTACAGATAAGAAAGTTCTGAAGATTGTCCTGTGCCAAGAACATGAAATAAGCAGAACCTCAGGTGTGTGGTTGAATTTCCAAGTTTTCCCTTCTACAAACTGATCAAACATGGAGATGGGAGGTGGCAAGGTAAAGCACATGTTCTGTTTATAATATGTTTTATGCTCTCTTTGCTATGTCCAGATCTGATCACCATGTACCTTAGCACATAATCCTGTCTGTTTATCTGGGACAGAACAAGCCTTATCTCCAGATCCCCAGATGTTGGATTATTTGTGTAAGGATTTACTAGAGCTGCCAAAATCTGAGCAGAGAAGCAAAGAAACGAGGTTTCTTTTAGAACGCGCATTGCAAGTCTTCCTGGTGCTTCCCAGAGACTTGTCTGAAGGACGGGCACTAGCTCCCTTTGTTGTTCATGTCTCCAAGAGAGTTCTGTTTCCCATTGATCACTATCTGATCAACTTTATTTCATTTCCTCTTTCACCACTACAGTGGGTGATTTCCATATAAATTCCTCATTTTTTTTCTATTTCACACTCTAAAAGCTTACAGCTAAGAGAGGCATTAGAAATTATTAACGAAAAGATTGTGATTTTGCAGACATGGAAACTGAGACATAGGAAGAGGAAAAAAAGTGCCCAAAGCTACATGATTATTAGAAAGAAAGGATTTTATAGAACCATGCTTTCTCTAGAATATATACTCTGTCATCATTTCATATAGTGAAATTCCTGTGTCACACTTGGCTCAAAGGGTAAATTGTATGAGATTCTTTCCTCACTAATGGAGATTGGTTATTCAATGTTTTTTGCCTTTTTTTTTTTGTTTTCAGGGAGGTTTATTTTGCAAGGGGAAAGGCAGGGCAATTGGAGTTAAGTGACTTGCCCAAGGTGATGTGGCTAGTAAGTGTTAAGTGTCTGAGCCTGGCTTTGAACTCAGGTCCTCCTGAGTCCAGGTTGGGTGCTCTATTCATTGCACCACCTAGCCACCCAGATTCAATGCTTTTCTACCATGTGATGCATAAGAGGTCTTGGTAAGAGCTGGAAAGAAGAGTGACCAGAATAAGAAGACCCAGGATTCCAACATCTCTTCAGGTTTATGAAAAGAGAAAAAAGAACTGAGAAGTTGACATTTAAAACTCTGATGACGTTCCTATTACCAGTATTGAAATTATGATGATCCAATGGTTCATTATTCTTGCTTGTCACTTAGTGTTGTGGATGATATCACTTAGTCTGCAACTTTGCATTCCCTGATACTTGTTACGTAGAAAAAATATCACCCCTTGCCGGAAGTTTGTACTTGGAAACTCTCACATCCTCCTGAGATGCTAGGACTCAACCTCTTTTGCTGATAGGGCCACATCTGAAGTATTTTTATCTCATTACAAAAGTTATCAGTAAAAGCTGGACCTATCTTCAAGCCATTACTGACCTCTAGTAAACAACCCATCAATGTGTTGGTGTTGAAAGAAAAATTCTTCATTTGGGCTTTTCACGCCAATTAGTGAGGCAAAACTCAGGACAAAAAGAATTAAAAGAAGCTTGTATAAGTATGTCAAGGTAACAATATAATGAAAGACTAGGTCAGCAATGGCTTCAAGGTGTGACCAAGGGACCAGGACTCTCCAATCCTTCAGGTGAAGAAATGTGGAACTGGCAATCAGGAATGAATAGAGGTAATGTTCAGGAGCTAGAGGCCTAGATGCTTGAATTTGGGAGATAGATGGCATACTAGTTCATTACCACTTCCTGGGCAGTGTATGGTGGTAAAGAAAAAGAATTCATTAAGTTCCTACTATGTGCTATGTACTTCAGTAAATGCTTTATATACTATATCCTGTTTGACCCATTCTCACCACCCCATAGATCATGTCCTTCACACCCTGACCCCCTGACCTCTTGGGAGCGTCTGCAGCTCAAAGCATCATGGACCCTAGCTAACATAAAACCTAATCTTGTGTCTGGTCCTTCAAGCTGTCATGGAGAATTTAGAAAACTAGGACCCTAGCACACCTACTCCAAAAGTAGGAGGTATTTTCTTTAGAGGAAGTAAAGTTCTCCTTCACTGGATGTTTTCAAGGAAAACCAGAAAAAATTATTAGAAACATTGTGGAGGAACTTCTTCTTTTGACCTGAGCAGAAACAGAGGTCATCTAAGCTCCCTTCCAATGCTGAGTTTGTGATCCTCTCAGTAATCCTTTCTCTATGCCATAGTGAAGGGATATGACAGCTGTTTTAATAGCAGAAAAGCATGACTCAGGACCAGAAAGCAGATCATAAAAACAATTATGGCTGCTACAATCAGAAATTACACAAAAGCCAATGGATTTTCTTGGTTCCAAGCCCTTAGAATCAAGAGACAACAAAACCGATTGAACTTTAGAGATACTCACCTCACCTTTCAGAATGTCAGTTTCCTCATCTATAAAATGGAGCTAATATTTGTATTACCTCCCAAGAAGGTAAGGATTGTGAAAATCAAAGGAGATAATACAAACAAAGGGCCTTGTACACACAGACCTATAGGTGACTTATTGCTATTCCTACCAGACTTGCTTAGGTAAAATTATAAACAGGCCAACACGGGCAGACAGAAGAAATCTGGAGTTTCCCCTTCACCTAGAACAAAGAGTGATGAAAAGATTATACCTTGCTACTCCCTCCCACTGACTCCATCCTTGTACACTGAACCCTGGAATCATCCCAACTTAGTGAGCAAGATGACATAGTTGGATACCAGACATTTCTAAATTCAAAGTGTGATATGGGATTGTGCTTGCTGATGGCCTTGATTCTGGAGAGGCCTTCACTGTTGCAACAAAGATTCCATCATAAGCAAATTCATACCAAGAGCAAACTTTCTCCAGTCTTTATCATAGATGAAACATGTCTGTCCTTCATCTCTTCTTTCTCCTCTCCCACCTTGTGCCCACCAGATGACTTAGTAAAGATGTTAAATAATGGGTTAGATCACCTAATCATAGGATTACAAAATGTAATTCTGGATCTGGAAGGTAATTCAGTTGAAATCTAACCCTTTTGTTAGTCTTAGGTGTATAGGAGTTGAATTGAACTGATCCAAGATATGATGACTGATGTCTGGCCTCACTTTTCCTATCTTCCTCCATTCTCTACTGAGCTGCCTTTTCTTCACCTCAACTATAATTCTCATGTTCTAGTCAACAGGTCATCATGAGGATTCTCTACCAGATGTTTAAGGTGTTTCTCTTGATCTTCTCCCATACTAGCACAGGTAAGATATGGGCTGTCTAACAAAGACATGGAGCTGTGGGTATGGAGAATGAGGTTAGTCTGGGTCCTCATCAGTTGTTTAAACTTGCTGATACTCCTACTAGAGCAGGGATTTCCTTAACTCTTGTCAAGATTAACAGAAAATGGCATCCCCACAGACCAGGGAGCTCAGTAGGAGAGCAGTTTTTATTTAAATGGATAAACTTGCTATTTGTGACAAGGAGGAAGAAGGGCTGGGAGGAGAGGGTATTGGCATTAAGAACTCATTATGCATTTAAATAGCATAAAAAATAAGTAATTTTGTCTGTACTAAATGACTAAATTAAAATATAAAGACCATATGAAGAAAGATATTATCTCCATCCAGAGAAGTATGTATAGAATGATTTTACATATACATGTATATGTATATAAATGCATATACATATATGCATACATACAACACATATATATATATATGTATATAAACATATAGCTATATATACACAAACATATTTCTCTGTAATGGTAGCCATCTCTAGGGTGTGGGTTGGGGAGGACAAAAAAAAAGAAAAAAAGGAAATTTATATGATAATTTTGTTATATATTTGAAAGGAATAGCAAGTTGTGCATATTAGATTTTTGCTTTCATGTACAATCACTTTTTATTGTGTGATGTTATGGAAATACTTGATCTGTTCCATAAATTAATAAAAATAAACCACACCACCCCCAAGAAAATAAAAGAATTGGAAAAGTGAAACAAATTATCCACTAAGACTAGAAAAAGGAGCTTTACCTATAAAGAAATCCTTAAATTACCAGATTTTAACTATGCTTACTGTATTCCTATAAAGCTGTATGTGTATTCTAAGTTATCTATCCACAAATGGTTACTAACAAAAAAAAACTGCATAGGAAGGGGAGGAATGATGTGTCTTCATCATTGTTTCAACATCATAGCAAAATTACAGCATCCTAGGTGGAAGAGAAGTCAGCGGTCCCTCAGTCAAGTTGCCCCATCTTATAATTGAAAAAACTGAAGCCTGGAGAGTTTTAGTACCTTGTCTAAGGTCATAGAGGTAGTAAGGATCAGGTTTGGTATTTGAACTCAGGTGAGGCAAAGGGCTTTCTGATAACTTTTTCAATGGGAGGTGGACAAGGGTGGGAGTCATTTACCAATGTATCAATCAGAGTCAACTCTGATGGAATGCCTAAGGCATTGACTTTGGAATCATATAATCTAGGTTTAAATGCCAGTTCTGTGACTTATTTTCTCTCTAAATAAGTAGTTCATACTAACTGGGTGTAATGGTAATGGGACTTGAACATCTTCCATGCCCCTTTTATTGCATTTGTTTCAAGTTCATGGTTGTATCAAGTATTAAGATTCAGAACTTGTGAATGCCATAGTGGGAGGAAGTTGCTGATGTAACAGGAAGGGGTGGAAGAGGGAGTAGCTAACACCATATATAAGGAAAAGCCCAAGCTAGAGACTCAGAACTGAACTGAACTGGGAGCTTCTGGGAGCCAGCCAGAACTTCCAGGAGCCAGAACTGCTGAGAGCCAGAATTGCTGGGAACATGTAGCATGGAAGCTGAGCTGCTACTGCTGCAGAGAGAGAAGAGAACTGAGAACTGAGAAAAGAATTAATAAGAACTTCTGGGAATTAATGAGAACTTCTGGGAGCAGCACCATGGAGGCTGAGGAACTATTGTGAGTGAGAGAGGAGGATCCTTGCTTGAGAAAATGAGTGAGAGAAGAGGATCCTTACTTAAGGGAGCATGTTTCATTTTGAAGCCTTGGAAATGTGGGTGTTTGCTGTATCAGTTATGTGTACCAACTTTGTGGCTATTGTAATGACTTTGACTTTCTGGTTTTGGGACTCAGTTTCCCAGTATTTGAATAAATGCTTTGGTCCTCTCCATGTGGAGAGCCTGTTACATTTTGTGATTCACAACTACAACGGCATATCCATAGCCATCTTGGGCCTTGCAAATATTGTGCTGGTGTTACATTTGGTGGTGAGGATGGGATTGCAAAATTTCAGGCCTCTATTTGGAGTCAGGAGGGCTTTAGAGGGAGAAATGGAAGGATTTGTCTTATTCCTCTCTAACAAGAAAATGGGCTAAAAGCATGGGGCATTATGATCGTGGGGAACCAAGGCTACAGAAGGGAGAACCCAGAGACTTAGAATGATGTTTGCAAGGAACACCAGTAGAACCAGGGAAAGAACTGACAGGAGTGTGTAGGAGAAGCTGGATCTTGCTATCAAGTTATCATCATTTGTGTAGAAGTAGAGATAAGCTGCTGGAGGAGAAAGCTCAGATGGCAAGGGAGTTGGCTGGTTTGTGTGAGAGTTCTTCTGTGACACAGCATTCAGGCTGTCCTTTAGAAGAGCAAGCTGGAGGGTCTCAGGTGGTGGATGAACAAGCTGTTGTTCATTTAGCTAAAAAGAAGCAAAAAACTAGCAGAAGGAATGTGCATACAGTTTTTGTACAGTCTGGGCAGAGTTGCCTCAACAATCGCCAGGAGAATGTGTGTGAGGAGAATAAAACAAAGTTAGATGAGGAGTCTTCTAATGCAGAAGTTCTCCCCATACAAAGAAGAAAGCAGGAGAACTGCCAGGGCCAAATAGAGTTCAGGAAGATAACTGAGGATTTCACTCAACAAGAGGTTAGTGATATATTAAGTCCATTCACCCAAAGAATGGGAGAGTCTTTAGTGACTTGGATGGTAAGAATCAGTGATGAAGGAGCTGTAAGAGTATCACTAGGTAGTGTGGATTGTTTAAAATTCATAGGTATCAGTCAGAATCCTTTTGTACATCAAGCTTTTAGGGAACACCACATGCAATGAGGTAACAACAGAACTAATTTGTTAGCTTTAGCTTCATAGGGATGCAATAGACAATATCCTGCTGACTCTATGTGGCCTGGTAGAGACAGACCCTGGTACTCACTTAAAGACTGTATGAGAAAGCTAAAGGAGGAGGTAATGCAAACTGCTATCATGGTTGGAAATGCAAATACATATCAGGATATCACTCTAGCAGTTCCTCATAGAAATATCATAGTGAAGACAGCACTTCCTGCCTATAAACATCCAATTTTGACTCTACTAATTGGGGAAATACAGCACCTTTTTTCAGAGGTGCTGGATAAGATTTCACAGTTAAGTGACTTAGGGGAGTGGGGAAAAGATATATTTCCTCAAGAGAGAAGAGTAAATAGCCAGCAGATTCAAAGACAGAATAGATTCACAAGAAGGGAATTGTTTACTGCTCAGTTGAGAGCAGGGTAGATTTTAGAAGAATAGATGGTATTCCAAATGAAGAGCTGCATAAGATGTACCAAGAAAAGATACTTAATATTTAGACTGAATAGGGAAGTAGGAACCACCCCTACAGATACTTCTGAATCATTATACCCAAGTTTGCCACACCTTCAGGGAGAATAAGGAATAGGCCAAGCCCCAGCCCAGATTAAAGAAAGACACAGATGAGATTACATACCTCATATTGGTTTAACAATATATTGGAAAAAAATGGATCAACCATTGTAATTATTGTTTGTTCAAGAGAAGATCATTACAAAATTATACCCTAAACTCATATGTGAGTGAGTGAGTGAGGCTACAGTAGTGGGCTCATGAACTCCAGAAGAAGGCTGATCTATGTCTACCCCATTTCTGGTTACTGTCTCCCTTGATTCTTCTTGGCTTTTTGTCTGTTCACCTTGTTTGCTAGATTTGTTTCTGCAGGCTTGGCACTCTCTACCTGTAGATGTCTGATCTCTTAAGCTGGATGTCACCCCCTGTCCACAACTGTGATGTGTCACTCCTGGATCTGGCATAAACCACACTCCAAATGCTGGCTAAAGAACTGACCTCTCAAATGGGACCTTTTGGGGCAGAGACAGCTCTACATCCAATTTCAGCAGCAAGTAGTCATGGAAGAAGAGATCTTTGCCTCTTGCCCCAAGACTTTGGGATTCCATTTGTTCAGAGGGGAATAATGGGGAACTTGTGCTCAAGCCCCACCCTAAAATATTGTTTTCTGTGTTTATTGTGTACCATCCCTGTTATATTGCTGAAAATTTCTGTTGCTACCAGTCACCCCTAAACTCCCATTGACCCATGTAAGAGACAAGAAAGATCTTGGCGCCCAATATAATAGTAATGGGATTTGAAGATCTTCCATGCTCCTGTATTGGCATGGAAACAGGTACTTAGCACCTTTTTTCAAGTTCATTAAGAAACAGAAGTAGTTAATACCTTGTTTAAGCTATTTAATTAACACAGAAGTAGTTAACATCTTGTTTCAAGTTAGTGGTTGTATCAAGTATTAAGATCCAGAACTTGTGAATGCCACAGTGGGAGGAAATTGCTGATGTAACAGGAAGGGTGGAAGAGGGAGGAGCTAACACCATATATAAGGAAAAGTCCAAGCTAGAGACTCAGAACTGAACTGAATTGGGAGCTTCTGGGAGCCAGCCAGGACTGTTGAGAGCAAGAACTTCTGAGAGCCAACTAGAATTGCCAACTAGAACTTCTGGGAACACACAACATGGAGGGTAAGTTGCTATTGCTGGAGAGAGAGAATTGAAAATTGAAAACTGAACTGAGAACTGAGAAGAGAATTGAAAATAACTGAGAACTGCTGGGAGTAAGCAATATGGAGGCTGTGGAGCTACCATGAGTGACAGAGGGGGATCCTTGCTTGAGGGAATGAGTGAGAGAGGAGGATCCTTACTTAAGGAAGCACATTTTGTTTTGAAGGCTTGGGAATGTGGTTGTTTGCTGCATCAGTTTTGTGTACCAACTTTGTGGTTACTGTAATAAATTTGACTTTCTGGTTTGGGGACTCAGTTTCCTGGTGTTTGAATAAATGCTTTGGTTCTTTCCTCCATGTAGAGAGCCTGCTACATTTTGTGCTTAACAACTATACTAGCATATTCATAGCCACCATGGGTGCTGTGAATATAGCATTGGTGTTACACTGGGCGAAATTTGATGAGTCAATTAAAATATGATAAAGCAATGTGAACTGTGGTTAACAGGCAAACATTTTCATACAGGTTCACCTGTGACTCCAAAGAGTGGATATGATACAGTCAGAGCCCCCTAAAGTCAAAAATTTCCACTCTATGCACAATCCCAGCCCACCTGTTTACTGTAGGCTCCAGAATTTCTAGAAACATGTTTGGACCCATTAATTTGGTCTGAAAATTCCAAGTGTGGGTTCTGAGTAGCTCTACATACCTTATTCATCCATCACTAAGAGTAAAGGGAATGTGTTAGGACATCTGATGTCCACTCCTAAAAATCATTCTAATCCCTCCAGAAATGCTGAAAAAATGAGGGTAGGCTCAGTCATCCTGCTATGAGCAATAGTTTCTGGGATGGGGAGTGATTTCTAAAGAGGCTCTTCACCTAAAAATCAGATAGCATAGGTAGTCCCCTTATACAGGTATTGAATCTGGTCTCCTACTACATCTGCTCCTTGATATGCCTTTCTCTCTTCTCTTCCAGGAGACTGCAATGTTCATATGGGTATTCATATTTGGGGGAAGATGTTAGATAAAAAAGTAGTTGTGTTGTGGACAAATCATTAGAATTATGAACCCTGACGTGTAGCCTGGACTCTGGACCTAACTCTTGTGAACTGGAGCAAGACTCTTCCTCTCACTCCCTAGAACTGCTCCCCTTTGTAAGTTGAGGCCTATAGATTAGATGATATTCAAGCCCCCCTTCCATAGTTACCAGTCATCTTATAGCTATTATTTTCTGGCATTCGAATGTAAACTACTTTAGGGACAGGAACAGTGAGATTTTCTTTTATTTGTAGTTGCAATTCTTGGTTATTTTATGTATCCATCCATCCACCCACCCACCCATCCATCCATCCATCCATCCATCCATCCATACATATATACATACATCTATCCATCTATCTATCCATCTATCCATCTATCTATCTATCTATCTATCTATTGTTCTATCATTCTATTGTTCTATCATTCTATTGTTCTATCATCCTAACTACCAATCTATCATGCTTTCTGATGCTGGGAGTCTGACTACAAATCATATAATAGGATGCCCCATGAATCAATTATCCTCCTCAGGAACAGATAATCATAGCTGGTTGGCTCCATAAACCTGCATTCCATAGATCTGCCTGACTTCCCAGAATGTTCCCTTGGGATGAAGAATGAATCTCTGCCCAGGAGCTGAAATGGGAGATTTAGTTTTATACCTCTTAGTCATGGACTTCGTGTACTAATTTGTCATTACTGATCCTGATTCTGATTGACTTTCCACATTGTCAAAAAGCACATGCTTTCTTCGAATAGGAGTCACACTGGAAAGACAGGTAACCTTGTCAACATGGAACAGTAAAATAGATAGGCCAATGGGTCCAGAGAAGGAGGACTTGGGTTCAAATGCTGTCAAGTTCCTTTTCTACTGGTGTGAATTTGGGAAAGCCCCTTGACAACTATTTGGACTTAAGTTTCCACCTCTGGAAGGGAAGATGACTGCAATTAAATCACTCTGTCATCCTTTCTAGCTCTAAATCTATGATCCAATAGAACAAACAAGAAGATGTGGATTGAGAGTCAAGAAAACATGGTTTGGATCCTAGCTGTGTGACAATGACTAAGTCATTTAAGGTCTTTGAATTTTGGTTTTCTCATTCATAAAACAAAAGGTTTATTTTATTTTATTTTACAAATAAACTAAAAATAAATAAATAACCCCCTTGAGAGATTTCCAAGAAGGAAATATGGAGCAAGTACTTAGTGGAAAAAATGAAGTTGGGACCGAGGTGTGCTTCATTGGAAAAAATATGGAAATCAAGGATCAAAGAAAGGAATTATTCAGGCCTCTGGCATTGATTAACCTGTGGTAATTTTATCCAATAATAATTTTCGCAGTTCCTCTGACTTAAAAAAGGACAGAGAGCTTGGAAAGGCCTGAGAAAGAGGTGGTCTGGATTTTAATCTTGGTGCCATCCATATCTAACTAACTCAACAAGTACTTCAAGCACCATGTTATATGCAAGGCTCTATGTTCAACATTGAAGATTAAAATGACTTTGCTCCTGTCCTCAAAATGCTTATTTTCTACCACTGGCATTATGGATGGGAGAGGGTTATATTGGACATAACACAAAGTGAGAAGAAGTGGAACATTGGAGGCCATAGCACAGTTTAGAAATATTTGAAGAGAGAAAAGGTTTTCAGCTGGGGTGGGTATACAGAGGATACACTATCCAGCCTGAGCCTTCTCTTCTGGGTTTCTATCCTTTTACTCTGGATTTCTTCCCAGATCAGAACCTGTAGCATCTTCCCAAGGTACTTTATCTCATATTTTCTCTAGGACAGAGAGTGTGGAGACCCTGGAAATATAATCTAAAATAGCTTTTGATAGTAATAAGAAACGGAAGGAAGAGCTGCATAATGTGTCTTTACTGATAAGAAGCTAGCATCTTTGGTAAGAAATTTTGATTATGGTGAGTGGTTTTTAGTAGTCAGTGGCAACAGCAGTTTTCTTCATGAGGAGGCTCACTGTGGGATAAAATGGTGGGTTCATTATCCTAGGCCTCATAGAAATCTTGGGAAGATAAATGAAATCTTACAAAATATTTTGAAACTCAAATGCAATCTCAATTTAAGTTATCCTTCCCACAGAAGTAGTGTCATAGAGAATTAGTGGGTAAGGGGATGGATGGGGTGTGGGCATTAATAATATATTCAGAATTATCTAGACTTCTTTGGAACTTGAAGGAAATTTTCTGTCCAGAAGCTATTCAGTAGAGACAGAGGAGAAGAAAGAAATGTGTTCAGTTTCTAGTTCATGCTTCTCCATTGAGTCTTTAAAGAGTAGGGGATAGGGTACTTGAATTATGTTCTGCTCTACCTGAGTGGGAAGTGCAGTACTCACAGCAGGACCCCACTCTGACATGGCCCCAGTGACTATGTTCCCCTGGGTATCCTTCAACCTCCCCACTTAGGCAAGCCTAGGAGTATCACCCAAATATAGTATATCCTGTCCACCATATCATAGCAGCTGCAAGTGGTCCCAACCCCAGAATCACCTACAGATGTCAGGGGAGGGGTCAGGCCCACAACCAGCATTTGCTTTGCCCCACCCCCAGAAACTATCACCAATGGAAAGGTCCTGGCACCAGTCACCAAAGCCCCTAGGCACTGCCCTCTGCCACAGCCCCCAAAGTTCAGTCAATCAGTGTCTCCAAGGTAGGCCTAACCACTTGACAAGTCCCACCCAGGTAAGACATGTAGGGTCCAGGTGCCCCTGGCAGTTCCTAGCATGGCAGTACCAGGTGGGTGAGCCAGCCAGCCTCTGCCTTTGTTGAGTTCACCTTTCTCTGTTCTAGTTGCAGTAACCTTTTACCTGTTTAATCTTAGGCAAGTTATCTCTCTGTTTACCCCCTGTTTTTGACCTGTAAAGAGAAAAATAATAATGGTACCCACCTCCCAGGGTTGCTGTTGCAAGATCAAAATGATATAATGATTGTAAAGTATTTAATACAGTGACTGGCATATGCTAAGCACCATTCTATTTCTTTAAATGAATGTAATTGTTCCATCTAACATGCTTTTAAAATGCCAGAGATAATAAGATCA
This sequence comes from Pseudochirops cupreus, assembly GCA_028627135.1. NCBI lineage: Eukaryota > Metazoa > Chordata > Mammalia > Diprotodontia > Pseudocheiridae > Pseudochirops > Pseudochirops cupreus. The sequence continues at coordinate 148,424,064 of CM053581.1, read as the reverse complement.
ATGATTTTTATATAAGATCATTTAGAAATTCAATTGATGTAATTGAAATTTATTGTTTATGTTATTATATCTCTAAATTGTATTGTATTTCTAAATCTACATTGTGAAATTTGAGAGACCATTGCAAACCAGAAATGTTGTTAGACAAAACTTACTTTTTAATTTGAATGCTGCTAGACATGAATTGGGCTTATAAAAGTAAGTGATAAAAAGAGATATTTGAAAACCATTAAATAACTGTCTCTCCTCCATACAACACAATGTAAATGTTTGATCATATTTTAGGACATAGATATTTCACTTCTAATGAAAAAAAGACACAGGAAACATAACTGGCTTAAAAAGCATGCTTTCCAAGTGGATTTTTTTTATTAAAATAAAAGTTACAAATATTACATCATTTCAGCTTCTCTCATCTTCTACACTCTGACCCTTCTATACCCCAGATCCTGGATGCACCATGCTTTCTTGTTACTATTTTAGCCAACTATTTTTGTTTACAGCATTTGGTTTTCTTATAGCAAGTGCTTATAATCTTATATTTTTCCACAAATCTGATTTAAACAGGAACACCCCTTGAAGTAACAATTGTAAGTATCAGAATCTTGACCACACCCTATGGAAAGAAGAAAAGGAACATTTCAGAACCTTTGTTTATAGCCACATAGAAGTCATGTTGCATGCTGAATCATAGTTCAGAGAGTTTAGCCCTTAATATGAGATCTATTAATTTGGTTTATGAAGGTGTATCTTTCAACACATGAATTAGAATGGTGAAATGGACAGAACCCAGAACTTAGACATAGGAAAACTATATTCCAGTCCAGCATGCTGATATATGTAACTTTCTGAGAATCATCTCATATCTTTGAGCCTTTGTTTAATTTTTCCATAAAATGGGAATCTTTATATTTGCCTTAACCAATCTCAGAAGATTGTTGTAAGAATCAAATTGGGATAGAAATTGGACCTGCTTCTTTATTGGTATAGCATAGGTCTTTATAAATCTCTTTCCTACTCAATAAACTCCTCATTCCCTTTTATCTCTGGGATCAAATACGTACTAACCTATTTGACACTTAAATCATCAAACAACTCGACCCTAAGGTATTTTCCCAGACTAATTACGTAGTTCATTCTTTCATACCCTCTATAACTCATGCAAATTCTCTTTGTTTCTCACAAAACAGGATATCATTTATCATCTCTGGCGCTTTGCACTGACAATCACCCATTTCTATAATGGACTTTTACCTTCTTTTGATCTCTTAGAAGCATAAATTTCCTTCAAGACTTGGCTCACATGCTGTCTTCTAAAGGAAACCTATGTTACCCCCTCAAGTTCCTAGTTCATTCCCCAAATCCAATTGCCAGAGATCTATTTGGCATATTGTATACCATGTTGCCATTCCCAAGAGAATATAAGATTCTTCAGGGTAGAGACTGTTTCATAATGGTCTTTGTATTCCCAGCCCCTGGCTTGAAGGAAGTACCTAAGAAATATTTCATGATTAAATGATGTGCAAGGCACTGTGCCTGGCACTAGGAATGTATAATTGAAAAAAGATACATTCCTTGTAGTCAATGATGATACAGTCTGATAAGATAGATAAGCAATATGATATCAAGTATAATTGTTCTATGGTTAAAATAAATGAAGTGCTTCTTTTTATTTTTTCTATTTTTATTTTTTCATTGATTCAAATCACTTCTGTTTTGACTAGGAAAGATCAAGGAAGGAATACTTATTAGAAAAGGTAGTAAATTTTGCATAATGCAAAGAAGTGAAGTAATCGACTTCACAGCATCACAGAATTTTAGAACAAAAAGGGACCTTGGAAATTAATAGTCCTATTGCACATATGAACAAAAATCTCAACCATGATGCTGTAATGCCATGCACAAGCAGTCTTCCAAAAGAATGCTGCTGTGAACAACTTTTCAAGGTTCTGATTACACAGTATAATGAACACTTTATTTATTCCATAACAAATAAAAGCAAAAGATTCACAGAAATCAAGGTACAGCATTCACAATGTTACAACTTATCATAGAAAGGCAAAATACAGAATTCAAACAATTTATCACTAAGATAGCCAAATAGTTTTCACCACAGTGGTCAAAAAGTTTTCAACAAAGTACATTCATTTAGTCAATCACAAAATCCTTAATTCAATCACAAAGTACAATAGTCAAAGTTCTCCACTCATGGGGTACACAAGGTTATAAATCAGTCACTTATTCAACCATCAATCACTAAGTACTATGATTTAGACAATCAATAATTCAATCAATTCAATCATTCAATCATCCTTCATCATTCACTTTTCAATAATGAGAAAATACACAGACCCTCCAACCATAGGTCACTAATAAATTACAATTTCTCAGTCAGTACACTGTATTCAAGTAAAGTCTTCTTTCAGCTTGACTCAGGGTGGTCTCTAAGATTCCCTGGATCCCCTTCCATGGTCCCAGATCCTACCTGGATTCACCAAACTATCTCCTAGGTTCAAAGGCAGATAGCTCTCAGGTCCTTTTTCAGCACTCTGTACAGTCCCTACTCTACACTGGAGCTCACAGTGTCCAGTCCATCTCAAATCCTTCACAGTCTCTGTTCCTGGGAAGACAAGGCTTAACAAAGCCACCAACAGGTTCATCCAAAGTACCAGCATCACAGTCATACTTCCTCAGTCTTTGACAGCTCTGGCTGGCCCTCAGAAATCCTCAGCAGCCTCCTCTGCAGCTCTGGCTGGCCCTCAGACTCAGCAGAAGTTTTAGCTGTTTCCCAGAATCAAAATCACTCCATCCAGATTTTCAAAATCAAAACCATTCTCCCCAGCCTTGCGGGTGGGGTGAGGGGGGTTCCTCTTCAGGTACTCTGACAGGTATACTATTCCTTGTTTTCCCAGATTGCTTACCTTATCAGCCTTTATACCTAGATTATGCATCCATTTAGACTTGATTTTGGTATACTGTATTAGATAATGCTCTCTGCCAAGTTTCTGCCATACGATATTCCAGTTTTCCCAGCAGTTTTGTCAAATAGTGAGTTCTTATCCCAAGAACTAGGGTCTTTGGGTTTATTAAACAGTAGATCACTATAGCCACTGACTGCTGAGTCTCATGTACCCAATCTATTCCATTGATCCACTACTCTATTCCTCAGCCAGTACCAAGGAATTTTGATGGCTGCTGCTTTATAATACAGATTAAAATCTAGTATGGTGAGGCCCCCTTCCCTAGCATTTCTTTTGGTTGATTCCCTTGATATTCTGGACCTTTTGCTCTTCCAAATGAATTTTCTTACTATTTTTTCTAGCTCTATAAAGTAATTTTTTGGTAGATTGATTGGTATAGCACTAAATATGTAATTTAATTTAGGTAAAATTGTCATTTTTATTATATTAGCTTGACCCAGCCATGAGCAATTGATGTTTTTCCAATTAGTTAGATTTGACTTTATTTGTGTGAGAAGTGTTTTGTAGTTGTGTTCATATAGATCCTGGGATTGTTTTGGCAGGTAGATTCCCAAATATTTTATAATGTCTACAGTAACTTTAAATGGGACTTCTCTTTCTATCTCTTGCTGTTGGATTTCATTAGTATATATATAGGAATGCCAATGATTTGTGTGGGTTTATTTTATATCCTGCAACTTTGCCAAATTTATTTATTGTCTCAAGTAGTTTTTTGCTTGATTCTCTAGGATTCTCTAAGTATATCACCATATCATCTGCAAAGAGTGATAGCTTAGTCTCTTCTTTGCCCAATTTGATTCCTTCAATTTCTTTTTCTTCTCTAATTGCAACTGCTACCATTTCTAGTACCAGATTGAATAAGAGGGGTGATAGTGGACATCTTTTATTCACCCTTGATCTTATTGAAAATGCTTCTGGTTAATCCCCATTACATGTAATACTTGC
>CM053581.1:148406326-148420038 GCA_028627135.1 Pseudochirops cupreus | reverse complement strand
AGTTTTATTGTTGATATGATCTATTATACTGACGGTTTTCCTAATATTGAACTATCCTTGCATTCCTGGAATAAATCCTACCTTATCAAAGAATGTTATTCTTGTAATCAGTTGCTATAGTCTTTTTACTAATATTTTATTTAAAACTTTTGCATCTATATTCATGAGGGAAATTGGTCTATAATTTTCTTTCTTGGTTTTGTCTCATCCTGATTTAGGTGTTAGTACCATATTTGTGTCATAAAAAGAATTTGGTAGTACTCCTTGTTCACCAATTTCCCCAAATAGTTTGTAGAATCAAATGTTTGATTGGAATCAAATGTTTTTTTAATGTTTGATAGAATTTGCTAGTACATCCATATGGCCCTGAAGATTTTTTCTTAGGGAGTTCATTGATGGCTTGTTTGATTTCTTTTTCTGAGATGGGGTTATTTAAATAATTTACTTCCTCTTCAGTTAATCTGAGCAATTTATTTTTTTGTATTATTGTAAATATTGCTAATATTCATCTGATGCCTGCATTAAAATGGGCACAGGCAGAACCAAGAAGTGTGGAATGATTGGACACATGCCAGGCAGGATCTGTCACTGCAGTTCCCATTTATTGATCAGAGAGCAGGGTTTGTGTAATGAATGTAAAGCAAGTATCTCTTACTTTCCCATGAGAAAATATTTGTCCTTGTTCATTTAAGCACATCTGTATATTTTAATGTCCTTGTTCACTTGCAGGCACCTATGGCTCGGTCACTACTCAGTTATCATGTCCTAAACTCCCGCAAGTCAGGAAGAGATGGGGAGCCAATCTTAAGACATAATAAAGCCTTCACTAAGACCTCACTTGGGAGAAATCCTGGACCAGATTCTTCGCATGTGTGGACCAGCTCAGAAACTGGCACTCTACATTCATCCATTTTACTAAGATTGTCAAATTTATGTGTGTACAGTTGGGCAAAATAATTCCTAATTATTGTTTTCATTTTCTCTTTGTTGAAGATTGGTTCATCCTTTTCATTTTTGATACTCATAATTTGTTTTTCTTCTTTCTTTTTTATCATATTGGCTAAAGGTCTATAAATTTTATCAGTTTTTTCATAAAATCAGCTCTTAATTTTTTATTTATTGGTTTAATAGTTGTCAAATTCAATTTTACTAATCTCTCCTTTGGTTTTCATTAATATTTCTAATTTAGTATTTAATTGGGGATTTTCAATTTGTTCTTTTTCTAGCTTTTTCAGTTGCATGCCCAGTTTATTGACCTCCACTTTCTCTAATTTATTTGTGTATTCATTCAGGGATATAAAACTTCCCCTAAGAACTGTTTTTGCTGCATCCCAGAAGTTTTGGTATGTTGTCTCATTATTGTCATTCTCTTGAATGAAGTCATTGATTGTTTCTATAATTTCTTGTTTGACCCAATCATTCTTTAGGATTAAGTTATTTAGTTTCCAATTAGTTTTTAGTCTATCATTCTATGGCCCTTTATTACATATAATTTTTATTGCATCATGATCTGAGAGGGATGCATTTAATATTTTTGCCTTTTTGCACTGAATTGTGAGGTTTTTATACCCTAGTACATGGTCAATTTTTGTATATTGCTATATGCTGCTGAGAAGAAGGTATATTTCTTTTTATACCCATTCAGTTTTTGTTGGGAGCCACTTGAGTACCAGCCCCAAGTGTTAACAGAAATGTGAGAGAGAAATGACCAGGCGGTGTGGGTAGTTCATAGGGAAGAACTCCATTTAATGATTCTGTGAGCATGATTTTTATACAGAAAGATGAAAGGGTTCAAGTTTTACTATCGTTGTCTTAAGCCTGTTAGTTCCCGGATGTAACTCAGATAAAATAAGGTTCCTGGGCACCAAAAGGTCTTGGAAAAGTCAACAGGTCAATTAACATTCTTAAAGACATTAACAAAGAGGATGCAAAAGGGATCAGGCTTTAAAGCATCTTAGATTTGTCTAGGTGTAATCATTGTCTTTAATCTGTTATACCTTGGAACCAACACAGGATGGATAATCTAATAAAGGACTTGTCTTTTTAGGTGTATGAAATTTTGGGGGCAAAGGCCTAGATGTCAGAGTCTCAAACAAAGGTCCTTTTAAGTGTAATCCCAGGAGGTCTTTAGGGAGCTGGCCTTATGCAAAGTTGCTAGGTGCATCACCAAAAAGCCCTAATTAGAGTACATTATCTAGATCTTTATCTGAGTCCTTGTTTTGGCCTCTATGGCTTCCCACAAGTTTTCTGTAGAGGTCTACCATATCTATCTTCCCTAAGATTCTATTTACCTCTTTAACTTCTTTCTTGTTTATTTTGAGGTTAGATTTATCAAGTTCAGAGAGGGGGAGATTGAGGTCCCAAAATAACATAGTTTTGCTGTCTATTTCTTCCTCTAAGTCCCTTAACTTCTCCTTTAGGAATCTGAATGCTGTACTGCTTGGTGCATAAATGTTTAGTAATGATATTGCTTCATTTTCAATGATGCCTCTTAGCAGGATATAGTTTCCTTCCTTATCTCTTTTAATTAGCTCTATTTTTTTAATAAATTTGACTTAGTTCCCTATATATCTGAGAAATGAGACCTTTATCAGAGAAACTTGCTGTACAATTTCCCCAAAATTTCCTGCTTTCTTTCTAATTTTGGCTGCCTCGTCCTTACTTGTACAAAAACTTTAACTTAATGTAATCAAAATTATCTATTTTACTTCCTGTGATCCTCTTTAGCTCTTGTTAGGTCATTAATTTTTTCTTTATCCATGCATCTAACAGGTGCCTCTTTCCCTAATTTGCTTATGGCATTCTCCTTTATGTTCAAATCTTGTATCCATTTTGAGTTCATCTTTCTATACAGATGTTGGTCTATGTCTAGACTCCTTTCCATGTGTGTATGTGTATGTATGTGTATATACGTCTATTTGTATGTGTATGTGTATATGTATATTTCAAATTTGTCCAAAAGTAAGTTCTTGCCCCCCTAGCTGGGATCTTTGGATTTCCTAAACACTAAGCTACTGTTGCCCTTTACCTCTGTATATTAAACACCTAAGCTATTCCACTGATCAGCCACTCTATTTCTCATACAGTATGATACTTATTTGATGATTATCATTTTGTTGTATAGTTTTACCTCTCATATTGCAGACCATTTTCCTTCACTTTTTTTTCATGGATTCCCTTGATATTCTTGACTTTTTGTTCCTCTATAGACCAATATCATTATTTTCTCTGGTTCGGTAAAATAATTCATTGGTAGTTTGATTGATATGGCACTGAATAAGTAACTTACTTTAATAGTATTGTCAGTTTTATTATATTGGTTTGACCCCCCTATGAATAATTAGTCATGCAATGCATGAACAACTAATCATGAAGGACTATCAGATTTAAAGATGGCACATAGCTAAGAGGGATAACAAATATTTAGACATGAGAACTAGGATCCAAAAAAGATCAAATTTTATAATATCAAATTTAATAATGTCACACTTGGGTTTAAAAAATAAATTTTATATAAAAGAAAAGAAACTATGCAAAATATCAGTGAATACATTAAAAAAAAACTCTGGGGTTTTATTGGAATGCAAACTCAATCAGAAACAGTAGTCTGGTTTGCTAGCCAAAACAAGGTAATTAAATCTTAGACTTTATTAAGACATGAACAAAGCCTGGAGAATTTTGCATGTTACTACATTTTGTAAAAAGACATGTGATTCTGGATTGTCAGAGAGAATTTTAAGAATGACATCAACTTGGGTGCCTGAAAAAGCGATTGAGTTAGCTCCAAACTTTATTGAGAAAAAACATGTGGATACAGAGAAGTTTCAGGATAGATACATAAAGAGAGAAGTATCAGACACATAAAAGAAGTATTCTCTCCAACGTGTCTCTAATTTCCATCTCGTTTCTCTAAAGACTGCTGGAATGATGAGTGTAAATAGCAATTGTTTCCATTTCGGCCAATCATACTGAGGCCTGGGAAAAACTTTAACTTTAAAGGGCCAAGGTCTCTCATCGCATCTGGGGCCACCTCCAGTAATCCTAATCCATATCTTGCCACTGGAGCAAAACGGTTCTTGAGGAAAGAGTGAGGCTGGTGACTTTGCACAGCTCTCCCTGACCTGAATCCAATTCACTTGCATGTCATGGCATCACATTCTTGCTGTCATGGTTCTTTTCAAGAATGAAGGACAAACAACAACCTGTGAATAATTGTAGCTGCTCAGGGCTCACCTGGCCAGTTCTAGTTGGGCAAAATAGGTCCTTTCTTCCTCGCCCTTTTTCCTTCCCTCATTCCTTCCTTCCTTCCTTCCTTTCTTCCCTTCCCCTGCCTTCCCTTTCCCCTACCCTCCTCCCTGCCTCCCTCATCTCCCTCTCTCTTCTCTTCCTGTTCACCTAGGGTATCATACCCTTACCTGCAGGTGCTCTGCCCAAAGGGATGTAAATTTTTTTTTGCTGAAACCTCTCAAGACATGACTTTGCACAACCTTCCCTCACTTAAATCAAATTTACTTGCAAGTTATGGCATCATCTTCCTTGGCTATTCTCCAATTAAAGGGGAATAGCCTCAGTTTCCAATTCTTTGTCACCACACATGGGCACACACACACACACACACACACACACACACACTGTCATAGATGTAGACAAACAGATGATAAATAGATAGATAGATAGATAGATAGATAGATAGATAGATAGATAGAGATATAATCCTAGCCTGATACTCTTATAGAACACAGAGGTGGTATTCAAGACATACTTAGTGAAGATATAAACGTGTGAACAAACATAATTACAGATTTTAACCAATCTGTCTACAATGGTTCCTAAAGTCAGACTAAATCATCTTCATGAAAGTTGTGGCCTATCTACTCATTCTTTTCCTTCCCTCCTTGACTATGAAAAACAACTCAGTGTTTTGTTTGAAAGGAAGCATGGCATAATGTGAAGACAGTGAGATTTAGAGCTTAAATCATGCTTTTACTCCTTAAGACCTTGAGCAATTCAGTTAAGCACTATGGGCTTCAGTTTTCTCATCTGTAAAATGAAGGAGCTGGATGAAATGACTTCCGAGCTTCCTGGCAGTCCTAAATCTATGATCCGAGGTATTGATTGCAATACTGAGCTCCAGTCACAGCTCAGCTCCTTACTCCCTGTGTGACTTTGGGAACACCATTCATTGCTCAGTTTGTATACCTGTAAAATGAGGGTTCTGGTCAAGATGATACTAAGATCTAGTTTTGTGGAACCCTAAAGGGTGCCCTATTGACCTTGATAACTCCCTCATTTTATAGATGTGAGATGCTGTGACCCTTTCTTATCCCTTCCTTGGTCTATGAAATAGGAATCATCATATTTATGTATTTGCCTCTTAGAGCTGTTCTGAGAGTTGAAGAAGGTGCTAAATTAAAGTATTCTAAAATACCCAGTGTTAATATGAGATACTATTCATTTTCTTTTTGTTGTTAGAGCAGACACCTGTCCGGCCATTTGTTTTTCACTTTTTAAAAGTCAATGTCACACTCTTCATGACCCCGTTAGGGGTTTTGTTGGCAGAAATAGTGGAGTAGTTTGCATTTCCTGCCACTAGATGTCACTCAACGCTTAGCAACGCTGCTACACTGGAAAAGGACTGGACATCCTGAGCAAGTTGCTAAGTGCCTCAAGGAGATCTAACACTTCAACGTTTGGGAAGGGCAGCCTATCCCTGAAGGTCTACCTTGGGGGGAGCCAAGAAAAGAAAATTTCTGTGATTCTGCAGTTCCCTCATTCTGTGGAGGAATCTCTTCAGAAACCTGAAGATTCTTAGAAGTCCTTGGCCCAGGGGTTCAACTTCCTTGGTGTCACTGAGATACCAAGGAGAAACGGGAATTGTGGGAGAAAAAAATATTATCATCATCATCGTCGTCGTCCTCGTCCTTGTCACCAATGTCGTTGCCTTTGTTGCCATTATCATTGTCATCAAAAATTGTTCTTGGTTTTTACTTGTTTCAGTCACGTCACACTCTTTATGATCCCATTTGGGGTTTTGTTGGCAGAAATACTAGTTTGCTATTTCCTGCCACTATCAGCGAGGAAGTGAGGGAGGGAGGAAGAAAGGAAGGCAGGGAGGAAGGAAAGAAGGAAGGAAAACTTCACCTGGAGGTCAATCCCTTTGGCTGTAAGCCTTGTCTGGTCCTTGAATGACAAATACACACTCATCTTTGAGCTCTACTTAGGAAAACCTGCCAAAATCTTCAAGACTACAGGACTATTTCTTGTAATATACCATAGTGCATATGAGAACACTGTATGTGGAGAATGCCTTAGCAAAACAGATATGTCTCAAGACTTCTTGATAGTTTTGAAGATCTGAACTCTCAATCTGGAGGTAGATGCTAGCTGAAGTATTGAACTTCAGTGGAAAAACTGTATAAGATTTGGAACCAATTGCAACTCTCCCCCATACTGTATGGCCTTAGGAAAGTCACTGCCCAATCATTAATCAATTGATAAATACTTATTAAACACTTGCTATGTGCCAGACACTGTACTAAATACTGGGGATACAAAAAGAGGTAAAGGACAGTCCCTGCCCTCAAGGAGCTCACGATCAAATGATTAAATGTAAAGCTCCCTTTCACGCTTTAGCTTGCTCCTCTTTTAAAATGAGGAGACTAAACTAGGTGACCGGAAGTTTCCAGTGATCTCTAAATCTGTGATCTATGATCCTTTGATTTCCTTTTTTTTTCACAGAGGTTCTCAAACTTTTAAAGTATGAAGTCCCTTTTTTGATGTCAACAATTTAACTGATCCCTCTCACCCCCACATGTAGAATCATAGATTTAGAGTCATATACGTATTATTTAATCATGCTATTTGTTTATATTAACACAATGTTATTGTGATTTTAGCAACATTTAAACTACATTTGTAGTTCATATAATCATATAATCAAATAGTTTGAGAGCTGGAAAGGAAAAACTTCCTGACAAAACTATTTAAAAGGGATAAGGACCCTTTGGTAGGTATTGGTTTTCTCCTTGCTGGAAGTGCTCAGGTGGAGGTTAGATGATCACTTATTACAGATGGTTTTGAGGGAATTCTTGGACAGGTATGGGTTGGACTATATGAACTGCAAGGTCCCTTGCAACTCTGAAATTCTGTGATTCTGTAATTCTCTCATTCTGTGGAGGAATCTCCTCAGAAATGTGAAGATTCTCAGAGCCCTGGTCAAGGGGCTCAACATCCTTAGTGTCACTGAGATACCAAGTGAAAACTGAGCATCGTGGGAGAAAAGACTATTTTCATCATCATTTTCTTCATCATCATCATTGTCATCGTCATTGTCTTTGTCATCATTATCATTGTCATCAATCACTGTTCCAGCTCGCACTGTTTACTAAGGAAATGAGAAAAAACAAGATTTGGTGGTTTCTATTTTAATGATTTTACAGTCAATTGGAAGGGAATAGTAAATATCTATATGGAGACAAATAATTATAGAAATTAAATAGACTAGGTATTAATATAGTTCTGGAACATATTAAGAACTCAATAAATGCCCATTTATTTTTTCCTTCCTTTGTAATCTATGTATTTTATTTTTTTATGCATTTGAAAATATTCTGAGGAGTTCTTAGGCTTCACCAGACTACCAAAGGATTCTCTGACATGCAAAAAGGTTAAGAACACCTTAACATATATTTTTTCTCTTCCCATTAGAAGGGATTCCATTAATAAGCTGCCGTGGGGGGGAAAAAAAAAGATCCTGGGGATTTAATTGACTTTGGGCTCAAAGTGAACAAATGGTATGATGTGACAGTCAAAAAAAAAAGCTAACAAGATCTCAGACTCCTTTAAAGAGTGTAAGCTTCCAGAAATAGGGCATTAATAGTCCCACTGTACTTTGTATGTATTCTATTCTCAACCGACCTTATCTGGTGGATTGTGTTCAGTTCTGGCCATGACAGTTTAATTATTAGCATTAATAATTAGCAATAATTAATAGCATTAAAAAGCTGGAGAGAGTCCGAAGAAGGGCAACTAGAATGTTGAAGGGTTTTGTGTCCATGCCATATGAGGAGCAATGGAAGGAATTGAGGATATTTACCCTAGAAAAGAGAAAACTAGGAGGTGGGAGGGAGGGAGAAGGGTATATCTTCAAGTATTTGAAAGGCTGTCAAGTGGGAAAAGGATTACATGTGTTCTATTTGGCTCCAGACAGCAAAGAAAGGACGAATGCTGTAAAACACTCAATTTACTCTTGATGTCAGGAGAAAGTTCTTAATAATTAGAGCTGTCCAAATGTGTATTTGGATTGTCTCAAGGAGTGGTGAGTTGCCCTCCCTTGTAGGTGTTCAAGTAAGCTGGATGACTACTTGTCCCATATACTATAGGAGAGATTATTTTAATGAATAGGTTGAATTGATGATTTCTGAAGGAGTTCAGAGGATGCAATGATCCTCAGGGATGGTTTAACAAGGGAAGATTTTAGCCAGTCTTTGAAGATGATAAGAAAACCATTCTAAGAAGGTGAAAATTCATGAGCAAAGATGCAAAAGTGAAATTCATATGGCATGTTTGGAAACTATGAGCAGACCAGTCAAATGAAAAGAGTGGTGGCAAAAAGTAGGAGAAGAGAAGGTTGTAGGTGTACTTAGAAAAAAAAAAACTATAACTTCAAAGTGCTATGTAACTGTGAGCTGTTATTAACCACAAAGAGACTTCTATAAATTATTTCATCTAATAATCATAATATCCTTAATAGTTCAAGTGTTATAAAGACCATTTTACAAATAAGGAAATCAGGACTTAGAGACGGTGAAGGATTTACCTAAGGTCACATAGCTAGTAAGTGGTAAAATTGGGACTCAAACTAAAATTCCATGACTCCAAGTTTATGGGTCATTCCTAACCCCTCTTCACATACTTCATGCTTCCTTGAAATCTTTCCTTCAGTGCATTTGCTAGTAAAAGAACCTAGTATACAGCCATGACTTATAACCATGACCAACACTGACTTAGGAGTAAGTAGATATCAGTCTATTTCCTTAGATTTGTGAACTATTGACCAAATTCCTCCCTTTATATGGGAATTAGAATGGCACCCTTTTATAATAGGTCTAAAGCACCATGATGAGATGCAAGCTGAAAGACCTTGCATCAATGTGAATGATTTTTAATACAGGTTATTAAAAACATGGTGTTCCGAGCCACGGTTCCAGAAATTCCTTTTTCTGTATTTGGGAATGTTTTTTTTTCCTATTTCAGTTAGCAACAAATCGTTCACCATCTCTTTCTTCCAAGTGCCAGTTATCCTAGGTCAATTTGTCTCATCCATATAGAAGTATAGAGCTCCTCTTCCTTGAAAGTGCACAGAAGTCATCAGTCCCTAAATGGACCACTTCCCCTCCTGCCTTCCCATTTTACAGATGAGAAAACTAAGGCTCAAGGATACAAAGGAACTTATTCAAGTTCATACACCTAGCTTATAGAAAAAGTAAAAACCAGAATAAAGTATTTCCATGTACACTACGCCACATTTATCTTATGAAAATGCCAGCTTCACTCAGGTTTCTCATAAATCCCTGAAGACAAATAAGTTGTCATCTTGTCTCTAAAATATTCCATGGAATAGAATCAGCATGGCAGAGTGGTTAGAGAGCTGTCCTTGAAATCTAGATTTCATTCTGGCCTGTGATACATGTGGTCATATGATAGTTGACTAGTCCGTAACCTCTGAATGTTCCAGGCAACAGCTATAAAGTTTCAGAGAAGGTACAAATGTGCATAGAGAAAGGAAGTTTCTTACCAGGAATTCCCTACACAAACAAAATGAGGCCCAATAAAAACAAAAAACAAAGCTTCAAAGCAGAACATTATGTAATCAGTCTTGTACCTCTTAGAACCATGGAATGTTAGTACTGGATGGTCCCTTAGAGATAGATGGTATGATAGATCTTGGTTGAATTAAACGACCTCTGAGGTCCCTTTCAACTTCAGATTCTGATTTAAAATCCCATCTTCTTCATACCTAACGAGTGGTTATTCAGCTCTTCTTGAAGACATCCAATTAAGGAGATCCCATTTCTTACTAAAGCTGTCTGTTACACTTTTAGAGTTTTAATTTTTAGAAATGTTTTCCTTACACTGAATTTTGTAATGTACACATATTACTCTAGCTTTTCTGTCTGGGGCAATGTGATTGTATATTTGACTTGTTAAGCTCAGTAGTAGGACTTTAAATTTATTCTTCTTCAATGTCATTTTATTAGATCAGACCCATCATTCTAACCTTATTGAAATTTCTTTGGATGTTGATTTGATCATCCAAAATGTGATATATATCTGTGTGTGTGTGTGTGTGTGTGTGACTGTGTGTGTGTGCAGCTGTGTATATATACATACATGTATATGTGTGTATAAATATGTATATGTATATGTATATATATATATATATATCTTCTGTAGTCACACATTCTTAGATCATTAGGGTTAAAAGGGAACTTGGAGACCATTGAATCATATTAATCAATTAATCAATTAATTGATAAACAAACATCATGCATATACTATGTGCCAGGCACTGTAAAAACAAAAACAAAAGTAAAAATAGTTCCTGTTCCCAAGGAATTTAGAGTCTTGTGGGTGACGTGAACGTCTGTGGACATCTATAAACACATACATAATAAATGCACAATGGTTTTGGGAAGAAGGTGCTTGGCCCTGGAGGGATCAGTAAAGGCCCCTTGTAGGTGTGGCTTGAATTAAGCCTTGAAGGAAACTAAGGATTCTGAGAGCAGCCATGAAGAGGAAATGAATTCTAAATGTGAGGAGAAAGACAGTGCAAAGGTAGAGAGATGAAAGCTGGAGCATCATGAAAGAAGAACAGGCTAGAAGGCCAGTTTGGCTAGACTTCAGTGTGATGGGGAATAACGTTCAATAAAGTTGTAAATGTACATTGGAGCCAGATTGTGAAGTGTTTGAAATGTTCAACAGAGGAGTTTCAATCTGATTCTTGATTTAAAAGGGAATTTATTGGGCAGCTAGGTGGCAAAGTGGAGAGAGTACTGAGCCAGTAGTCAGGAAGACTCATCTTTGTGAGTTCAGTCCTGATCTCAGACACTTACTAGCTGTATGACCCTGGGGGAGTCACTTAGCTCTTTTTGCCTCAGTTTCCTCATTTGTAAAATGAGTTGGAAAAGGAAATGGCAAATCATTCAAGTATCTTTGCCAAGAAAACCCCAGATGGGGTCACAAAGGTTGGAAATGACAAAAAAAAATTATTGAGTGGAAGGGGTTGACATGATTATATTGCACTTTAGGAAAATCAACTTGGCGTCTAAGTAGAGAATGGACTGTAGAAGAGCAAGATTTGAGCCAGGGAGACTATTTATGAATCTGGTGCAATAGTTCAAGGGCCTTGATGAGGCCTGTGGCAGTGTGAATGGGGAGAAGTTTTGTTGATATGTTTTTTTTTTCATATGTGAGGTATTAACAAAATACCTCAAAGTTGTATATTGTTTTTGTGTTTTTAAAACACTTTTCAGCAATGACCTCATTGTGGATATTACTATGCATTTGGTGGGGTGGATTTTATTGTCCCTGTATTACATGTGGTCAAATTAACACAGAGAGGCTTAGTAATTTGGCCAGCAGAAGAACTGGGATTAGAATCCAGACCATTAACTCAGCCAATGTTTCTGGCAGGAGGTGGAAGTGTAATTGCTCCCACCTCAGTGGCCAAGGGCTAGGAAGACAGAAACGAGTTTTGTGTCAAAACTTCAGCTATTTTCTTCCCCTCTTTATGGCACAGTTAAGGAGGAGACTGCGAATCTGATTCTAGAGTGTGCCATAGAATAATACCACCTTTATTTGGATTTGTTGGTGCAGTGGGGTGGGATCAGAATTGTTCTATTTAAGTAACTTTTTTTTCCAGGTGAATGAAGAGTATCACATTTAGCACCAAAGAGTTAGCAGAAAGAAAGAAAAAAAATTACATAACATTTTTGGATTAATATCTTTCTAAAATGTGTCATGGAATTTCAGAGTTGGAAGGGATCTCAGCAGTCACCAAGTACGATTCGAACAAGAAAAAGAATCTTATCCACAAAAAGTAAACACCCACCTTTGCTTAAAACTCTCCAGTGAGGGGAAAATGATTATCTCCAAAGGCAGCCTATTCCACTTTGGAAAAGCATTTATTTTTAGGGTGTTTTTCTTGACATTAAGCCTAAATTTGCTTCTTTGCAGCTTCCACCCATTGTCCCTGGTTCTGCCCTATGAGGCCAAAGAAAACAAATTTAATATCTCTCCCACATGACAGCCCTTCAAACAAGCCCCTGGCACATAGTATGCACTCAATAAATACTTATCGACCAAATGATTGGTGCTTTGAGTCTTTTTTTTTTCTCTAGCTTAAACCTCCCTAGTTCCTCTAGCTGATCCTTGTATAGCATGGTCTCAAAGCCCTTCAGCATCCTGATTGTCTTCCTCTGTGCACTCTCTGGCTAATCCACATTGCTAAAATATGGTGCATAGAAATGAACACAATGCTCAAGATTTGGTCTAATCACAGCAGACCATCTCAGCTAAGAGATACTTAACATTGGCTGTCAGAGCTTAGGGTCATCATCAAGAGCACTCCAGGGAGTAGTGGGAAGAATGCCAGATCTGAAGTCCAAGGTCCAGAGAATAATTTGCCTAAGAGCACACAGATAGTAAGAAGTAGAGATGAATTTTAAACTCAAATCTTCTCTATTCTCCTCAAAAAAAATAAAGGAGTTAATGCATAGAGTCTTTAAAGTTCTATAGTTTACATCTTATGATTCTCTCTGATTTAATTCTATTCAATGCAACATTTTTTGAGCACTTACAATGTGCAAAGTAGTCAATTCACAAGTATTCTTAAGGGAACTATGCTAAGTGCCGAGCCTACAAAGAAAGACAAAAACACTGTCCCTGCCTTCAAGGAGCTCATTTGAATGAGGGAGTCAACGTGTAAATAACCAGGTACATGCAAGGATGTACTCTGGGAGATAATCTGAGAGTGAAAGGCTTTACTGGGGCTTTCCCCAGCAGGAAGGATCAAGGTCCATTGTAGAACATGGGATTTGAGCTGAGTCTTGAAGGAAGGCAGGGAAACTAAGAGGAAGAGGTGCATAATGAGAGTTTTATAACCTGGGGGACAACCACTGCAAATGTACGGAGGTAAGAAATGACATATTTTATTAAAAGAACTGCAAGTAAGTCATTGAAGACAAGCCTAAGAATTCAGGGAGAGGAGTAAAGTGTAAGACCGGAAATGTAGAAAGAGGCCAGGTTATAAGTTTTGAAATGTCAAGCAGTAGAGACAGAAATAGTGCTGGGTGAGTGGGATTTTGTCCTAGGTTCCTGCCTCTGAGAAGAGAAGAAACTATGTTCTTTCCTCCTCCCATTAGCTGTAATGCCAGATATCCAATTATTTCTGCTTCCTTTTTCAACTTCAAGTGGCCACTGCCTAGATAGGTGGCCAAAAGATATGAATTCCTCTTCCAGGGACACCTTCCCATTGTGGTAGATTGTCCCCACTAAGACATTTCACCTGGGGGGGTGGAGCCAAGATGGCGGCGTAGCAGCAGCAACACATCGCAGCTCTCACATAGCCACCCCAAAATACCCATAAAATAGGACTCTAAACCAATCCTAGAACTCCAAAACGCACACAAAGATACTTCCCACTAAAGTCA
>CM053581.1:148383454-148405826 GCA_028627135.1 Pseudochirops cupreus | reverse complement strand
TTTTGGGGTGGTGGGTGGGGGAAAGACGGGGAGAAAATATGTAACTCAAAAAATTTAATAAAGAATCCCATATCTAAAAAAAAAAAAAAAGATGTGAGTAGAGAAAGAAATGGCCATGAGAGATACTGCTGAAGTAGAAATGGTAAGGTCATGTTAATATGTTCATTATACTATAATAAACATTATTTATTATGTTAATATAAAAAAAATTAAAAAAAAAAGTTTCATTGGGAAAATGATAAAAAAAAAAAAAAGACATTTCACCTGGCAACCTGCACTACTTACCTGCAGAAACAATGCTACTCCACACCACACCCCTCTCTCTAAATCTCCATAGGCAACTATTTGAAAATAATGTTTGTGTCTCATGTATCTCCCTCATCATCTCCAGAAAATTCCTCCCTCTTGCTCCTCTAATTTTTGTGGTTTAGAATCACCTTCTGCCTAAGGAGAGCTCCTTTTCCCAGCTACCATTTTCCAGATACTCATTTTTATCTAGTTTAGTCCTAACTCTTCCTAACCCACATCTTCCTGGGCCCTCATCCCTGCCCCCATAAGCTTTGGAACTCTCTTACATTGTTAACCACCTTTTTTTTTGTCCTAAACCTATTCACTTCACAATCTTTCCATATTCTGGTCCTCACTGAAACCTTGTTGTCTCCTAAAGATGTCACATCCTTTCCATCCCTCTCCAAAGCTAGCTGTTTCTTCTCTCAGAAGGCCAGGAGATTAAGATGGCACACTCCTTGCTAGATAATGACACTTTTAGACCCTACCTCTCCCACTCTCACTCAATAGCTCCCTCTTCTCCTTTAAGAACTCCATTCTACACAGATATTTGATAGTCTCCTGTATGTACTATCTCCCCATCATGTGTTGGTCCTCACCATAACAAGGTCAATACCAGACTCATAGTTTTATTTTATGGACCAATCCTTTCTGGTTCTAATATCTTGTCTTCCTCCATACCCTATCTCCTTAACTTCTATGATTTCTGGCCCCAGGCTATGTCAACCAACTCCAGGCAAGAATGGTCAGAAATTAGACTCCTTTTACCTATCCCTAGCTAGGCAGTGCAGCAGATAAAGTGCTGGTCCTTGAGTGTAGAAGACCCATCTTTCGAGTTCAAATCTGGCCTAAGACACTTACTAGCTGTGTAGCCTTAGACTAGTAACTTAACCCTATTTGCCTCAGTTTCTTCATCTATAAAATGAATTGTAGAAGGAAACAGCAAATGACTCTAGTATCTTTACCAAGAAAATCTCGAATGGAGTAACAAAGAGGCAGACATAACTGAAAAACAACTGAGCACACACAATTAAAGGAGAAATGGAATATTAACAATTTGAGGATTAGAGGAAAGCTCTGGGGAAATGGAGGTACCTCAGCTGATCTTTGAAAGATGATAAGAATTCTGAAAGACAGAAGGGAGAAGGAATGAATTCTAGACACAGAGGAGAGCCTGTGTGAAAACAAGCTTGGAAATCAGATATGCCAAGTTTGATGAATAGCTATAAGGGTGGTGAAATATAGACTGTGTCAAAGGAAGGAATATTTTAAAAGCCTATGAAGGGAAATGAAGCCAGATCGCAGAAGGTTTTAAATATCTGGATGAAGAATTCATGCTTTATCTTTGAGGCAGTCTTTAAAGAATTTTTAGCAAGATACTGATATATGTAAGACCTGTGCCTTAGGGAGACTTTTGTCAGATGTTTGGAGATATAATTGAAGAAGGCAGATACTAGAAGTGGAGACTATATTTATGTAATATTAGTCCAGGAGAGAGATGATGTGGTATGAATTAGCATAGTGGCCATGGGAGTAGAGAGAAGGAGACATATTAATAAATGTTGTAGAAATATATTCCATAAGTCAAATGATTATGTATGGGGACTGAGGGAGAGGGAAAATTATTGACATCTAGATTTTTAGTTTTGGTAATTTGGAATATGATATTACTGTGGACAGAAACAAGGAAGCTTGGAGAAGGGGAAGCTTTAGTAGGGACAATAATTAATTTATTTTGGATTTGTTGAGTTCGAAATACCAACAGGACATCCAAGCGAAGATATAGTCAAGAGCTAGAGTTGTTAAACTGTAATTCAGGTGAGAGATTTGGGCTACCTTTATAGATTTAACAAACATTTGTATAGAGATGATAATTAACCACACGGAAATGGACGAGATCGCCGAGCTAAAAAGTATAGAGAAAAAAAAGAAAAGGACTCAGGACAGAACCTTGGAAGACACCCATACTTGGAACTCAAGAGATGGATAGTGATGCCCTAAAGGAAATGAAGCACAAATACAAGTTGAAATAAACAAGGAGACACAAACAACATGGAAGCCAAGGGAAGAGAGAGTATATAAGAAGAAGAGGTGGTTAACAGAATAAGAAACTGCAGAGAGGTCAAGGAGAATAAATAAGTAAAGGGATTTTTGATTAATAGTTGAGATACAATTGGTCAGCTCTTTGAAAGTTGTGGATTCTCTTTGAGACTATATATTTTAACGAATTATGAAGTGAGACCCAAGAAAATTAAGTCAATGAATTTACATTACTGAAAAAAGCATAAGAGAAATAAAGTGATA
The DNA here is from genome assembly GCA_028627135.1 of Pseudochirops cupreus. Lineage (NCBI taxonomy): Eukaryota > Metazoa > Chordata > Mammalia > Diprotodontia > Pseudocheiridae > Pseudochirops > Pseudochirops cupreus. The sequence continues at coordinate 148,403,234 of CM053581.1, read as the reverse complement.
GTTTGGAAAGGGGGCAGAGTCAAGGGAAAATTTTTAAAGGACTTTAGAAGACCTGAGGATGTTTGTAGACCAAGTTTAAAACCAAATGAAAGGGAGAAGAGATGAGAAGATGAGAGGGAGAAGAAATATTGGAAAAAGCAAGTCCTTAAGCACAAAAAACAGCTGGGATCAAGGACATAAATAGAAGGAATATTCTTGGAATAAGGAAAGACTACAACTTCCATCAGAGAATGGAACACTTCAGAGAAAGAGAAAATGGAACAAAGGAGAACAAAGTTGTAAATGATGTAGTTTGAGGTTGAAATGTGGAATAAGAGAGAAGAGAGACATCAAGGGGTGACCTCTTTTCTAAATAAAGAAGCCAAGATTGTCAAAGAAAAGGGGGGTTACTCTACTATTAAATGGAGGCCTGAGTAAAAAGGGAACTTCTGAACCGATTCAAGCATTCGGAGCTATATATGCTAACACTCACTGAATTCAAGCTACTGTTCTTTGTAGGTTCTTGTGACAGTTTTAATGGCATTTCACTAGAACATAAGTTCCTGAAGGCAGGAATGTCTTCAAGTTTGCATTTGTACCTGTAGCATCAATATATTGTTTTGTTTTGGTTTTGTTTTATTTTTTTTCTATTTTTTTAACTCATTTATTTATTTTTAGTTTTCAACATTCGTTTCCACAAGATTTTGAGTTACAGTGTTTTCTCCCTGTCTTTCTCCCATCCCCACCCCAAAATAGCAAGCCTACTGAATACCCCTTCTCCCAATCTGTTCTCTCTTATATCCTCCCCCATCACACTCCCTAACTTTCTAGTAGGGCAAGATGGATTTCTATACCCCAGTGACTGTATATCTTATTTCTCAGTGGCATGTATGAAACAATTTTTTTAAACATTTGTTTTTAAAACTTTGAGTTCCAAATTTTTTTCCCTTTTTCCCTCCTCACCTGGCCCCACTAGGAAGATAAGCAATTTAATATAGGTTGTACATGTGTAGTTACCTAAATCCCATAGTAGTAATATTGTGAAAGACTATATTTCCCTCCATCCTATCCCACCCCTCAATTATTCTGTTTTCTCCTTTGACCTTATCCCTTTTAAAAAATATTTGCTTGTAACTACCCTCTCCCCTAATTTGCCCTCCCTTCCATCATCCTCCCTCTTATCCCCTACCCCTATTTTCCTGTAGGGTAAGATATCCAATCGAGCATGTATATTATTACCCCCTTAAGCCAAATTCAATGAGAATAAGGTTGTCCCATTCCCTTTCACCTTCCTGTTCTTTCCTTCCATTGTAACAGTTTTCTCTTGACTTTTAAATATGAGATAATTTACCCTAGTCTATTTCACCCTTTTTCTTTCTCCCAATAAATCCCTCTCTCACCTCTTAATTTAGTTTTTTAGATATTATCCCTTCATATTCAACTTATCCTGTGCCGTCTCTCTATGTATACATGAACATACATATATATATTCCCTTCAACTATCTTCATACTGAGAAAAGTCTTATGAGTTACAATTGTCGTTTGTCCATGTATGAATGTAAATAGTTCAACTTTAATAAGTTCCTTATGATTTCTTTTTCCTGTTTACCTTCTCATGCTTCTCTTCCTTCTTGTAGTTGGAAGTCAAATTTTCTGTCCAGCTCTGGTTTCTTCATCAAGAATGCTTGAAAATCCTCTATTTCATTGAATGACCATATTTTCCTCTGTAGCATTAGACTCAGTTTGGCTGGGTAGGTGATTCTTGGTTTCAGTCCTAGCTCCTTTGACCTCTGGAATATCATATTCCAAGCCCTTTGATCCCTTAATGTAGAAGCTGCTAGGTCTTGTGTTATCCTGATTGTGTGTCTAAAATACTCAAATTGTTTCTTCCTGACATCTTGCAGTATTTTCTCCTTTACCTGGGAACTCTGGAATTTGGCTATAACATTCCTAGGAGTTTTCTTTTTGGGGATCTTTTTCAAGAGGCGGTTGGTGAATTCTTTCAATTTCTATTTTGCCCTCTGGTTCTTAAATATCAGGGCAATTTTGCTTGATAATTTCTTGAAAAATGGTGTCTAGGCTCTTTTTTGATCATGGTTTTCAGGTAGTCCAATAATTTTTAAATTATCTCTCCTGGATCTATTTTCCAGGTCAGTGGTTTTTCCAATGAGATATTTCACATTGCCTTCTATTTTTTTCATTTGTTTGGATCTGTTTAATAGTATATTGATTTCTCATAAAGTCATCAGCTTCCAATTGCTCCAGTATAATATTGAAAGAGTTATTCTTTTCAGCGAATTTTTTTTTAATTCCTTTACCATCTGGCAAATTCGGCTTTTTAAGGCATTCTTCTCCTCACTGGTTTTTTGGGCCTCTTTTACTATTTGAGTTAGTCTATTTTTTAAGGTGCTATTTTCTTCAATGGTTTTTTGGATCTCCTTTGGCAGGCTGTTGACTCACTTTTCATGATTTTCTTGCATCATTCTCATTTTTCTTCCCAATTTTTCCTCCACTTCTCTTACTTGGTTTTCAAAATCCTTCTTGAGCTCCTCCATGGCCTGTAATCAGTTCATATTTTTCTTGGAGGCTTTTGATGCAGGAGTTCTGACTTTTCTGTCTTCCTCCCACTCCATGCCTTGATCCTTTTTGTCCCCAAAAAAGGATTCAGTGGTCTGTTTGTGCTTTCTCATATTGCCAGCCAATTACTTGACTTCTGAGCTCTTTGCTATGGAAGAACTCTGCTTCCAGAATGGAGAGAGCTTTGTCCCAAATCACTAGGGTTTCCACAGTTGCTGGACCTATTAGGATGGTCCCCTCTCTACAGCCCCCACAAGCTCTGGCTCACTGGCCACACATCCCAGGACCACCATCCAAGACCACTGTCCAGATTAGAGCAGGTTAAAGCAAAAACGATTGTCCTCTGAATGGTTGCTTGGTCCCCTTACAATCTGCAGGCCAGGAGCTCCTGAGGCAGCCACATGTTGGTCACACAGCAAGTAGTAAGTAAGTATAAGAATCAAGACTTGAACACTGGTCATCCTGGCCTTTAGACCAACTCTTTACCCATTATAGTATGGCTACCTCTTCCCTTACATGATCTTTTCTTGCTACCAGGTTGTTTTTTGACTGTCACTTCTTTCAGCTACTCCTGTGCTAGCTTCTACTACTCTCCTCTCTGTCCCTCCTCCATCTTCTTTTTGAATGCCAATGATGCATGAAACTGGATGATCAAGAATGTTATGTGAAGAAAATTGAAAGCAGCTAAGTAATACAGCAGATGGAGCCTTGGTCTTGGAGTCATGATGACCTGAGTTCAAATATAGCCTCAGTTGCTTACTAGTTATATAACTGTAAGCAAGTCTCTTAATTTCTATCTGTTTAAGTTTCCTCATGTGTAAAATGGGGATAATAGTACCTACCTCCTAGGGTTGTTCTGAGAATAAAATGAAATAACATTTGCTAAGTACTTTGCAAACCTTAAAGTGCTATATAAATGCTATTATTATTGATAAAAATGGGTCTCTGAGAAGGGTTTTCATATGAACAGAGAGCATTACCTTTAGCATATAGATTTAGTGAGACTGTAGTGGTTACTCAGAGGTGTCTTTAATTTCCTTTATGGTTCTTGCCAGGGTAATGCATACCTTAAGTAGCTAGATGAATGACCTTTTGGATAACTAAAGTGTTATTATACTTGATTCTTGCCTTGAAGTGCTAGAAGACATTTACAGATATAACAACATAGAAGAGGAGAGTCAGTATGAGACTGAAAATGAGAGTCCTTTGCGGGGGGTGTCATCTGGGGAGCCTTGTGGATCACAGGAGAAAACAGTACCTTAACTCAACTTTCCATTGCATTTTATGGATTATCAGGTACTTTCTGCCCACAATCGCACGTGGTTGAAAATTGCAAGTGTTGTTATACTCATTGTTTATATGAGGAAACAGGTTCAGAGAAACAAAGTGACTTACCTATGGTCACATAGGTAGGAAGTATTGCAACCATTAAATAAGATGGTTCCAGTTAAGCCTTACATCATCCATGGATTCTACTGTGGCAAGTTGGCAGTCCCCTCTGTTGTTTCCCTGCGTTTTTACTAGCTTGGTTAATATTTAGACAGCTGGGAAATAGGAGTACTCTTGTGGAAGGTTGAGACTGTGTATTTAGTATATTCTAAATAACACTGCCCAGGATGCAGATAAATATAAATTAATTGATCTGTCAACCAGCCATATGGAAGCCTGCTAGTGAAGGGGAAGGGGCCAAAAAAGAGTCACTTCAAAGAGAATTCATAGCCTGTGGTCCTTGTCCAAGCTGCTTCCCCGTTTAAAAGTACCTCCATTCCATTTTCATCAACTTTCAGTCCTGAGTACCTTTCCACTTGAATGAATAATGAATTAACTAATTAATGAAAAAATATTTATTAATGCATCCTATGTACCAAACACTATGTTAAGCTCTGGAAACAAAAATGGGAAAGAAGGGCTAGCTCCTTTCAACAGGGAAGTTATCAAATACAGGAGATAACAAATATAGATGAGTAGCAGCCAGAAAGTGGTACTTTGCTTTGGAAAGTTATAGGGATAGCGAGTGAAATAGTAGATTCACACACCTTTCTCTTTATCAACAATCAACTCACTTGATTGATCCCCAAAATAGAAAAGGGTTGAGGGTAGAGGATACCAGTGCAGGGTGGCTGTCAAAATGAGGACAAGTATACATGACAAGGGACCACCTAGATTGGGAGTATCAATCACTAGCAATTCCCATGCCTACTTTCCCAATTATATAATATATTTATGAGAATAAGCTATACATACATAAAAGACATCCCGCATATACAATCCTTTGCCAAATCTTGTTGCTACCTTTGATGTATTTCGTATCCATCTCTTTCTCTCTACTCAGACATGACTCTACTTCATGGCCTGATTTCTTCTCACTTGAATTATTGCAATAGTCTCCTAATTGGGCTGCTGGCCTCAAGCATCTCCCCGTATTCCAATCAATTCTCCACTCAGATGCCAAAGTGATTTCTTTCAGGTATAAATCCAATCAGTTCACTCTCCTATTCTGCAAACTCCCATGTTCCCTATTGCCTCCAGAATAAAATTTAAAGCCATCTGTTTGGTATCTAGAGCTCTTCAAAACCTAGCCCCTTCCTACCTTTTCAGTCTTCTTAAACTTGACTTCCACAAACTCTATAATCCAACTAAAATATACTATGTACTGTGATTCACATAAAATGTTCCTTCTGCCATCTCGGAGCTTCTGCACACTTACCCCTATTCTGAGAATGCTATACCCCCTCCCTCTACCTCTTAGTTTTCCTGGCTTCCTTTAAGACTCAGTTCAAATCCCACTTTCTTCTAGAAGCCTTTCTGGGTCTCCCCCACTGCTAGGGCCTTCCCTCTGAGATTACCTATCGTTCTCCCTGTATATATTTTATATGCACCTAGTTACTTACATGTTATCACCCCCGTGGGAATGTGAGCTCCTTAAAGACAGAGACTATTTTTGTCTTTATCTCTCCTCTCAGTGCTTCGCCAAGTTTCTAGTACATATTAAGTACTTAACAAAGGCTTGTTGACTGACAGATATTCTTGATGAGGGTGTTAGAATAGAAAAGGGAGTTCAGCCAGTTTCAAAAGTAATATATCATAGCTCACATCTTTATCATCTGACAATGACTGAAAGGTATAGAGAATAAAAAATTCCACTGTGCTTATTGTCTGTTGACAGTTTAAAAACATTTGCTTCTTTTTTGTTGTTGATATATGACAAGTTTCAAACTGTCTCCTTCCCCTCTCCACACTAGAGAAGGCCACCATTTCATGCTAACACACACACACACACACACACACACACACACACACACACACACACACACATACATGTTTGTGTTCCATAACAAAAAAGCATTTAAATTAAAAAGAGCAAAATACTATCTGAAAGACTTACAAATTTCCAGTGCATGTGCAAAAATTAGACTTTGAAACATATAGCTAGGTTCTGGACAATGCAAATAATGAATCCCCTGAAGGAGCTACATTTCTTCAAATTTGTACTATATGTAGTTATAGTTATGTGAAATATGATTGTTCCATTCTGATGGAAATGTGCAGTGGGAAATTATATGACCACTTCAGAGGATTCATTATTTTTCACAGTAGTTGGGACCTAACTGTAATAAACTTGTTCACTGATGCTGTGATAATTCATCAGAAAAATAGCAATAATAAAGGCCTCCCATACTGTTAGAGGATAGTATGTGAATTAGGCAGCTTTCTAATGGCAATTAACAGCCCTAGAAAAGATGTGGGAATAATGAAAGGTCAAAGAAGAAAAGAATAAAAAATTAAGGTTCCCCATTTCACACCCCTGTTCCCATTCTGTTGCCCCAAAGGATCTTTTACATCCTTGAATACTTATCTCTAAATCACAGTCACCCATGGATCCAAGAGTTCATAGTTTTATGTAGTCTTAGAACCTAGAGAAAACTCAGAGGTGTTCTAGTCTTGGATGTTGTCAGCTAGAACCTATGACCCAGTCAACTAGCACTTCAATAATACTGTCTATAACATCTCTGACAACTGATCTTCCAGCCACTTTGTGGATACCACCAGTAACAGGGAACTTTCTACTGCTTCCCACCCGCCAGGATAGTTCATTCCATTTTGGCATGACTTTATTCATTACAAAATTATCACAAAAGTATAAGTCTTTGTTTAACTCCATCATCTTACAGGTGAAAAAACAGAGATTGGTGGAGATGAATTGACTGACCCAAGATCACACAGGAGTCAGAAATGGAAAGAAATAGAAATAAAATGGAAATAGGAGAAGAAATGGAAATGGAGTCAGAATTAGAGTCTAGATTTCTTAATATCTGGTCCAGAATATTTTTTGATGATCAGGTGACACAACGGGTCTTTTTAAAGGTTTTCCCTGGGTAAGAACAAATTCAAGTGGAGCTGACCCAAGCCCTACAAATAAGAACAGGAAAGCATATCCCTCTTGTTTCAGACTATCCATAGTATAATCAGAATTTCCATTTCCATAGCATCTTATGGTTTGCTAACCACTCCTCCTCTACCTCAACAATCCCATAAGGGAGGTAAGTCTATTTGTCTCTATTTCCCACACAAGGAAGCTGAAATTTAAAGGAGGAAAGTGATTTACCTACTCATGAACTTGGTAAGCAGCAAAGTGAATACTCAGACCTATCTCTTGAATTCATGCCTAGTGGTTTTATTTTTTTCCCAGTCTCTCTATAGTTCAAGGAGACCTGTAATTTGTTTCAAGGTGATCCCATCTTTTACTCTTCCTCATCAGAAATAAATTGAGAAAATATTTACATCAATCAGAAAACTGGATACCAACTGCCACATTTCTACACCAGCCACATTGTGTCAAAAAAAAGTAGTATTGAAAAACTCCAAACTAAGTAAAACAGAGTAGTATATGGTAATTTAGTCAGCCCAGTTCAATTAAATTAAACAAATATTTATTAAGTACCTATGTAGGACCTAGGGACCTCCTTCTCCTGTCTGTAATATTAATGAGATATAAGATCATACCCACCCCACATGGAGCCCATTAAGGCAAGCTTGCTTAGGGGAGGCTTACTTGCAAGAAGGTTTTCACACCTTTTGCTAATTTCTAATTAGGTACGGAGTCAGGAGGATTGTGACGCCTTCTTTCTCTGAGAAGTGTGTATATACAAATACATATATGTATATATATATATATATACACATATATATGTATGTGTATATATATATACATACATACATATATATATATGTATGTATGTATGTATATATACACACTAAGTTGGTATTTTACTTTGGGGACTTGCTTATGAGAAGGACCTTGTGATTCCCTGGTCGAGATTCTGAGTGGCCATATATTCAGAGCTCCCCAACTGCTCAGATGCAAAAGTTTTCTCAATCCAGGGATGTATGTGATGTATGTATATTTGATTCAGGCAGTCAGAGCCCTGTCTGTCAGTCTTTATTTCTCTGCTTATATTTTCTCTGAAGTTCAGGGTACTGACTTTTCCCCTAAATTAGTGAATGTAATTTAAAAGATTGTTGACCCCTTAAACATCTATCTTTGCTAGTAAAGCAGATCAAAGAACCTGTGCTAGCAGCCATCCTGGGTATGCCAGTGTGGTTCCTGCTATGGGGTGGCTGGGTACATTACCTTTGTTGTTCCTGTTTACCCCTTCTGAGTTTCAACTCTTTAGAGACACCTGCCAGCCATCTCAGTTCCAGTTAGCTAGAGTGTGATAGTTGGATCTCTTTTTTGTTTTGGGCACACCACTACCTATTCAGTCAATAACTTCACTCAGCTAACAAAATCCAGAGAGTGTCACTAGCATAACATTGTCTTTTCCTTTCCACTCCTATGTTTAGACAGAGATTAGAGTTCCCATTTCCAGACAATTATTTCATATGGGGTTAAATTCCAGAGAACTCTTATTAAAAGTTAGTTTTCTTAGGATGTAAGACAAAAAAATAAACTAAGAAGGCAATTTCATTGTTCTTCACCCACCTAGCCTGTACTCTTGCCTGTATTATGTATTTCTGTCAAAAGTGAAACACTGCTGTGTTGATGTGTATTTTGGCCAGTGAAAAGAAATCATTGTCTCCCTACACGTACTATGTACAAAGGACACTGGAGTTACAAAAGTCCAAATGGCTCCTTTGTTAAGGAGTTTATACTCTTCTTGGGTGGTTAGATGTAACACATGCATAGATTGTCCTATTTGGCATGGTATGTGATATTGTGGGGCATGGAGAGGAAGGAAACAAAGAAGGAAGAAAACAAGGAAGGAAGGAAGAAGGGAAGAAGAGGAGGAAGGAAAGTTATCTATTAAGTACTTATTATGTGCAAATTAACAGTTAGGTAGTGCAGTGGATAGAGCAGCAGGCCTGGAGTCAGGAAGATCTGAGTACAAATCTGGCCTCAGATACTTACTAGAAATGTAAACCCTGGATAAATCACTTAATGCCTATTTACCTCAGGTCCTCATCTGTAAAATGGCGACACATTGGAAAAGAAAATAGTAAACCACTTCAAGAAAATCCCACAGACTTTATCCCTGGGGTCATGTAGAGTGGGTCATGACTAAACAACTGAACAATAAAAAGTATGCAAGGCATATAGTGGTGCTAGGTCTGGGGATACAAATAGAAAAGTGAAGAGAATCAAGAGAATCAAAAGTGAAGAGTTCACAAGGAACTCACATTCTAAAGACAAAAACAACATATAGGAGTTTCAGCAGGTCATCATGAAAAGGATACTTGGTCCTTATGGTGCTGTGGCAAAGAGGATGGTAAGGCAGTTTCTTTAATGGAATTAATGCTAATAAAACTGTTACTTTTTCTGATGTTAAGTCATTTGGCAACATTAAAGACTGAGATGCTGAGAACTTTATTTTCTTGGTTTTTAGTAACTATGGCTGTTGAAGAGGTCAGGGCTGTAGCACCTAAAGATGGAGTTGCCAGTTTGTATCTCCATGGGAGTTACTTCCATAAATGATGGCTGTAGGGGCTAATTTGGAAATAGGGGCCATGAGTATTTCCAGGGATCTTATCTGTAGGGACTGAGGTGAGGTGGTAATCACAGTAATGGCAGTGATATGACTTGCCTGAAACTTGAAGCTTCCTATCTCTCTACCAGTGTCTTACAGGAATAATAAACATAATGACTCTGCATTTGTTCAGTGGCTTACTATCAATAAAATGCTTTGCTATATGTTACTGGATTTGTGAGAGAGACTGGGCAAGGATCATTATCCCCATTTTAGATATGAGGAAGTTGAGGCCCAGAGTGGGGAAGAATCTTACCCAATGGTCACACAATGAGCAAGTAGAAAATCTGGGCCTAGAATCTGAACTCCTTGATTCTTACTTCTGGGTTGTGTGGGTGTGTGCATGCATGCGTACGTGTGTGCATGCATGCATGCGTGTGTGTTTTCCCTACCATTCAAGAGAACTAATAAATAATGGTTGAAAATGCCAGGCTCTTGTCTGCTCCAAGTACCCATGAACTTAGGACTCCCTTGTGCCTATGTCACTCATTTCCTGCAACTTGACAGTTACCGTGGCACTCAGAGTTTGTCTCAGTATCCTGAGAGATCTCTTTGAGAAGGGGGAAGGAGATTATGAAATTCACCTTAACAAGGGTTTGGGTCCTGATAGCCAGCATTTTAATTGGCCCTGAATCCGAGAATGATAACATTGAAGGTGGCTAACCACACCAGCAAAAGGGTGGTTTGTCAAAGTCGGTATTAGGAGACAGGTTTTTCATCACCTGAAAAATAGCATCAAACTATTATTGTTTTCATCATAACTGCTACTGAGTCATCTTTTTGAGGACAAAAAGATGCTTGTTTTAAAAGGCAAGAATGGGGGGCAGCTAGGCCTCACAGTGAATATGGTACCAGCCCTGGAGTCAGGAGGACCTGAGTTCAAACCTGGCCTCAGACACTTGACACCAGCTGTGTGACCTTGGGCAAATCACTTAACCCCAGTTGCCTTGCCTTCTGCCCCACCCTCCCCAGAAAAAAGGCAAACACAGACGTCTGTGGTGGTGGTCCACACCTCTAGGCCCTGGTGCTGGAGAGGATTTAGAATGGGAACCTACATGAGGTTTCAAATTCTGACCTTCGTTAGTGTTAAAGCTGATTAGGTGTGCACATTGAACCCAGCACATAACAGGATAAGTATGCTGGGCACAGAGGGCCATGACAAAGGGGCAAACCAATCCAGGTTAGACAAATGAAACATTTCAAAGCATCTGCGTTGATCAGTATTGGAATAGGCTTAAATGACTGATGCTCTTCCTGCCTGACTGAGATAGGGAGACCTAGTCTCAAAACAAAACAAAAAATAAAATGACAGAAAATGTGGCTTCCTCCCTCTGATAGGATGCCAGTAAAAAGCTAATCAGGAGACAGCTGGGGATCATAGGGCTATGACAATGAGATACTGAACTAACAGCTGGGAAAGGTCATCAGAGAAACATCAAAGTTCAGAAAAACATCAAAGGAGAAGGTTTTTGGTTTTTTTTTTTAAGTTATAAAGCCACGATTGGAATCTTCCCTTTTATTCCTGACTCTGTCCCCTTAGGCACCAGGTAAAGCTTTATAAATAGAGCTCTCTTCCCCAGTGGACCACAGTTGGATTTCACTGTGTCTTCTCTTTTTGACCTTTGCAAAATAGCCAATCCTTCAGGATGAAGGTCTTCTGCTTTCTCTTTGCTGTTTTTTGTGGCTGTTCAAACCCTCTCTCATGATGAAACAGAACAAATAGATGATTTCCCACTTGTGGATGGAGAGATGGAGCAGGCTAACTTCTGGTGGCCTTTAAGACCTGGAAAAGAAATGAGACATGTAAGAGATAACAATTCCATAGCTATCCTAGGGGTTTCAATTTAATATTTCCCAAAATGGGGATTAGACTTTTCTGTCTCCAATGTGGGAGACATTCTAGGGAAATACAGTCCAATGTAGTAGTTTCCCAAATGGTGGTTCTGTCCCTCCAACAGAATTTGGAAGTATCAGGTCCAAAATCTAAACTCATTATTTTCTGCTTAAAGCCTTCCCACTTCCAAACTTCACAAGTACTGTTGAGGCCACCAGCATCCTCCCAGGCCCCTCAGGTTCTCACCTTGGGTGTCACCCTCAACTCCTTACTATCTCTTAACTCCTATATTCAGTATATTGTTAAGGCCTGTTGATTTCACCCTTGTAACAGCTCTCAAAAACAGCCCCTGAGGTAGGCCTTCATTTCCTCTTGCTTGGACTATTGTAATAGACTTCTGTTTGGTCTGCCTACCACAAATCTTTCTTCACTCCAGTCCATCTTCCACATACCAAAGAAATTTTTTCTGGAAAAAATTTTTTGCTGGAAAACCAGATCTAACCATGTCACTCCAACCCTACTCAATAAACTCCAGTGGCTCCCTACCACCTTCAAGATGATATACAAAATATACTATTTAGTTTTTGAAGCCCTCCACAACAGACCACCACCTGACACACATTTGCTTCACCTTTCCAGTGTTCTCATACCTTACTTCTTCCTTCCTCCACTGCCTGCATTCACTCCAGTGACACCAGTCTTCTTTCTAGTCATCAAACAAGATACTCCATCTCCTAACTCCGAATATTTTTCCTGAATATTCTCTATACCTGGAATGCTCTTTCTCCTCTTCACCTATGCCTCCTGGATTCCTTGGCTTCTTTTAAATCTCAGGTTAAATCCCACCTTCTACAGGAAGTCTTTCCCAGTCAATTTCCTGTCATTCTAGTGCCTTCCTTCTACAAATTTATCTTGTATATAGCTTATTTGTACATAGCTGCACACAGATCATCTCAGCTATTACTCTGAGCTCCTGCAGGGCAGAGACTATCTTTTGCCTTTCCTTGTATCCCCAGCACTTCACACAATGCCTGAGACAATACTAGGTGCCTAATAAATGTCTATTAACTGACAGTTGAAGACAAGAACTATATATTGTACTGGAGTGGTAGGTTGGCATAAAGTAGGAATTTGGACAACAAATGGAGGAAACTAGAACTCTTTGGGAAAATAGAGAAGGGAAGACATAGAACTGAACAAATTCAATTCAGTTTAAGTAAATCTGACAACTACCTCTGGAGTACCCAAAATGTACAAGATAATTTGAAGTAAAGACTTTGGGCAAGGTCAGGTAGAGTGACTTAGGAGAACTCTTATTATAATGTAGCCATACAATATGATATTATATTATTATAATGTTTTATTATAATATCATATAATATCATATATTATATTTATTATACTATATTATATAAAAATGCTTTTTTAATCTTAATTTTTGTTGGGATAGTTTCAAAATCAGAGGGTTTAGAGGCCAGCTTCCTCACAGGCTAGAATCAAGCTGAGCCCTTCCTCCCTATACTGCCATGCCACTTATTCCCTTAATAATTGCTCAAATTTCTATAGTGATTTAAGGTTTGCAAAGAGCTATACATTGATTATCTCACTTGATCCTCACAAAAACCTTTTGAGGTAAGTGCTATAATTATCTCCATTTCACAGCCATAGACAGGATTTGGTTTAGTCAATAGAGCTCTTCCTTCCAAGCCAGGTAGGCCTTGATTTAAATCCTGCCTCTGATACGTATTGACTGTGTGACCCTGAATAAGTGACCTTATCTCTCAGTGCTCTAAGATTTTCTCTAAAGTTATAAATTGCAGAGAAGGTACCACCTTGCATTGGGAGTTTCTTTTCCTGAAATTCTATGTGTCAGTAAAATCACTGTTCTATTCCTAGCACTCCAGGAAATGGAAGGTGAGAGAATTTAAGTGACTTGCCCAGAGTGATGTAGCAATCCTAAGAAAGGACTTAATTCAAGTCTCTCCTGACTTAATATCCAAGACTTTTTCCATTCCATAGAATTATTCTGTCTCTTATAAAGGGGCCCCTGAAACGTATCACGCATGAGGAGCCCCACTAGGCCTCCAATGACTTTGGGCATTGGGAGTTTCAGAGAGAAATTCATTCTTAACCTGGTTTAGCATGGAGGCCCTTCCAAACCCATCAGAAATCTTTCTAGGTTTATTTGTTTTTTCCAGATTTCTTCTTTTCTCTGTGTGGGGAAGTGGCTGAGAGTGAGCTGAGCCGTGTGAAATAGGTTATCTTGAATCATAGGCCCAAGATAGGCCAGTCCTTCCCTGGGCCTTTCCTTATGTTACAGTAGTGTTTAATCAGGGACAATGTGTATGCTAAACAACCAATGTCCCCTAAAGGCTACTGAAGAGACTGTCAGCAGTCTCTTCAGGTTAATCTCTGTTTCTAGGTCCTAATGCCTGACCAATCCCAAATTTTCAACTGCCCAGACTAGAATTAAATGAACTATTAGAGCTTTGGGGGCTAAAGAAGAGAATTTCTGAAAAAAAACATGTTTCCATTCAACTTTTTTTTCGTGCTCTCTCCAAAACTCAGGCCATCCCTATTCTTGTCTAAGACCTTGTGTTTGGCTTCATCTGGGATGCCAATTGTGAGGGACAACTTGCAGTGAAGTTTCCCCATTCTGAAAAATCAAATCTAGAGTGGCTTCAGTGTCCCCTAGGCCTAAGTTTAGAGGTCACCTGACCTTACAGGAATCTGGGACTTAGAGCGATGGAGATCCTCCCCAGTGCCACCTCAGCACAAAATATGACAAATAAGGATAAGACTGCTTTCTTGGCCTTGCATTGGACACCCACATGTTTCCAGGTCCTTTGTCTCAGAGAGGTTGTGGTCCAGCCTCCCTACCAATGAGAGTGAAGGCCAGGTGGGGGGTTGGGTATCTGCATTAGAAGGTTATATAACCATGGGCTTGCTTCTACCTGTTGCTTTCTCCCTGGCAGACTCCATTTGAGCAACAGGGACAGAGTCCTTTCTCATGAGAATGAATAAAGACCTTTTCTGACCTCAGATTCAGACTCCGAACTCTTTCATCTCACACACAACTATATACATGTTCACTTTGCTTGGGTGAAGACAAAGGAGGATGTGGTTTCTCAAGACGTGGTTGTGGAAAAACTCAGTTCATTTCAGCAACAAGAAAAGTCAACAGTAACAGCATGCCAACATAGGACTTTAAGAGATGACTGAATAGAACTGAAATGCTGTGACTTCAAGGAGTTTGTCTCTGGAATATCTCACCCTGTGTCATCAGTTAGCCATTCACCTGAACTAATTGCAAAGAACAGGAATAGATAGAACAGATGAATAACTGGTGAGCTGCAGAACCTTCTCTGTTGGCAATTAAAGTAGCAAGGAGATAAAGGAAAATATTTGTCTTTAACAGACCCTAAGGGAGATAGGTATCAGGTGGTATAGTGGCAGTTGTGCTGAGGGGAGAGGCAAGACACTTGGGTTCTAGTCTCTGCTCTATGACTTCCTTCCTGTAAGGTCAGGAGCAGGTCCTTTCTCCTCTTGGACTTCAGTTTCCTCCTCCGTAAAAGGAAGAGATTAAGATAATCTTTAGGGTCTCTTTCAGCCTTGAAAATCTATGAAGCTATGGAAGCTAGGTGGCACAGTGGATAGAGCACTGGGCCTGAAGTCAGGAAGACCTAAGTACAAATCCTGTCTGTAGACCCTGGGCAAGTTACTTCTGCTGTCTCTACCTCAGTTTCCTCAACAGTAAAATGGAGATGATATGAAAAATTTGTAAAGCACTTGGCACAGCATATGACATATAGCAAATATTAAACAAATGCTTATTCATTTATTCCTTATGGAAGCAATAGTGTTTCTCTGAGGATAACAAGGAAAGGAAGAATCATACGGATACATAGCTAGAGGCAGATGAGTGGACAAAGTACTAGACTTGGCACCAGAGATATCTGAATTTGAATCCTGCTTTGGGCTAGCTGTGTTAGCCTGGGCAAATCACTCAACTATCTGTCAGCCTCAGTTTGCTTGTCTGTTAAATGGGAATAACAATAGCCCCTACATAATAGGGTTGCTGTGAAGATCAAATGAGATAACACATACAAAGTACTTTACAAACCTTAAGCACTATATAGATACTAGCTATAACAGCTTGAAGGAATCCAGGAATGGGAACCCAGAGATGGGATTTTAAAAGGATGGTCTAGGCTTCAACCATAAGATAACTAAAGAAGTCTGTCTTTAGGGAGGAATGAGGTGGATCAAGAAGGTGTAGGAAGAACCACCCAGAATTGTGTGGTACATCTTGAACTTTAAAAAGATGATATTGATTACCTGTGTGACCTTGGGCAAATCGCTTAACTTTTCTGGACCTCAAATTCCTGATCTATCAAATGAGGAAGCTGAATTAGGTAGCCTATAAGGTCTCTTCTAGCTTTTTATCTATGGCAGCAGTTCTCAATCTGTGGGTCGCTACCTCTTTGGGGTCGAATGACCCTTTCACAGGGGTCGCCTAAGACCATCAGAAAACACTTATTTCTGATGGTCTTAGGAAGTGAGACATCGCTCCTCTACCTGTCTCCAGGCGGGCCCGCCCACATGCAGATATGCCCACATACATGCATTAAAGGGTCGCGGCATTAGGAAGGTTGAGAACCACTGATTTATGGTCTTGTGAATGCAATGAGAAATCAGCACATAAACAGGCCAGTAAAAGCCCAAATCAAAGTGAACCCGAGATGAAGCTGTAGTAGAAACCCACCTTTAAATACTACTGGGGTGTATCAGAGTTCAGAAGGATGGCTGGTCACACCGGCTCTTCAAGAAGAAGCTTAATGCTGCCTTTATTTGAAGCTGCAGTGGTGCCCCATTGGCCAGAGCTGGTAAGGAGCTGAAGGGCCATTGGCTTACAAACCCAGGAAGGTTTTACATGACTTAGGAAACCAGGTACATCTTGACATTATCCAGGGTTGAGTAAAAATAATTTTTGAATCCACAGAAAATATTAAATAAATGTATTCATGTGATATCTGTGTTTGGAAAGGTTCTAGTTCACTGGAGTTGTATTTGCAGATCAACTCAAGGCAGAGGTAGAAGCTCGTTGTCAACAAAAAAATGGCATCTGCTGAAGCCGGTACTGCAGAAGAAATGAAAAACTCGTGGATTTCTATGGCTTTTCGAAATCTTGCTGCAGTCAGAAAAATAGTATAGCTGAATACTTTTAGAAAGGGTGTTTCATGAAGATATCAATCTCTTGGCCTGTAATCAGCCTCTTTTCAATAAAGAATGTGGATATATCTGTGTAACTGAATGTGTTCTCAATCCTGTTGATTAAGAAGAAGAAAGAAGAAAGCTGGCATTAGTATCCCAGAGTTGTATATTTTTTTAGCCTGATGTCAAAGGCTTAAACTACTAACAAGACATTTTCTTTAAAGCATGTTCTATGATCATGAGACATGAACAGTGTGGACTCTGAAGTAGCAGAAAATATTAAATTTACTCTTCTGCTCAGAAGGGGAGTCAGATGCCTCCCCCTCATTATGACCTACAAGAAAGGGCTTTGGTGAGCACAATTATGGTCACTTGGGCTCTTATATTCAGATTATAGAATGCAATTCAATATAACATAATTCCACCAACATTTCTTAAGCTCTCATTATTTGCCAGACACTGTGCAAGGTAACGGGGATTCAAAGACAGGCACAAAACCATCTCTTTCTTTAAGGAGTTTATACTCTCCTGGGAAGAGAGATCAATAAGAACTCTACAATAAGATTATAGATTTAGAGCTGGAAGAACCCTCAGAGATCATCTGGTCCAAACCTCTCATTTTACAGAGAAGGAAACCTAAGCCCAATGAGAAGTGACTTTCCTAACATCACAAAGGTGGGAAAGTAGCAGAGGCTAGATTTGAATTTAAGTTCTCTGGCTCCAAAGCCCATGTTCCTTCCACTGTACTGCTTGCCTCCTTCATAGGCTCTTTGAAGCATTTAGAATTAGAAGTAGAAAGTCAAAATAATTAATGGTTTCTGGAGCAAAATTGTGTGTGTGTGTGTGTGTGTGTGTGTGTGTGTGTGTGTGTGTGTGGTGTGTGTACTATCTCTTTTATTCTTACATTTAAAGAATTTAATAAACATGAGAATTTCTCGGGCAAGAATTATAGGCGAAGTGAGGAGGGTCGGAACTTTTCCCTCTTTCACTAATGAAAAGGATGAAGCTGATAGAAATTTGCCAAATCCAAGAGACATAATTGTACAGAACTATGGTTCCCAAACTGGGCACATCAGAGAACACCATGAAATAGTTTACATATTCAAGAGAAACACGGTGGAGAAACATAGTACCCTGCTGAGTACTAAAGCTCAGCCAATTCTAATTACATTTGTGACTTCATATTTTTAAGAGGTTGGGGTTTTTTTTGTAATTTTTGTGATTAAAAAAAATAAAGTATTATATTAAAAAAAAATAAGGAACAGGAAACAAGGATGGCCGGGTCCAATCTGAGACAAAGGTTTGAGAAGCTGTGCAGTACCCAACAGAAATACACCTCACACCAGGAAGTCTCTATGGTTACTTGTGAATGAAGTAAAAATATTTTTTTTCAATTTCTGTGCATCATTTTTTTCAAATGGCTACTTGCTGTTAGCAAATAAATACTTAGGAAGTTGTGCAGATGTAACTACTTAATAACCAGAATGATTAGGTATTTCCTTTGGCATAAGTGTGCCATAAAAAAAAAAAATCACTGAGACCCTAAGGACTCTGTGAACTGAGAGTTTGAGAACCTTTCAAAGAGAAAGAGTTCTGTACTTATAGTTGAAACTTGAACCTAGGTCTTATGACTCCACTTTACTTCCCAGATGTGATTTGGGCTGCCACTGAGTCTCTCTGAGCCTTCTTTTCCTCATCTGTAAAATGGAGACAATAAAACTACATGTCACACATCACAGGATTGTTGTAGGAAAATCATTTTTAGAGTACAAATAACTCTGGAAATGTGAACTATTATTCAATTCAATCATTTTTATTGGTTTTTATAGGTGTAAGGTATCAGAGGCAAAAGAATCATTGAAGAGAGATTTGACATCAGGTTTCACATCTATCCACAACTATAGCAATTAAACCGTCTTATTTCAAGCATCCATATCTAAGAAAGAGGCCATTCCAGAGACTCTCTACTCAAAAACAATTGTCCTTTTGGCTTTTGTAGGGGCTAAAACTCCACATTAGAGAGTCATTCCCTTGACTCATAAAGGCTTTAACTTTCCAGCATCTCCCACTGACAGGCAAATGTCCTGGGAGTGATGGGGTAGGCCACCTCTGGCCATCAGATTGGGAGAAGTGAACTCACAGTTAGCTGAGGGTAAGGTTGTACTGCAGAGGTGAGACCCAAGAAACAGGTTTCCTGAGGAAGGAAACTAAAGGGTGAAGAGAGGGCAAGAAAAAGGCCTAGAAAGAAATCTTGACCTACTTCACACTAATATGGAGAGCTGGCCCTGGTGCTTCCCCATACAGATCTTGGCAGGGTTTCTGTGTTTTGTTCCGCCATCCTAAATTTCCATGTTTTCACTTCTAGGCTAGTGGAAGGTGAAACCCAATGGCCATTCCCTCCTCTTTCAAGGAGAATAGAAGTTGTCATGTAAACAAGTGAAATTCTCTCTGGTCTACAACTTCCAGAAGGTTTTAGGACCTAATAGGTCGTGTTTCTGGGAGGAAATTTGAAAAAAAGGACACAGGTAAAAAATAAAAAAGATGAGAGACAAAGAAGAAATGATTGCCATGCCTGGGGCACTCCATGACCTGGATTACATCCTGTTGGGATGTGAGAACTACTGATGCTTTTCTCCCATTTGCTGCACCTGACTCAGGATGCTTATAGCTCGCTGAGATAGTTACCCTATGTGGAGCTCCCCAAAAGTAATTAGAAGTTTTGGCAATTCCCTCAATGAAACTGTTTTCTCCACATTTTCAGCAAAGGCATAGATGAAGCCTAGATGGCCTACTTACCAAATTTTCAGCTGATGCCAAGTTAGAAGGGATAGAAGCCTCTGCATGACAGAGTCAGGATCCCAAAAGATGTGATTTAACTAGGTTAAAGGTCATAATCTAAGAAAGTTACATTTTAAAGATAAATTTAAAATCCTATGCCATGTTCCAAAAATTAAACTACAAAAATATAATGAAAGAGACATGCCTAGACAATTACTTGTGTGAATAAGAGTCTGTATCAGCAATGCAGTATTCACAATGCCTACAGTAACTATAAATATGCTGATATAGTTATTAATCACAAAATGGAACAGGCTCTCTACATAAGAAATATAGATAGTGCATTCATTTAAATACCAGAAAACTGAGTCCC
>CM053581.1:148343562-148382954 GCA_028627135.1 Pseudochirops cupreus | reverse complement strand
AGAGAGATAGAAGATAAAATCAACACCTCTTATAAAAACAAAATTGCAAAATTAGAAAAACATTACAATGAAGAGAACAGCTCCTTAAAAAGTAAGATGTGTGAACTAAAAATGAAATCTGAGCATATGGAAAAGGAGCTTCAAAAACTAACTGAGAAGAATAATTCACTAAAAACTAGAATCAACCAAATTGAAGCCAATGACTCTATGAGGAACCAAGAATCAGTCAAACAAAACATCAAGACTGAAAAATTAGAAAAAGAGGTAAAATATCTCAATGGAAAAATAACTGACCTGGAAAACAGATCCAGGAGAGACAATCTGAGAATCATTGGTCTACCAGGAAAATCACAATGAAAAAATGATTCTGGACAATATCTTCCAAGAGTTCATCAAGGAAAACTGCCCTGATATCCTAGAACCAGAGGGTAAAATAGAAATCGGGAGAATCCACCGGACACCTTCTGAGAGAGATCCCAAATTGAAAAGTCCGCGAAACATTGTGGCCAAACTCCAGAACTATCAGTAAGGAGAAAATACTACAAGCAGCCAGAAAGAAGCAATTCAGATATTGTGGAACCACAGTGAGAATCGCACAGGATCTGGCAGCATCAGCGTTGAAAGATTGGAGGAACTGGAATATGATTTTTCACAAGGCAAAAGAGCTCAGGCTACAACCAAGGATCACCTATCCAGTGAGACTGAGTATAATCTACCAGGCAAGGAGATGGACATTCAGTGACATAACAGAATTCCAGGCTTTCCTGATGGAAAAGCCAGAGCTCAATGGAAAATTCAACCCCCAATTACAAGACCCAGGAGAGATATAGAAAGGTAAATAAGGGGAAAACACACACACACACACACACACACACACACACACACACACACACACACACACATACAACTTGTTATTTAGCAAGAGCAAATTGTTCACATCCCCATATGGGAAGCTGATACCTGTTAATATTGTGAACTCTATACCTATGGCAACATCTAAAAGGGATATAGATAAATAGAGGGTGTGGATATAAATTATGCAAAATGATGATAAAAATCCTTATTAAGGGACTGTAATGGAAGAAGAGGAAAGGATGAAGCAGAAAAGGGTAAATTATGCTACACAAAGAGGCATAAAAACAATATAGTAGAGGGAAAGAAGGAAGGGAGGTGATCATTATATGAGCTACTCCCTCACTGGTTCTGGTGCAAGAAGGGAATACCACAACCAGTTAAATATAGGACTCTATCAAGAAGAGACATGAAACTTATCATAATAGAGGGAAAGAAGGAAGGGAGAGGAGCACTGCATGAGATTTATTCTCATCAATCTTGGTTTGAGGAATAAATAACATACAACATTGAGTATAAAAATTTATCATATCCTACAGGCAGTAGGAAGGGGGTAGGGCCAAGAAAGGGGGGGGCGGGTTAGAAGGGAGGGAAGAAGTAGTAAAGGAGAAGGGTAGGAAAAGGGAAGAGGATAGATAAGAAGGGAATACTGAGGGAGGTGGCGGCCAAAAAGAAGGGGAAGGGAAAAGGGGAAAAGCAAAAGCATAAATGGGGGTGGAATAGGATGGAGGGAAAGATACAGATAGTAATCATAACTGTGAATGTAAATGGGATGAACTCTCCCCTAAAATGGAGGCAGATAGCAGAATGGATTAAAAACCATAATCCTACAACATGCTGTTTACAAGAAACGCCTCTGAAACAGGGGGATACACACAGGGTAAAGGTAAAAGGCTGGAGTAAAATATATAATGCCTCAGCTAAAGTAAAAGAAAGCAGGGGTAGCAATCCTTATGTCAGACAAAGCAAAAGCAAAAATAGATCTAATTAAAAGAGATAAGGAAGGAAACTATATTCTGTTAAAAGGCACCATTGAAAATGAGGCAATATCATTACTAAACATTTATGCACCAAGTGGTACAGCATCTACATTTCTAAAGGAGAAATTAAAGCAAAAATATTTATTGCAGCTCTCCTTGTGGTGGCAAAAAATTGGAAATTAAGGGGATGTCCATCAATTGGGGAATGGCTAAACAAATTGTGGTATATGAATGTAATGGAATACTATTGTGCTATAAGAAATGGGGAGGAGATGGTGTTCATATTCACCTGGAAAGGCCTATACAAACTGATGCTAAATGAGAAGAAGGTTTTGTATATCTTGTACCAAGATTTTACTTCCCTTTCCGTTTTTTTCTTCCATATCTCTTATTGTTTTTTTTCCCCTCCATTATTCTCATTTCATTTAATTTTTTAACTTTTTAAAGCCTCTCCCTGAACTGTGGTGCTCCATGCGGCATGTTTCTGGCCAGATCTAGACCTTAGTATCCTCACACCTCTCTTTCTATCTCCCTCTGTCAACCTCAGTAGAGAAAATGACTTGCTGCAACTTTCTTAAAATTCTCCACCAAGAGTTCCTCAATTTCTAAAAGATATTTATTGTGAGTTAGGAGATCAGCTGTAATTCTACATGTTGCTCCATTAGGAATGCTTTACTTCAATGTCTGACTTTCTGATGCCTCATATCCTATATCCCTTCACCCAACTACCATCTAGTTTTGACACTTCATGAAAGGAAAACACACTTTGGAGTGCCTAGACTTCAGCTATTAGGTAATTTTTCGGTCATGCCTAATTCTTCATGACCTCATTTGGGTTTTTCTTGGAAAAAATACTGGAACGGTTTGCCACTTCCTTCTCTAGCTCATTTTACAGGTGAGGAAACTTAGGCACACAGGGTTAAGTAACTTGCCCAAGGTCACACAGCTAGTAAGTGGCTGAGGTCAGATTTGAACTCTGGAAGATGCATCTTCTTGACTCCAGGGCCAGTATTCTATCCACTATGTCACCTAACTGCTAGACATGAAATTACTCAAAATACTACGGTTGCTCTTTCACCCCATAAAAAAATACATTCAAATTTATGATACTGCTTTGGGTGCTGGGATTCCCCTTCAAAGGAAATATACTTAAGACATCTAAACTGACAACCCACTTCCCATCAGATCCACATTATCCCAATAATGCTCTATAATATCAGAGTGAATACAAAATCTAGGTGTCTTCTTCCTCCACATGATGGATTTAGTTTTTACCATCACTGGGGGCCAGGTGTACTGCCCTTCTCTCTAGCCAAAAGGTCAGTTGCTTTTCTTCTCAATAGAACACTAGATCCCCGAACCCCTGAGCTGAGTACTGCCCTAGAAATCTGCCTTCTTTGTTAGAATACTGGATTCTAGGGGTAAGCTGTCTAGCAAATTCTCTCCATAAATGCCATCATTTACTCTGTCATTGCCTTCCTAGCAATTCTTGATACTCTATTTACCATTGCCCCAGTCACAATCATTTCTTGTGTGGGAAAAATGTGTGTGGGGAAAATTTTCAGATCTCTGGTCTCTCATTCATACTAATGAAAGGGAAAAAGAAAAGAAAAAGTGGGGCAAGAACTTGGGATCTAGGAGTTCTCCTCTTGGATCTTCTGGGCTTGAGCAGCTCATCAATGTGTCTTTGCCCCCAAATATTGGATTATGGAGAGCACACTACTTTCCAAGAACTGCAGTAATTTCAATATTCTTTCTGGAAGAAAGAAAGAAAAGAGGAAATTGGGGAGGGGGCTTGATCTATTGGTGGTTTTAATTAGTCAGCCCAAGATGAATTCCTCCTGCAAGAGTCCATCCTTGTAAGATTCTGAGCCCAATTCATCTTAACCAGGGGTGGTAGCCATCATCAATAAAGACCCTTCTCTAGGAGATGGCAAAAAATGGTTCCAAACCAATGAATTAATCTCAGAAGGTGCCCCAGTCATTGAAATGTAATCCAAAGATGTTTTTATTCCAGTCAGCAAAGTGCTAGTGTACAAGTCCAAACTGTCCACAGGGAGATTATTTCAGAAGTCCCAAATAAAAATTCCTACTCTGCATACTCATCAGGCTATTCAGAGAACTTCCTTCACCAACCTCCTACACTAGGAAAAATATGGAGAAACTGGAGCATGTCCACAGAGTGATGAAAATACTGAGAAGACTGAAGATCATTTCAAAGAAGGATCAAAGAGAGTAAATGAGAATGTTTAGTCTTGAGAAGAAAAGCTTTGTAAAGAGTAATTAGTGGTAAAACATGATAAGTGTGATCAAGTATTTGAAGGGGTGCAAGTAAATTGGGATCATAGCATGAAAAGTCATACACTAGTCTAGGAGAAACCTCAAAGTTTATCTAGTCCAATCTCCTCATTTTACAGAGGAGAAAACTGAGGTTCTGAGATAGTAATTGACTTGTCTAAGGACACATAGAATAGAGCCAGGAGGATTTGAAATCATGATAGTTGAGGATGAATTTATTTCTTTTTCCCACCATACTCAGCAGCCTAGCCCTAAAGGATAGAAATAGGAGCAATGGATGGAAGCTACAAAGAAGTATATTTAGTCTTAATGGAAGGGAAATTCAAGTATGTTTTTGTAATCTCAAAGTTCTTTTTCATAGATATCTACTGTGTAGTCAATCCTCTTCATATTAAATGGAAGCAAATCCACTTCTAGTAAAAATAAATAAATAATTAATTAATAAAAAGTAGTGAGAAAGATCTGTTCTCTAATGTTATAGAGAAAGATTGAGTTAGTTTGAGTTACCACATGCCAAAGGGAAAACGTTAGATTTAAGACTTTTAATATTGATCTTTCCATCATCTTCTTGGGGAATTGCATTCAAGTCAATTATCCCTTTGGGGTAGGAATGTGCTAGTAGTGAAAGTTTAACAGTCAGCTATCAAAAATAAAAGTACACAGGACACCCTTTTGAGTTTAATCTACAGAGAACCAGTCCTGGAGTCAGGATGCCCTGAGTTTGAATCCAGCCTCAGATACTTACTAGCTTTACTCTGGGCAATTCACTTAATCCTCACAGCTCAGGTGCTGGAAAGAACAATGAAATAAGATTCAGAGGACTGGGACTCTGGTTTCTGCTCTTTGACCTTAGGCAAGTTATTTCATTTTTCTGATACTTGGTTTCCTCATTTTGAAAGTGAGGTTAATAATCCCTACTCTGTCTCTCCCATATGGCTTGTTCTGAGGAAGTAAATAAGCTCATAGGTTCATAGAGTCAAAATGTCGAGGTAGATAAAACCTCAGAGATTATCTAGTCCAATCTACCATTTTACAGATGAGGAAAAGGAAGTCCAGAGGACATAAGAGACTTATCATGGTCTGAAAATTAGTAAGTAACAGTGCTGGGATATAAAACCAAACTTTTCTCACTCCATACTAAATCATCTTTCCACCACAATATCATGTTAATAAACATAAAGTGAACGGTGAACTATAAAAATCTGACAGAAACGTAAGAAATTATTTTTGTCATTCTGTTGAAAGAGCACCATTTTGAGTTTGTGGGTGATCAAGTTCACAACATAAAAGAAAAATAATTTAAGAGAAACAAAAAAAGATGAGTGCCAACAATGAGTTTGCCAAATAGGAAAGGGAGTAAATATGCTTCCAATATTTGCTTTTTGGATGTTGCAGAAAGAATATTGTGCTTAGAGTCTGAAAATCCAGTAGAGGAAATAGGAAGTTTGTAAGGAAATATGGAGCTCTCTAATGCTCCCAAATGGTATCTGAAAGGGAGAAATGTGAAATAAGGTTGGGTTTAAATCATCCCTCAGAAATCACAAGCTGTGTGCCCAGTAGAAATAGCAATGAGAAGGTAACAGTTGGAATCCCCATTGTACCAAGCAATACCCATGTGATTTTGAGCAAGCACTTCGTGTTCCTGGACCTCATTTTCCTTGGCTATCAAATTGGGAATTGGAATAGACAATGTCTATATTCTGTAATCTTACTTTTATGACCATCCTCACCAGCTTATTGTGAGAAAAGAATATTCAATACCATAGAAATGGGAATTTTTATGAGTTCACTAAGGACTACACAAGTGTCAGATATCTTTAATCAAAGGATTAGGGAAAGGACCACTGATCAGAGAGGTCAAAATCTCTAAGGGAGAAAAAACATTAGTCAAAAACCCTCTGAGAGACCTAATGAGCTTCAGAAGAGAACTTCTGGAAAATAGCTTATACAGTCACCACACAAACACAAGTCTCAAAGAACAGTGTTTTAATTAACATGAGTAGGGTACAAAAGAGTGGAGAGTCGATAAGTAGATGCCCAAGGACAGTCAGAAAGTTGTGTGTTGCTCATTGGTCTCGGAGCTTAGGGTGAGCAGCAAATGTAGCCTAACAAATTCTGTAGGCAAAGACCTCTCTGTATTTCCTTGGGGCAGTTTCTTCTGCAGGAACAGCCTTGGTAGGTTAGTTTTCTATTTTGCCCTGTGCAGAAAGAATATTGGAAAAGTTTGTCTTTGTCACCTTGGTATATAGACCAGTTACTCCAAATTTAGCCCCTTATAACTGTGCTTGCAAAGAGGGAGTGTGGTATAGTAGATAAAGCCCTGGAGGGTTCAGATTCCAGCTAAGATGTTGACTAGCTTTGTGACCTTGCTCTCTGCAAGTCCCAAGTTCCTCATCTTGAAAATCAGGGGTTTAAAATAGATGACCTTTAAGGTCCCTTCTAGCTCTAAATCATATATCTATGATTAATAAATGATTGATGATTTATTGAGTACCCCAATACCCTACTCACAAGATCTGAAAGATCCAGATAATAACACTGAAAACTCAACTCCCAGTTGATATTTTCCAAAGCCCTTATCTCCTAATATCCCTTCATGAACCCAGATAGAAGTTGCCTCACTGGACTGATCTCTATTTGCTTTTACCCTTCTGTAATCTTCTCTGAGATATATAGGATGATGTCAGACAGGCTTCTCTGAAGGCCAGAGTTAGGGTTAGAATACCAAAGGCCTACCAAATTCCTTGGTTACCAGGGCATTGAGGGAAATTCCCCTGTAGGAATAGGATACCTGTAGTAGGTACTTCTAAGAATAGGAATCACAAAGCTGAACTCATTGGGCTGGGTCTTGGCAAAGCAAGTCCTGAACCCAGGACTCCTTACACAAGATTCTATTTCCTTAAATTATACTTTGCCACTCCAGGAGATGGGTAGTTTCAGCTGTGAGATAATAGGAAGAAACTACTCTCAAGGAAGCTGAGTTTGAGAATGGTTACCAGATATCTGTACTACCCTGATCACAGATTAGGCCCTTTAAGCCTGTCCTTTGGAGAACAATTCCAGTTCTTGGTGTATAGGATTCTGGGAAGATTGTAGAATCATAGTTTTAAGACCATCAGGGAGAGAAGTCTATCTAGTCCCACCTTCTCACTTTGCATAACAGGTGAAATGGTTTGTTATACAAGTTGTTGGGAGAACCAAGGACCAAAGCCTATGATTCTTGGAAGCAAGGATAAAAGTTGTTTGATACAGCAGTACATGTTAGCACTTCCGCAACAAAGACCAGGCTGAGAACAGTTATATCTTGAGTTATTATTCTAAAGCAAGGCACTTAATAGATAAAGAGCTTGCCCTTGCTTGGTGAGCTGGTGAGAGATCACAGGGCTCTCGACTTAGGATTGGAAGAGATATCTGAGGCCATATAACTAACTTCCTCATTCTACAGATGAGAAAACTGGGATTTAGAGGGATTTAGGGATTGACCCAAACTCTCCCAGGTCTTAAATGCTAGGACACAGTGGTCAAGAAACAGTGAAGAGACTTTTGGGTTGGGAATGAAGGTGTTAAAGAGAGAGAGATCTTAACCAGCACACAACTAGAGTGTGGAACAAATCAGGATATCTGTGTTGAACCTTGGGCAGTAGTGGTAGAGGTGGACACCAGCAGGCCAACTGAATCAGAGAATTCTCCACATTTGAAGACTTGCTGAAAACAGTTTACATCACTATCACTTAAGTCAGAAAATCTTGGTCTAAGTCCTAGTCCTGATGTTTATCTTTTTTACTTCAGGCAAGTAATTTAACTTCTTGAACCTCTATAGGCCTCAATTTCCTCATCTAAATGACCTTCAAGATCCCTTCCAGCTCCAGAGCTATAAACCTAGAAACATGTAAACATAGAAGAATGTCCACATTTAAATGCAGAGTCTGAGGAAAGCTGGTAGTGCTTGAGGGAGGATTATTTCCCCTCTTACCTCCTGGCAAAGTAGGGTCACTTTTTCATTTTTCATCTATTTCATGCACTGAGTCCACCTTGACCCACCACCTCACTGTCTCTCCTCTTTCTCTCTCTGCATTTCTCTATCTGTCTCCATCTCTATCTCTCTCTTTTTACTCCCATCCTCCATTTCTCTTTCTACTTCTCACTCTCTCCTCTAAGGAAAGCATGTGAATGAACAATGATGGCCTTTACCCCAAAGGCTTTAACTTTTCTCATTTAGTACAATGCTTACGCCCCAGGGGGAAAAAATAATCTGGACCCTGTGCAAAGTAGTTGAGATGAAGCAAATCTGAAGGCCATCACTTTTGGCTCTTGTTTTTGCCCAACATCTGCAAGCTCACCCTGGCATGATGTCCTCTTACCTGGAGTAGAGCTGACCAGGAGGAAGTCTTGAGGGGCATCCTCATTCAGAGTCAATTGGTCAGCCTCCCCAGCAGCTTCTGCATCCATCTGTCTTTCAGGTTCCATTTCTTCTCCTTGAGGACTGAGTCCTGTATCTTCTTCTGCTGGTTTAGCTATGACATAGGTAGCCAAGAAGAGAAGGCCAAAGAGGAGGCAGAGGGACCTCATGGTTGTAGCTAGCTTGGGATTTTTGTATTACCAAGTAGACAGCAGGTACTGAATTTATCTCAGCAGTGATGATGGAAAGGGCCCATAGCTATATTTATATAGGTCCTTTAGGTGCAGGGAAGTGGCTCAAATGTTGACATGGGGTGATGATCGAGGGCTGTCCCTTTGATGTTCCTCTGATCTGTTCCCTTTGACCCTCTTGGTCCATCTGGACTCCAATCAGAATGAACTTGTAAAAAAATTACTCACTCCCCATCTGACTGACTCCTTATCTCTAGATAGAGCCATATCTATGGGCTCTTTATGCTTTCTTCCTGAGACGGAGATGTTGCCTTCCTTACCCTTCTTCCCAAATCCCACATGGTACCTATCGCTCTACCCTGCTTTTAGTCTGGAGTCTAAAGTGCTAGAAATCATCATTATAGTATTCCCCAGAGGGACTAGGAGAGACTGAAGAAAAAGTGTTAAATAAAGTGTCATACAGTACTGACCCATGATACTGATCAGGGCACTATTCAAACTGGGGAGCTGCCTGCCCATGGCCTCCACATTTCCATCACACCAACTAAGACTATTGGGAGCAAAGAAGTTTGGGTGTAGAACTAGAAGATTGGGGTGAATGTGCCCCCAGGTGGGTTGATCTGGGACCCAACTGTGGTCAACAATTTTTAAAATAGTGTTAAGATATTAATGGATGGCACCTGGGATCCCTGAGCACTTCCTGCTTTTATCTTCTTTAACTGTTTTTCAGTCTTGGGCACTGCTTTTACCTGAGGGTGGGATGGGAATATGTGTTTAATAGATGGATTAGTTATTGGAACTTTCAGGCTCAGAGTGTACCTGAGGCTAAGCTGGATCAGAGCAAGTTCCTTCATTCTGAAGGCTGGAGACCTTGAGTAAATCCTTCAAGTTGCCCAGGACTTTAATTTACTTAGATGAAAAGGGAAGATTGTTATACTTGCTAGTCTGCCTTGAAGAGTGCTATGAAGACTAAACAAGGCAATTGATGCTCAATTATTTTTGATAAGTACAAAGTACTGTGTGTAAGGAACTCAAATTGTACCAGGCTAGACCTCTTGGAGTCATTTGGGTTGGCTACTTGTGCTTGCTGGAGTTACAGATCAGGCCCCAGTGCCACAGGTTTGGGAGCCTGATCCTCATGGGAAGTGCACATCAAGTCAAGGCTTCTTCAGGGTCTGATGGAGTGTCCCCTGAGGCTTTGCCTGGGGCTCTAACATGACCAATTCTGCCTCTGTACCTCCCCCTGACTCTCCTCCATATAGTAAAGGTGAGGGGTATAATGGATAGAGGTCTATATTTGGAGTCAGGAAAACTGGAGTTCAAAATCTGTTTCACAAATTTACTAGCTCTGTGACCTTGAGCAAATCACATCTTCTCTAAGACTCACTTTCTTTATTTTTAAAATGGAGATAATACTACTACCTACTTCACAGGGTAGTTATAAATAGCAAATGAGATAACATCCATGCAATCCTTTGCAAACTTTAAAATTTCTATAGATGTCAGCTATTATTATTATTCCCACTTTTGTCAAGATCTTCTTTTTGACAACCTGCAGTATTCTCAACTTCTCCCTTCCACCTTACCAAATTCTACCAACCCTTCACCAATCAGATCATGTCTCACCTCCTTGCTAATCCCTGGCAACTTTAGCCCTATGTGGTCTCACCTTTCTCTGATCTTATTGTAGGACTGATGGTCTGGATTCCACCACTCACTACACACAAACATTCCATCATCTTCAGTTCACTTAATTTTCCCTGTTGGTCATGTTTCCTAACTAGATTGATGTTGAGGACAGAGACCATGCCTCTCCAGTGTACCCAGAATAGAGCAGGGTATAGAAAGGTATTCGGTTACTTGATGAGCTATTTACCTTTAAGAGGGTTATGTTGCAGAGAAATAGTTAGGACGGAATGTTGAGAAACCTATCTTCCTGGCTCTATTTATGACCCTCAGAAAATTCTGTGTGCCTTGGACCACTTTCAACTCCAGGGTTGCATTGGCTTGGTGTAACTTACCTAGGAGTAATCCATGGTCTCTCAAATCTTTCCTTGTAGATTTTAAGCAGGTAATCTATACCACAACCATACATTGTCTTTCTCTAAGTCATCCTTTGACAACAAAATTTTGGTGGCGTTGGGGAGCTCATGGGGTACCTGAGAGGGCAATCTCAATTTATAGTCCATTTTGTCATAATGAAAGCAGTTTTAGACTTAGGAGTCAGGAGCCCTAGGTTTGAGCTCCAACTTATCCCTTTTACTACTCTTGTTAACTTGTTCTCATCCTATCTCTCCCAGTTTGAGCTTCTTCATTTGTGAAGTAAAAAGGGTTAGAACAATGAAGAAACTAAGGATGTTTAGCCTGAAGAAGAGAAGACATAGGGAAAGCATCACAATATCCAAGAATCAATTTGACAACTGTGAAGAGGATGAATTGCGAAGAGGAGGGAGGAGAATCTATGAAACTAATAAGGAAGCTTATACAAAAGTCCAGGGGAGAGATGACGAAGTCTTAGATGAGAACTGAGGCTATCAAGTTGAGAAAAGGGGATAGATATCAAAGATATTGTGGACAATGATAAGATTCAGTGTAAGCTCAGGAATGGCTGTGTGACTGAGAAAGAGGGAACAGTCAAGGAGGAATTTTAGGTTGTAAACCCATATATGTAGAAAGATTGTGGTGCCATCCACTAAAATAGGTAAGTCTGGAGAAGGTATGGCTTTGGTAGAAAATCTTAAAAGATCAATTTTGGACATGTTTGGTAAGAAATGTCTGTGGCACATACTGGGAGAAGTACCCAACATACTACTGATAGTATAGGGATGAAGTTCAGGAGAGAGGTTTGGGTATTGGATGCATAGATTGGGGAGTCATCCATTATCATTTTTTAAAGAGATGATCACAAGAGAACCTATGGTAACTTTGAGAGATGCTCACATTTCAGGGTGGCAGAAAGATTCTACAAAAAGGAGTCCTGCGACATTGGACAAGCGATATGTAAACTAAGAATCAGAGATGCAAGGGAGAAGTGAGGGCAAAGTAAGGAGGAGAAGATGCCCAATAACGTCAACTTATTTATAATGAGCACTGAGGAAAGGGCACTTTGTTTAGACAGTAAAGATTATTGCTTATCTTGGAGTGCATGGTTTGAGTTTAGGGGTTTAGGCAGTCAGACTCTGAAGGACTGAGACAAAAATAAGAGGTATAGAAATGGAGGTAAGAACCTTTATAAATTATGTTTTTAGGATGGGGAAGACAGGAGTGTTTCCAGAAAACAAGAAAAGAGGCAATGTATAAAAAGCTGAAAGAAAAAAATGAGACTGATTGAATATGCAAGGGGAGACAGGAGAAGATGGGATCAAGAGAACAAGTAAAAGTCTGGGTTTGGCAACCATTCTGTTAGTTCTGTCCTCAGACCAACCAGAAAGAAAAAATCTATTCATTTTTCCATGAATGAATGAAAAAGCATTTGTTAATCGTGTTGTGCTAAGTGCTGGGGTAACAAATGGCTCTTAAGGAATTCACATTCTGAAAGAAACAATACCTATAAATGCAAACAGTACTTACAAATACAAACCACTTAGAAAGCTACAATGGTCTTCAGGGTGAAGCTGCAAAATAGATGGCGATGCAAAATTCATTTAATTTCCACTAATAAAATCATACGTTCCTCAACCATTTGACAGCATAAGCTCTTTGATACATAGAACATCTTATTCTAGATCTTCAATCCCTGGGGTTGCTGAGGAAGGTGGGCTCCAAGACAATTCTTCAAATATTTGAAGTCAGTTATCACGTACCAGCTAAATCTCCTTTTTTTCTGGTCTATATACCATGATTCCTTCAGCTAATCCTAATATAAATTATTACCGAGTACTTGAAGATCTCGCCCTGTATAATTGTCATTTTTGTCTGTGCCCTTAGCCTAAGGTGGCAACCAGAAATCATCCAAACTTTACAGGTATGAGCAATACTTCACTTGCACAAAATTGAGATTCAACTAAGTTTGGAAAAAAAAAAATCTAGCAATGTCAAGTCTTTCACGGATGGCAATAATTTTAAGGAAGTTACCTGGAGTTTTTCTGTTTAATCTAAAAGATTCCTTAGATCTGCCCTGGCTATGGAGGAGGCAAATAATCAGGCAGATGGGAAACAAGCACAAAATAAATAAATGAGACTTTGGTACATACGTGGCTGGGATCTACAAGATCAAAAGAACATCAAAGCAAGTTTAGGAGAATGGATGACATCAGATCCACCTGTCCCCATGAATTCTTAGGTTTTCCCCTCTTTGTGGGTTGCAGGCTCTGATCCTGCTCCCAGATCTCTGGTATAAATAAGGGATCAGTTCTTCTCTGCTCTCTAGAGACAAGCAGGCTACTACTATTTCATTAGTGACTCTGTGGCACCAGGGACCCTCAGGCCATGAAGACCTTCTTTCTTCTCATAACTGTTGTCTTCTTGACCATCCAGGTCCAGGCTCAGAGTAATGAAGAAGAAATGCTGACTCAGGAAGAGGCTATGGCTGAAAACCAGTTTCCTGAACTCCCTTCTATGGAAACATAGAATTCTGATATAGTGGCTTCAGGTGAGAAAAAGATACTGGCAAGGAAAGGGAAAAGCACCAACCTGAGGGACAAGAAACTTGGGTTCCAGTCCTAACTGGGTCGCCAAGAATCTACTGGATTTTGACCAAGTCCTCTCCTCATTCTGGGTTTTGTTTTCTTGTTCCTCTCGAATGAGGGTATGGAGTAAATTATTTCCAAGGTCCCTTTCAGCTTTGGCATTTTTCCTCTGACCTGTGTTGTGAAAATTGCCAGATCTTCACTAAGGTCAAACTAACGTCTATGGTAGGTTGCTTCCTAGTCCATGCAAAAAGTCAAAGGGAAAAACAAAGAGCTCCACATTAGGAAGGAAATTCTTAGACTGTAGAGTTAGAGTTGGGATATTCAAGAGAAGATGAAGCATAAGTGAGTATGAGTGGGAGTTCTTGGCAAGGTTGAGGCAGTTGGGTTCTGACTGAGGGAACATCAATAACATATGTTGTTTGCATGGAACAAAGGTCAGAGAAGACTTGGGTCACAGTCAGAGGTCATAAAGGTCATTGGTAAGGGTCATAAAAGTCTAGGGTGGTCATGAAGGTCATAGGTACCTATTGTCATTTTATCTCCATAACATATCTATGTCTCTTCTCCATTGTCATAACCACCATGCCCAGCTCAGGCTCTTATTGCCCGAACTACTATAATAGCCTCTTAATTGGTCTTCTTGCCTCAGTTCTCTCCCTACTTCAATTTATCTTCCACTCATACCAATTAAGAGGCTATTATAATAGTCCAGGCAATGAAAGCCTGACCTGGGTATGGTGGGCACTATTAGCAAACAAACTCATTGGGCTAGAGTCAGGACCCAAGTTCAAGCTTTTCTCTGATATTATTGATCAAGTGACCTTAGGAAAATCATTTGTTAGTTCTTTTTCCTTCCTGTTGTTGGGGCTAGGAGTACAGCTGAAGTGAGTGACACATCACAGAATAATATTGTAAAGCACATCTGTGCTTAAACTTAGGTGCCTAGCACACTGAAGAGTACATCTGGACAACAAAGTTAAAGAATGATATGGAAGAAGAAAGGGAAGGGCTAGGATGGGACCAGTTGGTGAAGGTTTTAAGTGCCAAATATAGTTTATGTTTGATTCTAGCCAGACATAGGGATGCCACAGTAGGAAGCCCCTAGGGCTTATAAGTGACCACACTAGCAACCACACTAGCACACAGGGTGGGCTGCTAGCACGGGTTCTTTTGATCTGATTTTCTAAAGGAAAGGTAATTTTAAAGGTGTTAACAATCTTGCTTTAATTAACAGAGATAAGTACAGATAAGTAATCCAAGAAAGAATACAACACACAGGACTCCAACTGTCTAAATAGAGTAATAGATACCTAATCACCAGACCAAGGAGCATCAACTTCTGGGTTCAGGTACAGCTGGGGGTGGGGGTGAGGCTCCTTAAAAATGGCTACCCAGAGTCTCCTCTGACTAAATCACAAAGAAACATTCTTGAGTAAGCCCCAAGGTAAAATACCAGTATATATAGTTTTCAACTAATAGGCTCAGAGTCAAAAGACATTATGACCCATGTGATTTAGTGCCTAATTGGCTGAGTACAGCAAGGTGTAAAAGCCTTCCTGCAAGCAAGCCTCCCCATAAGCAAGCATTCCCCTAAGCAAGCTCCTCCCCCAAGGCAATATATGGGCTCTATGTGACTCAGGATGTGTCACAGCTGTGAACAAAGATGAAATTCAAAGCAGCAAGACATCTGTGATTGAAATACCTGTGTTCCTTCAAGCCTGGGAATACGCATCCTGTTCCAAGGGAAAAGGGGGAACATGTGGTCACATAGGCCTATTAATGAATGGGGAAGATCTATTTCATTAACTCTACAGGGATAGAGAGTAACAAGGTCATATCTGCATGTTAGGAAAGCCACACATATCTCAGTGGAGGATAAATTGAGGTAATGAGAGAACTGAGGCAGGGAGACCAATTAAGAGGCCATTTATAATTGTCCAGGCAATGAGAGCCTGACCTGAGTATGGTGGTTATGACAATGGAGAGGAGACATAGACGTATCATGGAGATAAAATGACAAGATTTGGGAATTGATTGCATACATGAGGAGAGTGAGAGCAAAGGGTAAGGATAATCCAGATTTGGATCTTTGTGGCTAGGAGGAAGATAGTGTCTTCCCAACAAGAATAGAGAGAATCAGAAGAGCAATGTATTTGGGGAAAGGATAATTAATTCTGCTGTTGACACGTTGTATCAGCAATGCAGTATTCACAATGCCTACAGTACCTATAAGTATGCTGATATAGTTATTAATCACAAAATGAAACAGGCTCCTTGCACCTTCCACACTTAGCACTTAGTACTAAGTGCTAAGTATCCTGCTAAACTGATTACTATTACACACATGAAGTCTCAGATGTCTATGGGACATCCAGCTCAAAATAGGCAGTTTGTGATGCAGAACTAGAGCTTAGGAAAGAGGATAGGACTGGATAGATAGATCTGAGAGTCATGTGCATATAAATGTCATTTGAGCCTAAAGGAGTTGATGAGTCTTTGAATTTCTGTCTGATTGTAAAATGTGAAATGCTGTTATTAGAAAGGACTTGAAT
Source organism: Pseudochirops cupreus (assembly GCA_028627135.1). Taxonomy (NCBI): domain Eukaryota; kingdom Metazoa; phylum Chordata; class Mammalia; order Diprotodontia; family Pseudocheiridae; genus Pseudochirops; species Pseudochirops cupreus. Next base: position 148,367,051 of record CM053581.1, on the reverse strand, counting down.
CCTTCACTTCTAATGCAGCCCCTGACATCATACAGGAGGAAACCGAAACCCAAAGATGGGAAATTCTTTGCTCCAAGTCACACAATTAAGGACTATCAGGACTGACTGTAGAGCATTGGCCTCTTGATTTTCATTCTAGACTTGGAGCCTTCACACCCTCCACTGTGTGTCAGGCAAAGGGTGCATTGGATTGGAGGAGAATTCTCTTTTAACCTTTGTCACACAATTTTGTCCCCAATTATGAAATGGCTAGTATATGAACTGCCAATATAATCATGTTCTTATATGGGAGCTCTCAGGGTGAGGGTGATGGTGGAGTGTTATCAGTATCATAAACATCCAGGTTTCTCTTGGCCTGGTAAGATGGAAAGCAGAGCAGAAGAGAATGTCCTCACTGTGTGAGGTCCCTTAGACTTCCCAGTGACACTCATTGACTCTCTTCCTTTTTTTTCAGATCCTCAGCCGAGAAAAATCTTATTCTGTTCTTGTAGATGCTTCTGCTTTTCCTGGCAAAGGATTTCTGGGTCATGCCGGATTTCTGGTTCATATTACAGACTATGCTATATCCAACTCAAAGAACGTCATGAACCAATTCAGGTGTCTAGTAGAGAATCACTATTAATCCTTGTATGTCCCTTTCTATAGTCTAAATACAATTCTAGCATCAAGTTCATGATGTGAGCTTGACTCTTTCATCTCTATGTATGTGGGTCCTCTTTTTGACTATTTCTCTTTGATTATCTATAAAAGTGTGCCAATTAAAAGAGTGAACAGTAGCTCCTATGGTAAGTGATATTCTAGGATTGTCTACCCCCAGCCATACGTACACGCCCACTTTTAAGTTATCCTACCCTACAAATTACCCATTCTCCTAGTTAACTATTAAGTCATTGTATTACTGCACCCATCCCCCACTTTCCTTCATGAAGTCCAGTGGAGGAGAGGAGAGTAGCGCCTGACATAGGATACCTGTTGTAACCAAGTTCACCTCCATTCATTTCAAGTAGGGCACTGGAATTTGCAAATAAGGGATAAACAGCTCCCCACCCACTTCCACTCCCATTGGGTTCACTATACTCTCTCAATCTACAGATGAAATGTCTTCTTAGTTTACAATTAAGTCACTGGATTTCTACTTATTCCTATCATGCTTCCCATCCCCCACATAAAGCATAGTGAGAATGGAAGAGTAAAAAGAAGTATATAACTAGGCCATGCAGCACCTCTGGTAACCGCATTTACATGCACAAGCAGTGGAACACTGACCACATTTGGATAAGCAACATTCTGAAAGGACTGGTCAATATTTCTTACTAATCATTTCAACTATGGACCATGTCTTTAGGGAGCATTCTTGAGCCATAAAACCACTGATTAGAGTCTATACTGGAGGTATGTTGTGGGTACTTCTGTTCTTTTATTCATCAAATATATATATATATATATATATATATATATATATATATATATATAATATATGTATATATATATCACTTTCATGGAATAATAATAGTAGCTAGTATGAATATGGTGATTTACAAATATCTCATATGATCCTTATAACAACACTGGGTCTGGGGAGAGGGTAGGTACTTTATTATCCCCATTTTTACAAAAGATGCAAAGAGATTAAATCACTTGCATAGCTTCACACAGTTGATTAGTATCTAAGACTAGATTTGAACTCAGTTCTTCCTGATTTGTGGTTCAACACACTACTTACCACGCCACTTACCTCTTTCTACGGGGAAGGTGCTAGTAGAATTATAAATGTAAATGAGAAATGACCTTTTGTCCTCCAGGAGTTCACCATGAGGTTGGATTAATATAGCATACAATTTATCAACAGGCCCTTATTAAATACTTACTGTGTGCCAGACACTGTACTAAGCAATGAGGATTTAAAGGAAAAGCAAAAACAAGCCCTGGTCTCCAGGAACTTGTGCTCTAATGGAGGAGACAATGTGTGTAAATCAGAACATAGAAGATAAATAAGGAATAGGTAGAAGGTAACTTTAGGACTGATGACCCTAGTACCTGGGGGCGAGGGCTGATGATCAGGGGGGAAAAAAAGCCTTCTGGAGAAGATAAAGTTTGGACTGTGTCTTAAAGAAAGCCAGAGGGTTTAACGGTTGGGAGTTAGAAGGTGCAACATTCTAAACATGGGAAATGACTAAACAAAGGAATAGAGAAAGATCAATGTCAGAAACAGCAAGAAAAAGATGGCAGCAAAGAAGCAGGAGAACTCTGGAAGCTCCCCCCATAAACACCTCAAATACCTATAAAATATGACTCTAAATAAACTGTAGAGTTCCAAAACTCATAAAATGACAGAGAAACAAGGCTCCCACTGAAGGCAGCCTGGCAGGTGGAAGGGAAGTGTTCATCACAGCATGCTGGGAGCTGAGATGAGCCCCACATAAACCTGGGGCTGTAGCCCCAGGGTGGCCAGGACAAGCCATGGCTGGAGCTTTCAGGACAGCAGATCACCAGCAGCTGTGGCAATTTCCAGAATTATTAACCCATAAGAAACAAGGACAAAGTAAAAGGTCAGTGGAACTTGGCTAAATTTGGGGGAAAGGAGTGAGTCCAGCCATCTACTCCCAGAGCAAGAAAGCAGCAGAAACAGCAGCCCTGCAGCCAACTCCATGGCTGCTTCAGAGTTCCCGGTCTGCAGATTGCAGAGGGGCCAAGCAATCATTCAGAGGCTAAGTGCTCTTACCTTAACCAGCCTGGATTGAGAGTGTGGTCTTGAGTGGTGGTCCTGAGGTGCATGATCATTGAGCCAAAGCTGGTGGGAACTGTAGAGACAGCAGCCTCCTAATAGCCCTGGCAGCTGCAAAAATCCCAGCAATTTGTGACAAAGCTCTCCCCTCTGAAAGCAGAGTTCTACAGAACCCAAAAGTCAAGTAATTGACTGGCAATGTGAGCAGGCAAAGGAAGCAAACCAAGCACAGTCATCCAACTTTAGGTTTGGGGACAAAAGGGATCAATACATGGAATGGGAGGAGGACAACACAGTCAGAACTCCTGCACCAAAAGCTTCCAAGAAAAATGTAAACTTGCTACAACCCATAGAGGAGCTTGAGAAGGGTTTTGAAAATAAAATAAGGGAAGTGGAGGAAAAATTGGGAAGAGAAATGAGAATGATGCAAGAAAATCATGAAAAGAGAGTCAACAAACTGACTGAAGAAAACAACACATTAAAAAAATAGATTAACTCAAATGGCAAAATAGGCCCAAAAAGCCAATGAGGAGAAGAATGCCTTAAAAAGCGTAATTTGCCAGATGGAAAAAAAAATCTCAAAAGCTTGCTGAAGAGAATGATGCCTACAGAATTAAAGTGGAGCAAATGGAAGCAAATGACTTTATGAGAAATCAAGATACTATCAAACAGATCCAAACAAATGAAAAAAAATGGAAGGCAATGTGAAATACCTCATTGAAAAAACCACTGACCTGGAAAAAGATCCAGGAGAAACAATTTAAAAATTATTGGACTATCTGAAAGCCATGACCAAAAAAACAACCTAAAAATCATCCTTCAAGAAATTCTCAAGGAAAATTGCCCTGATATTTTAGAACCAGAGGGCAAAATAGAACTTAAAAGAATTTATTAATCACCTCTTGAAAAAGATCCCCAAAAGAAAACTCCTAGGAATGTTATAGCCAGGTTCTGGAGTTCCCAGATGAAGGAGAAAATATTACAAGCTACCAAGAAGAAACAATTTGAATACTGTGGAAACACAATCAGGATAACCCAGGATCTAGCAGCTTCTACATTAAGGGATCAAAGGGCCTAGAATAAAAGGTGATATTGAGAAGTAGGAGAGGAATAGAATGAGAGGAGACAGGAAGAGACAGAATGGTATTAATCATCTCATAAAGAAGAGGAAAGGGATAACTGTTACAATGGAGGGGAAGAACAGGAAGGCAAAAGGGTCAACCTTGCTCTCATTGAATTTGGCTTAGGGAAGGAGTGACATACCCTCTAAATTGGGTATCTTGGCCTACAGGAGAGTAGGGGGGAAGGGGAGGGGTGGTTTGGGGGGAAGGGTTGTTAAAAGCACAAACTTCTGTAAAGGGACAGAGGCAAAGTAGAGAATAGTACAAGTTGGGAGTGGGATAGGAAGGAGGGAAATATAGTCAGTCTTTCACAATATGTCCATTGTGGAGATGTTCTGCGTAACTATACACATACAGCCTGTATTGAATTGCTTGTCTTTCCAGTGGGGATGGGTGACAACGGAGGAAGGGAAAGAATCTAGAATTTAAAGTTCTAAAATCAAATGTTAAAAAAAATAAAAATATATATGTATATTATTATTATTATTTACATGCAACTGGGTAATAAGATATGCAGGCACTGGGGCAGGGAAATCCATCTTGCTGTACCAGAAAGTCAGAGAGCTGATGGGGGAGGACATAATAGAGAGCAGATTAGGGGAGGGGATATACAGTGGGATCACTGTTTTGGGGTGGTGGGTAGGGGAAAGACAGGGAGAAAATTTGTAACTCAAAATCTCATTGAAATTAATGATATAAATTAAAAACAAACAAAAGTTAAAAAAAAAGAAACAGCAAGAAAGCAGGGGTGGCTAGATTGTAAAGTGTGGAGGGGAATTAGACAATTGGAAATGTAGCAAGTGACCTGGTTGTGAAAGGCATTAAAACTGCCAAACAAAGGACTTTAAATTTGATCCTGGAGTTTCCTGGGACACCCTGGAGTCCAAGATGGAGGATGATGACCAGAGAGCTATACTTTCGGAAAGTCATTTTGGCAACTGAATGGAAAATGGGTGGGAGGAGGGAGAGATATGAGGCCCAGAGGACAATGAAGAGGTTATTGCATGGTCTAGTTAAGATATGATACAGGCCTGAACCAGGGTGGTGCCATGTTAGTGGTGAGGAGGAGGGACTCTGAAAAATGGTCAGACGTAGCATGGGAACCAGGACTGGGTAATATCATGAAAATATAGAGTAGAGAGAGGAAATATAGTGTAGAGGATCAGAAGATGGTTAACAGTGTTAGTTAACACTGTTACAGAGACGTCAAAAACAATGAGGATCAAGAAAAGATCATTAGAATTGGAAATTCAGAGATAATTGGTAACTTTGCAAAGGCCCCAGAAAGGATGGAAGCAACATATTCAAAGCTACAAAGGAAATTTCTTTCATGTTTTAATTAAACTGAACTTAGCTGAAATGATGCCCAGCAGGTCTCAAACTTCTTAGATTTAGACTGTTTGAGAGCCACCTTAAAGACCACCCTGTAGAAACCACCCCACCCTTTAAAAAAAGTGTATAGCAAGTATCAGAGCAAGAACTAGACATGAGGTCTCCTGATTCTCAGGCCAGTGTTAGAATTTGAATTCCCCAGTGGACACAGTAGTGCTTCTAGAGCAGCAGTCCCTGATCTCATGATTCAGGATAAAAAACTGAGCAGGGAGGCAAAGAGGAAGCTGCACTTCTGAGATGTTCCAAATATACTCTGGCTCCAAGCTAGCAATGCCTTCTCTTCTTGAGTCAGGGACATTGGAGATGCAAGGAATGTATACTTTAGAGTGCTGGTAAAGGTTCCATGACTAAAAGCCTGACTCCCCCTTCTCCCTGTAGTGCTCCTCCCACTGTCCCGCTCCCAAGATGGATCTTGTAGAGAAGAGTCCTGGAGAAGCATTTCCCCTCCCTAGAGCATCCTGGTCCCTGTCTCAGAAGCCCTGAAGACCTCTTCTTAGCTCATAGGGTAGATTCTCAATTTTCAAACTAATCTTCCTATGGACCATTCCCCTGACCCACACTCCCCAAATCATCACCCCAGGTTTCCTGGCCATGGACCAGTCACTTTTTTTCTCCTCTTCTGAAAGGCCAACTCTCCCATCCTCCACTTCCACTGTTATGAGGTTGAGGTGGAGACAAAGGATTGTCAGGGCAAAGACTGCCCCTAAGCCAACTCATTTTCTTCTCAGCTGCCTAACATCTGCGCTCTTTCCTTTATCTGTTAAAGTCATGCTCCCAACCCTACTTTCAACTTCCAATCACTCCATCCCCATCCCAACACAGCTCTACTCTGCCTTCTTCCTTAGAGATGTGCAGCTGTTGTACTCATTCTCTCCTCATCAATTAAATTTTCACTCCTCAAGCTAATTTCTTGCCCTTCAGCAAATATTCCCCTTATGGTAAAACTCCAATCACCCTGTTCTGGTTTTGGGTTCTGAAGCTGCCCCTCAAGGAACTAGTAGAAAAGGTAAATGAAAGAACTGGAAGAGGAACCAGAAACTAAGGGCTATGTTGGTCCAAGGGAAGGAAGGATCATTTCTGGATGAGGAATCAGGGAAGGAGGCTTCATGAAGAAGATGACATGAACTGATTCTTAAAAGAATGAGATGGAAATGGACACATGGAAATGTAGGAAAGGACATTATGGGCAGAGGAAACGGTATGAGCAAACAGAGATAGGAGAGCCCTGGAGTAGTGTAACTTAAGCAAAGTACAGGGTTCAAACAACAGGATCATGTCTAAAAGGTATGGGATATATTTTCCAGAATACTCTGACCTAAAAGCTATGAATAATTTGGAGACGTGCCTAGGACTCCATTTCCTATAAAGCCATGTGCCTGTTGGCTCAGGTGATTGTGTCATGGGAAGGTGTTAGGATTCTAGGATGGAATAAGTGTTTTCATAGTGCCTGCTACGTGCCAGACACTGTGTGGAAAGGTTTGACAAATACTATCTCATTTGATCTTCACAACAACCCTGAGATGAAGGTGATATTCTTATCTCCATTTTACAGTTAAGGAAACTAAGGGAGACAGAGATTAAATGACTTACCCAGGGTCACATGATTAATGTCTAAGGCTTTATTTGAACTCAAGGCCTCCTGAATCTAGACCAGGGGTGGAGAACCTGCAGCCTTGAGGCCACACATGGCCACAAATTCCACACCCCTGCTCTAGGCCCAGCACTCTATCCACCATGCCACCAGCTGCTTCTCACAGGATCATAGAATCATTGGATTACATATTTAGAACTTGAAGGCACCTTAACTCATTTGATCCTCACAAACACCCTGATAGGCAGTTGCTATTTTTTTACAGATGAGGAAACTGAGACAAAGAGAGGGTAATGACTTGCATAGGATCACATTAGGAGTAAGTGTCTGAGGCTGGATTTTAATTTGTGCCTTTCTGAGTCCAGGCCCAATACTCTACTCTGTCACTTTTGTTTGGAAAGCCTTCTTCATTCCATTTGCAAGGAGGAATCCTTGCAGACTGAAATTATTCTCTCTGAGGTCACCAATGTCATTTTTATTTGTTCAGTTCAGTGACTTTATTTTTCAGTCCTCGTTAATCTTGACTTTTCTGTGCTTTGCTGACATTGTTGATCACTCCCCTTCTTCTGGATACTTGCTCCTCCTTGAATTTTCATAACGCTGCTCTGTTCTTATCTACCATATCCTTTTCTGGTCCATGCTCTATACCTATAGGTGCTCTGGAACTCTGTCTTCTGGACAAGGTCTTCTCCTCTTTTCTGTCTATACTCTCTCAGTGACAGTAGTTCTTATGCATTACACTATCACAATGACTCCCAATATATAGGCCTATATCTCTCCAGCCCTCACCTGTCTCTGGTGCTCTTTACATTTTTTACTATTTTCTTGCTATCTGCACCTGGAAATTTTACTCAATACAGAATTCATTATCTTTATACTCATTCCCTATGTTTGTCAAAATCACTACAATCTTTCTAATAACCACAGTTTCCAGACTTGGAGTAATCTCACTTCCCTATTCCCTAATCCCTATAACTAAACAGTTGCTAAATCTTTTGCTGCTATCTTTTCAGCATCTCTTGTCTGCAGCCCCTCCTTTCTAGCCATACCACCTCAACCCCTAGCTAGACCCTAATTATCTTTCACCTGGACTTTGCCAGTAGCCTACTAAGTGATCTCTAGGCATCCAGTCTCTTGTTTAATGAATCCTTCCTCCAATATCTACAGTGGGAGTTGGAGCATATGACTTTTCTGCTCGAAAAGTTTCAGTGGCTGCTACCCTCTACTTTTCTACAAAGTACAAACTTCTCTATTTGGTACTGCATGTCATTTAGAGCCCAGCTCCAGCCTCAGTTTCCAGACTGTTTCCCACTAACTCACCCTCATGTTTTCTCCCCTCCATGCAGATTGGCTGGCCTGTTTCCCGTTTTCAACTCCAGTCCCCGTGTCTTTGAACTGATTGTTTGTTCCCCACCCCTGGATTGCTCTCCCTCTTCATCTGTCTCCTGGAACATCTAGCTCCCTTTAAGGTTCAGCTCAAACTCATCTTCCTTCAAAGAGCCTTTCTTGATTCCCTCAATTGTTAGTGTCCTTCCCTATTCTCAGTCATTGTGTATTTATTTCATATATTTCCTGTGCTCATTTGTGAATATACTATACCTCCATAATGGAATAGAAGCTTCTGGAGATCAGGGACTGTCTGCTTTTGTCTTTATATCTCCAGCACTTAGGTGCTTCATAAATGCTAGTTTTGTAACTCAGGATTTGGTTCAGCCTCAGTTTCTGCTTTGATCAAATTGAAGTTTGGACCAAATGACCTCTGAAGGTCCCAACTCCAGCTCCCAACCCTGGGATTCTATTTGCATTTGCCTCCATCACAGATATGTTATGAAGTGCTTCGTAAAGCTTCAAGCACCAGAGAAATATGAACTTGTATGAGTATATGAAGAGATACATAAAATGACAGCTGTTTTCTTTTTTTAAAGCACAGAGTAGGGGACACATGCTAAAAAAAACAAAAACAAATAAAAAGATGACTCCAAGAGGTGTGAACATGAACCAGAACAGCCTTGTTTTCCCTCCCCTCCACTCCCCTCTTCTCTCTTCCCCTTCCCTTTCCTCTCCTTTATAGGCCAGTATTGAACCCGCTTGCACAATTATATCACAGACACAGATCTTAATGCTAACAAGGATGGTGTTTAATGACAATAAGGTAGGGAAGAGTTGACTGTTAAGGATCAGACACCTGCCGGCAGCTGGTAGGCAGTCATCTACATCTACAGCAAAGGAGTTTGCTGCCGCAGGAGCCCCATCGACTTTCGGCATAACCACAACGATGTTGGCAGAAACAACTGCAGGCAGTCAGTCCCCTGGTCCGACCTATAGGGAGAGATTTTCAGTTACTTTCCACTATCATGGGATAGCTTTAAGCAGTACTGGAATTTGACTTACACGATTGCCCCTCTCCCCATTGCCAAAGGCATATCATCCCAACAGCACAGTCACAGGACTATATGGGGTAGATCCAGACAATGCTGATGGGAGTGAGGGTGATGCTGATGGAAACAAACATGGACTCACATTCACAACTCTCTAGTGTTCTATGGTATTTACCGTCTCCTTCCAATGCCCCTAGAGGAACCCAGGTGGAAACTGCCTCTACCACCTTGTCTCTCTTGATTTTCTGCCTCTCTTAACCACAACTAAACAGTTTCTAAATTTTCAGTGCTATCTTTTCAGCATCTCTTGCCTTCAGCCCCTCCTTTCTAGCCATACAACCTCAACCCCTAGCTAGACCCTAATTATCTTTCACCTGCACTATGGCAATAGCCTGCTAAGTAAGTGGTCTCTGGGCATGTAGGAATGATCCCAGTCCCCCTGTAGACCAAGGTTATGGTTAGACTACAATAGACCTGGCAAATTGTCTGGTTTTCAGGCTGCTAAGAGAGATGCTACAGTGGTGAGATTGCTGGGGAAGGACTCCTATGTATGAGGCGCAGAAGGCTTTTGGAGTGAATGGCCAAGTCTGAGACTAAATGCACCAGAACATGGGTTTCTTAACTTCAAGTTCATCTCTTTCTCCATTGCACTTTGCCACTCCTGAGGAAGGACTGCCCCATGTTTGATACCTTTGGAAGTGACTAGGAAAAAAACCAGGAAAGGAACACTGCCATCAGCCGTTGGGGAGAAAAGTTGTGAGCTCTGGGATGCAGTAGTACATGTCAATCCTTTTCCCAGAAAGTCTTGGATATGAGAACATCTGATGCTTTGGGTGATTATCCTAAAGAAAGGAAGCCATTGGACAAGCAGCTCAATACCCCCTGGGGAGCAAGTGGAGGGTTGGGGCTCAGATGGTCAAGAAACTGTGAAGTACTCTGGGGTTGGGCTAGAGGATAGCTGAAAGAGGGAAATCTTATCCAGCACACACCCTGATTTTGCCACAAAGCAGATGACCATGTAGATTTGATCCCCTCCTAAGTGGGCATCACCTAGATGAGTGAAGGGGAAAACAAATTACCCAGGACCATTACCTCACTTGAGAATCTGCTACAAGCTCTGCTCCCAGAGCACCAGGCACCCTTTACTGATGAACGTAGAGGCTGTTGGAAGCTGGTAGGAGTTGATCCTTATAGTATGAAGTTTAGGACTTACTGACTTTTGTCTGACCCTGAAGAAATAGGGTCACTAGCTTGCTTCCTGACCAGAACCTCAGAAAAGTCACTAAAAAGATATCTCCTTTCCCCAACTCTTAACTGGCATCTCATTTCATCCTTTCCTTGCTTTCCCTTGAAGCATACAAATGAACAAGCAGGAGGTATCCTTGCAAAAGAGGTTCAACTTTTCTCTTAAAGTGTGAGATTTGCTCTCCAGAAAAGAAAAACTATAATTGTGGACAAAGCAGAGAAAAAGGGATAGAGTTACAAATCATCATTCCATGGTGGTGGCAGAAGCCTCTCAGCCTTGATGAATGATAGGCAGTATGATACAGTGGAAAGAATCCTGTCTCTGGAGTCAGAGATCCTGGGTTTACATCCCACCTCTGAACCTTACTATCTGTGAACAAGTCACAATCCCTGGGGGCCTAAATTGCCTGATTTATAAAATGAGGGGGTTACATTTGATCCAATGTCTCTTCTCGTTCTAAAATCCATGACCCTATGTATGATACCTTACAAAACTGTTCACTCTTCACTTTCTTAGATCTGATTATCCCCATGTCTAAAAATCTCCCAACGTGCCCTCGATGCAACATCCTCTTACCAAAAGTATGACTTGGCAGGAAGAATTTTTGTGGGCCATCAGAATTCGCTTTCACTTGAGTCTGTTTGGCATCTTCAGCCTGAGAATTGAGTCCTATATCTTCTGCTGGCTTCTCAGCTGTAGCCTGGGCAGCCAAGAAAAGAAGGGCAAAGAGGAGAGAGAGGGACTTCATGATTGCAGCTTGACTGGAACTTTGTTATCACTGAAGTTCAGCAGATACTGAAGTTCTCTGAACACTGCCAATGGAAGGAGGCCATGGTTATATTTATAGAGGATCCTTAACCTCAGATTCTCAGAGAGGAGGGAGTCCTGTCCCTTTGAAGTTCCTTTGATCTATTCCCATTGCCCTTCTCAGACTAACCGGGCTTTATTCAGGATGTATGTGTGATAATACCTCTCACTTCTCATTTGTCTGATTCCTTATCTCAATATGGAGGCACTTCTATGGGTTCTTTGTTCTTTCTAAGCTGGACACAGGTGTATCCTCTTTTCATGAAATTTATAGTGCATTAGGTCAAGCTTTTGGTCTAATGCCATGTTTACTAGTGAGAGGGCTTGTAGCATGTCCTGGAGAGGATTGTTGGGGAAGTAGGAAAAATAATAGCTAACTAGCATTTATTTAGCAATTCAAAGGTTCAGAGTGCTTTACATATATTTCATTTGATTATAACATAAATTTGTGATGTAGTTGATATTATTATGCCCAATTTACAGATGATGAAGAAACTGAGAGAGGTTTAAATGCATTGCTTAAGGTCACATAGCTAGTAAGTTTCTGAGCCAGAGTTTGAAATCAGGTCTTTCTGATTCTCAGTCCCACACTATATAGGAACCTGAGATCTAGCCCTCTGTAAGAGTCTGGTCACTGAATCTCCCCATGTCAATTTCCTAAATTGTAAAGTGAGTATAGTTTTACCTGTCAGTCTGCCTGACATGAGGAGGTAGTAGAAAAATGAGTTGTGGAGATCAAATAAGATAGTTGTAAAAACATTTTGACAAGTGTAGTTTATTATGCCAAAGGAATTGGAGCCATTTCTGTCAATCTGCTTCACTTGCTACTATGGTTGAGGCTAGTTAGTGCATGAGGTCCTTTCCATTTCTGTATAAGGAGGGGATTAGGATAGATAATTTCTAAGATCCCTGCTAGCAGTAACATTCCAGGATTCAGCTCTAAGATTCTGAGCTTGTGGGCTCAGAAGTTTGATTTTATTAGCTGACCTGGGAAGGATCAGGCTCTGATTAACTGAATTATACCATGTAACCACAGGTATTTTTTTTTAATTCAGAAGACTTTACTTCCTATTACATGCCTAGAGAGAGGAACTATGACATAATTAAAACAGTGTTATCCTCACAGTGAAGACAGCCTAGATTCAAATTGCGTCTCTGACACTTACAAGCTATAACTATAGCAGAGTCATTTGACATCTCTGGGCCTCAGACAAATGTTAAAGATTTTAAGTTAGAGATAGCTTGTGATCTGTGTTTGTGGAGGAACTTCTACACTACAGAAGCAATAGGTCCTTGATACACTGATTTATATTCATGGTGACAATGCAAACCATGAGGAGTCATAGTCAAAACCAAACAAAAAAAGTCCATGGTCTAAAAGAGCTTATGTTCTTCTAGGGAATATGATGGGTAAACAGATAATTATATACAGGAAAAAAAAGGAGGAAACAGTCAATAGATTAGTCAATAAGCATTTATTAAGCATCTGTGATGTATCAGGCACTGTACTAAACCCTAGGGATACAAAAAAGGACAAAAATATAGTCCCTGCTCTTGAGAAGCTCACAGTCTAATGGAAGAGGCAACATGCAAAGAACTATTGTATAAACAGGCCACACATATGATATATAGAAAATACCTAGTCAAAAAAAATCAATCTAAAAGTAATTGAAAAGGGCAATGTATAAGTAGCTGGGGGTATGGAGAGGGAAGAGGAACTATGAAAGGTCTCCTGCTGAAGGTGTGATTTGAGCTGAATCTTGAGGGAAGCAGAAGTAAGGGGATAGAGAGCATTCTAGGAATGGTAGGACAGTCAGTGCAAAGGCACAGAGATGTTAAATGGAGTATTCTGTTCTAGGAAATGCGAGCAGACCAGTGTCATAGAGTAATGGAGGCATAAGAAGGTATAAGAAGACTGGAAAAAAATAATTAGTGACCAACTTATGAAGGACTTTAAATGTCAAAAGAAAACTTTATATTTGAATATGTCGTAAGTAACTCATAATACATCTATGGCAAGAAATCACTCACACATTTGTGAATTATTCTATTTATGTATATAGTTCCAAAGTAAGTTAAGCAGGAGGCTGTTTTATTGATTATATTAGAACAATATTGATTACTGTGTTCATTGGATATAGAATTTTAGGGCTAAATGGGATTTTAGCCAGTCATATGGTATTCTAAGAGAGTACTGGGCTTGGAATCAGTAGACCTAACTTTGAATCCTGATTGTGACATTTCCAGCAGTGTAACCCAATGAGAATCATTTTGACTTTCAGGATGACATTTTCTTTTTTGGCCTGTAAAGAGTTATAGGAATGTGAGCTATTAACTAGCACAATTCCTCCATCAAACCGAGGATAACCCTGAAGTTCAGAGAAAAGTGACTCATCCAAGATCACAGGACTAGTAAGGAACAGAACTCAGTCTAGAACTCAAGTCTCTTTGTACTTCACCAAGGGGCCTTCCTTCATTATGGGTATCAATAAAGAATAATGTACATGAATAAGTGGATTTCCCCAGCTTGTCAGGGAAATAGATTGGCCATTGAGTTTATCTAACACTTACATGGGAAATATCCTCTGATCCAAACAGTGTCTTATATGGAACATCAGAAGAATTCAGAAGATGCCAAATTTCAAGGGGTTAATAGCATTTGCAGTCCTTTAGCAGGGTGAAAACAATGGGGCTTAGCACCCAGTTAACAAGAATAGTAATTTGAAATAGAAAACTAGCTGTTGGTAATCCTTTCCCTGCTCTGCCACAGTTCACAAGTTGTCCTCCTCCTCCTCAAATACTGGCCCTTGTGCTAGCCAGTGCCTCCAACTATCACCCTAATGTCATTTTCTCCAGAAGTCATGATAATTTCTAGTTAGGACTTAAGTGATCAAGATAAAAGACTGTGTTTAAACCTATTGAGTAGAAGTGTGAATAACTATACAAATAATGAATTTTATTTTGATTACTCTGAAAGACATGGAAAACCAGAAAAATTAGTTCTGATTTGGAGCAGGATTGCTTTAGTTTGTTCAGATCAGGCTTGAGTCAATGACTATAATTTTCTTAATGATATAGAATGGTTTAGGGAGGGAGAGTAGTACAGTGGAAAGAACATGAGCTCTGGAGTGAGAGGACCTGTGTTTAGATCTCCCCTCTGATGCTTATTACTTTTGTGACCTCCTTGGTCAAGTAACAACCTCCTTAAGGCTCAGTTTCCTTCTCTGTAAAATGGTTGGCTTATCTATGAGCTTATACATGTGGGTAGGGTCAATCTGCACATTGTCAGAGTCAGTAAAGATCTGTAGCAGGGAAAAACAATCACAAAGTTCTATACCCCCAAATATATCACAAACAGAACTAAAGAGGTTTGTTGTTTTATTTATTCTGCTTTGTTTATACTACCATGACATTTGAAAATAGGACAATTGGTAGAAAAGGTTGATACTAATATAAAATACCTTGACTCTTTAGTGTCCCTAAAGAATTCTTTGTACCTTGACAAGCTTGATCTGACCATCCTACAAATAACTTTCAACATTAATTTACATATAAAGGTGAAATTTTAAAATGCCATACATGATGAGGAAAATTAACTGGCTGTAATAAACAGCTATAGTTTACTTCCTTTGAAATTCTGTTAACACTTTGGCCAATCATAGAATCATGGATCAAAAGCTAAAAGATAACTCAAAGTTCATTTGATCCAAGTCCTTTTACAGATGGGTTTGGTATATGTAATGGTAATGGGAATTTGAAGATCTTCCCTGCCCCCTAATAGGCAAAATGTGATCACATGGAGCCTGTAATGGGAGGAGTTTGCTGAAGGGTGGAACAGAGCCCACAGGAAGCTGGGAGTCAGAGCAGTTAGAGCTGGTGGGAGAAGAGGATGCACCCAAGGAGACAGCTAGGCTTGTGAGTATTTGTTTACCTCCTGCTGTGAGAGTTAGGCTTGTGAATGTTTGTTTATAGGAAGGCTAAAGGATGATGTGGCTCCCTGCTGTGCTGTGGTATATTAACTTCTGTGTGGCTAGGATGGATTTGGTTTCCTTGTGTTAGAATTTGGTTCTCTGGTGTCTGAATAAATGTTTTGCTTCTGTCTTCTATATGGAGAGTCTGTTATATTTTGCAATTCAGAATTATGCCAGCATATTTGCAGTCACCATTGGTGCTATGAATATTATGTTGGCACTACAGCATAGAAGTCCAAGAGACTGAGAATGAGAGGGCTAAACTCTACTGTGAGGTTGCCTCTTTTTCTCTAGCTAAAGCATTCTTCAATTTTTTTATGTCTCCACTTATGGAACCAGAAGCATGACTATGGTATGATGATAATAATAGTCCTTCAAAACTTTTGTAGATACATGATTTTATGCTATGAAGGATCCCTCAGTGGATGTAGTGATTTCCTAATTGTGGAGGTGAAAAATGTTCATGCCCACAGTGACTATCTATTGATGAGCCTCTCAGAATTGTTGAAACTAGTCCTTGCTTTGCTAACCTGAAAGTACTATATAAATACTATTCATAATGACAATAGCGTTGTCAAAATGCCTCAGTGTTCTAATAAAGTGCTCTGCTGATGATAAATCACACACACACACACCCCTGTGTATGTATCCCATACTCTACCCTAGATGGATATTTGTCTAACATTTGTCTAACATTTCCCAGGCCTTGCCACCTCCTTTGTTGATAATGTTTTCTTTGAAATATCCTCCCTCCTACCTCTGCCTCTCAAGAGGCTTTCATACCCTGTTTAGATCTACCTCCCATAAGAAAACTTTCCAAAGTCTCCTGAATTGATATCAGTTCATGGAATTATTGATTTAGAATTAGGTTCTTAGAAGTTATCCAGTCCAATTCTATCATTTTATAGATAAGTAAACAGTGGCTCAGTATGGTTAAGAAACTTGTTGCACAAGACCACACAGGCAGAGTCAGGATTTAAACCCAAGCCCTCTGACTATAAATCCAGCATATTTTGCATTGCCCTACACTGGTATTTTCCTCCCTTGTACCTGCAAAACACTGCATCTGCATTGATCTTATGTTTGTACTTTTCGTATTTGGTCTGCACTATGGCTAGTGGATGTACTTGTCCCATGTCCGTTACTAAGCAGGGAAGGATGATGCAATATCTTCATTCCTCATGACTCACCCACATTGCATGGCATAGGACCCATACAGAATAAACACAAATATTTTTTTGAATTGAATTGCAATAAATATCCCTTTACACATAAATTTTTACAGTTTGAAAAAGGCTTTCATGTTTGTTACTTCATTTGATCCTCATAGCATCCATAAATTATACACAAGAAGAAGGATAGTGACTTGCTCAAAACTAAATGACTGATAAATGTAAAGCGTAAAGAATAAATTGGGTCAAGGGGAAGTCTTGAAATGTTCTTTGAATAGACATGGTCTTTGTTTTTTCTTGTCCCAGGGAATGGCATTGCTTTCACCAAAGGATCTTACTGTTCCAACATGGGGGGCATCTGTCTTCCTTCTGGACCAAGCTGGATCCCTTATGAGCAATCTGATGCCATATGTTTCCTTTATGAATCTTATAGATGCTGTCAACCCTTGTGAGCAGGTCTTACTAGAATTTCCTAGAAGAGACAATCTTTATCGGGAACCAGTCAAAATTTTGTTGCTCTCCTTTGAACAAAGATATCAGAGTTCTCATTTGTGACAAATGGTACTGGGAAGAGGCGTGTAAGGAAAGCCTTCAATAGGGATGAGTTCTACAATAAGGAAAGGGTTAGAGATCTGAGGGAATAGGACAGAACTTGAGTTTTAATCCTGCCTCATGTACTTAGCAGATGCGGGAGTCTGGGCAAGTCATTTAACCTCTCTCCTTCTCAATTTCCCCATCTGTAAAATAAGGGGGTCAGGCATGATGGTTTCTATGACCTATTCCACCTCTCTATCCATGAACTTATCATCTATAAAATGGGATTAACAGCATCTGCCTTCCAAGGTTGTGCTGATGATAAAAATCAGATGATAAATGTAAAGTACTATGTAAATACCTTAAGGTATTATATAGGTATTATGTAAATATTAGCTGTTATTGCTACTGCTACAACAACAATAACTATTACTACTCTACTACTACTACTACTATTACTACTACTACTGCTACTACTACTACTACTACCACTTCTACTACTATTATTACTACACCCTGTGGTTAGAGAGAAGGTATCCTCCTTCTATCCTGTACACCAAATCATAGGATAGGCATTACAGATCATCAACCCCTTAGCCCAAAAGTATTGACATGATGATTGATAAGGGGGTAAATTGCACTTTGAAAGAGCAGTGGCCCAGGAAGCTCCACTGACCAATCTGAGGAAGGGACCATGAAGGTCATGGGAGGCAGGCAATTACAGGTTTGGACTTCCAAAGCAAATATCAAAGATTCTCTGGCTCCAGCCTAGTTCCCTCACTAAAGTTAGTTCTGCTTGCTGCTCCACAGGTGGCTCACAATGGTCTACATCTCTAGACTACTACAATCCACAAGTCACAAGCATTTTGAAGAGCCACTACCCTCAAAAGTGACTGGTTCAATATCAGTGGTGTTCTTGCTAGTGTCCACGATTGCTACCCATTCTTCTTGCCTGGATACTTAGACCCACTGTTCGCAGACTTCTTTGGCCTTAGATTTGTGAAGAAATTCCATAAATGGAAAAAATAAAATGCCATTAAGTGGGAATAAACAAAACAAATAAAATAAAAAAGAATTTAAAACATTTATAAAGAAATTCTCTGTGGCAGAAAAGGGACCAAAACTCAAAGCTTCACCAACACCATATAGAGGTGGGGCTTAGTTCTCACTTTATTTTTATTTGATCTATCCTTCCTGGCATAAGCTTCTTGGGCTGACTAATCCGCTCCCATCTAGCTCACTTGAGGGGCAGTAGGTGATGGAGTGCATAGAGCACTGGGCCTGGAGTCAGGAAGAGCTGTATTCAAATCCAGTCTCAGAAGCTTACTAGCTGTGTGACCCTGGACAATTCACTTAACCTCTGAAAGCCTCCATTTCCTCGTCAGTGAAGTGGGTAAAATGATAGCACCCTGTGTTGCCCTGATGCTCAAGGGAGATAATATTTGTAAAGCACTTAGCAGTATGCCTGGCACACAAGTCACTGTTAGTTGTCGTTGTGGTTGTGGTTGTTGTGGTTATTATTATTATTATTATAAAGCCAGGCATTGACCAGTTTCAATGGCACCTGAATGTTAATAGTGGTAGAATTAACCCTGCAGGGATGAGGAGAAGAAATGAAGAATGTTGTCATTTGGAACAAAAATTGCATAAGGTGATTTTCCCCAAACTCACACGGTTAATAAATGTCAGAGTTGGAATTTGAGTCCAAGTTCTTTGCTTCCAGATGTGGTGCTCTGCTATACCATATTTCCCTATTTTACAGATAGGGAAACTGAAGCTCAGTATAGCAAAGTTGACTAGGGTTGGATAGTTAATATGTAGCAAAGCAAGCATGATAATGTCCTTCAAGTATGTTAAGGGATTTTGCCACAAAGAAGGATTGGATTTATCTTACCTGATCTTTCCGAGCAGGACTGGGAGCACTGGATAGAACTTGATTAGAAAGACAAATTGAGGCTTGAGTAGACTCATGGAAAGACTACCTCACACTTAGAGCTAAACAGAAAGAGTTTTGCTGCCTTCAAAGTTAATGTCTCCCTTGACTAAAGGTTTTCTTTTCTTTAAAAAAAAACCATAAAACATTTTCTTTATAATAAGAAGCAATAATGATTGTGATGATATATGATATAATTCAGAAAAAAAAAATCCATGCATCTTGGTCCCCACATCAACCTGATTCACACTCCCCCACCCCTGTACACAGCATCCATGAAGGAGAATAAACACATGCTTAGAGGAACACAAAAGGAAAACACAAGAACAAGGACAGACCAGGTGATTGTGAAAATTCACACCTCTGGTTTGCAGCCTTTGATGTCCTTGGTTTCTTTATCAACAATCTGTACAAAATGAAAACCACTTTTTCACTAAATACTTCCCTTCTGGTCTTCATGTGTCTCCTGCTGGAGAAAAATCTGCTCCTCTTCTATTTTCAGACTGATGAAATAGTAATAAGCTCTCTGACCTCACAATTACCTCTGAAGGAATGCTGAGAATTTGTTAGGCTTATTATAATGACACAGGAGGTTTTCAAGTAAGTACTGGATGATAGCTTGGTAGGAATGTTGAAGAGAGATTCTTAGCCAGCAATGGATTGGTCTGGATAGCCTCACTGGTCCCTTCCATATGTAAGAGTCTGTGCTGATGAGGGATTAGATGAGGACTTTAACAGAAAAACAGGGTGGAGAATTTTAAAGGGGGATAGGGGGTGAATCAACATTGCAAGTATTTCTTTCTAGAAGTCTACTACCCAATTCCCATCTCTTTTTCATTTCCAAGCTGACATCCCTGCTAGCCCCTCTCTATTTGCAAAGCTGAGCCTGTAACAGCTGAGTCCAGTTTCTAAGACTAAACTTTTCCCAGCCATACCTCAGATGCATGCCTTAAAAGGAAGATGTTTACTCAAACTCACTCACGAGTAAGGAAAAATTGAGACCATTTTGCTCCCTTCTTCTCTCCTCCTCATCTCATATCATTGAAATGTCTTCCCCCACTATTTCTTTCACTCCTGTCTCTCCTGAAGAAGTAGCCCTTCCTCTTTGCCAAGGAAAACCTCTCTAAATGCATCCTGAATCCAATATCCTCTGATTTTCTCCAGATTACTCTCCATCATCCCTATGCTATCTCTGAACTCCAATCCCTTTCTATCTGTGGGCTTCTTTTTTGGTGCCTATAAACATACCTGTGTATCCCCCATCCATTAAAAAAAATAAAACCTTTATTGTACCCAATCAATCCTGCTAGCTACGGTACTCTATCTCTCCTCTCCTCAACCAAACTCCTTGGGAAAGCTATTCACATGGCTCTGGAGGTGAAAATGAGGCTGGTGACTTTGCACAGCCCTCCCTCTGCAGCATTTAACACTGCTAATCAACTTCTTCTCCTAGGAACTCTCTCCTCTCTGGGTATTCAGGACACTACTCACTCTTAGTCCTTTTCCTTACTAGTCTGACTACTCTTTCTCAGTCTCTTTTGTTAGACCTTTATCCATGTTGTGTCCATTAACTGTAATGATCTTCCAAGGGTTTATCCCGAGTCTTCTCTTTTCCTTCTATATGGTCTCATCACTTCCCATGGTGTCAGTGATAATCTTTATGCAAATGATTTGCAAATCCAGATTTCTGTCCCTAATCTTTCTCACGAGCACTGGTCTTCCATTACCAGCTAGCTTTTGGACATCTTGAATTGGATGCCCTGTGGACATCTCAGACTCAACATATGCAATACAGAATTCATTATCTTTCCCTCAAACCCCTTCCATCTTCCTAATTTCCCTATTATTTGGTAGGGTACCACAATCCCTTACTAACTTGAGCTTATAACCTTGGTGTTATCTTTGACTCCTCACATACTCACCTTGAATATCTAAGCTGTTCTAAGCCTTGTTCTTTTTACCTTTACAATATCTCTCATATACAGATCCCTTCTTTCTCTGCTCACGTAATCACTATCTTGGTGAAGGCTCTTATCCCTTCATACCTGGGTTCTTATCACTTCATACCTCAAGTATTGCAATAGTGACTCTAGGGTGTTGGTTGTCCCAGAGCTTAATGCATGTCAGTAAGAGGGTTGGACAACTGGCCAGAAACAGATTCTACAGGGGATCCTTTGCTGCTACTGGGTGCAGGATTCCATTGCATTGCCCATACATATTTCTGAGTTATAGTTCAAGGGCAATGAAGAGCACTAGCATCTGTGGCCACAGGAGAGTAAGGGTCTGGTCATAGTTCCAAGGCAGAGAAAAATGCTTGTGATCACTAACAAGGGAGTAGAGACTTTAATCTTAGTTCCAAGGAAGAAGAGTACTAATGCTTGCAGCTGTAGGAGAGCAGGGATGCCAAACATAGTTCCAGGACCAAAAGAAGCATTAGCATTTGTGGCTGCAAAGGAACAAGGATATTCCTAAATAAAAAGCAGAGCACAGGCCAGGAGAGCAGTGACCACACCTCTCCTTGAATAATACCACCTTGGAAGCATGAAAAACTTAATGTTATGGTTGTTATTGATCAATGATTTTAGTTACATCTGCATCTTCATAGCCTTGTTTGGGTTTTCTTGGCAGAGACACTGGAGTAGTTTTCCATTTCCAATTCCAATCAAAAACTTATAGACCCAAGAACTGAAAACAGTAGCACGAAAAATCTCAAGCTTAGGACAGTGCTTCCTCCCCTGTGGGAACAGAACCCAGATTTAAGATACAGTTGAAAGTCAAGAAATAGGATGGAAATTTTTTTAAAAGAATCTTATCATAAGAAACTGCTATGGTGACAGGGAAGATTAAGACAAACTCAGAAGGAGACAAGGAAGTCAAAATGACCAGAAGCAAAACCTCAATGATAAAATGATAATTGGACACGAGCCCAACAAAAATTCTTGGAAGAGCTCAAAAAGAATTTTTAAAATCAAATGAGTGAGGTATAGGGAAAATATGGGCAAAAAATGAAAATTATGAAAGAAAATTATGAAAAGAGAGTCAACAGCTTGGCGAAAGAGGTGCAAAAAATACTTGAAAAAAATATCACCTTAAAAAACAGAATTGACCAAATGGCAAAAGAGGTTTAAAAATCCACTAACAAGAACTACTTAAAAATTCAGAGTTGGCCAAATGAAAAAGAAGTATAAAAGTTCACTGAAGAATAATACCTTAAAAATTAGAATTGGACAAATAGAAGCTAATGACTTCATTTGACATGCAATTAAAAAAAAGTGAAAGAAAAAAGAAGAAAATGTAAAATATCTCATTAGAAAATAATTAACCTGGAAAATATATCTAGGAGAAACAATTTAAGAATTACTGAACTTCCTAAGTGCCATGAGAGAGCCTAGACATCACGTTTCAAGAAATTATCAATCAAAACTGCCCTGATATTCTAGCACCAGAGGGCAAAACAAAAATGAAAAGAATCTACTGATCACTATCTGAAAGAGATGTTAAAATGAAAACTCCTAGAAATATTATGTCCCAATTCCAAAGGTCCCATATCAAGAATACTTTAAGCAGCAAGAAAGAAATTATTCAATACTATAGAGTCATAGTTAGGATAACACAAGATTTAGCAGCTTCCACATTAAAGGAGCAAAGGGTTTGAAATACGATATTCCAGGTGGAGTCAAGATGGCAGCATAGAAGCAGGAGAACTCTGTGAGCTCCCCCCATAACCACCTCAAATACCTATAAAATATAACTCTAAACAAATTTTAAAGCTACAGAATACACAAAATGACAGAGAATCAAAGCTCCCACTGAACGCAGCCTGGCAGGGAGATGGTAAGTGTTCATTGCAGCATACTGGGAGCAGAGTCCAGCCCCATGCAGTTTTAGTCTCAGGGTGGCCAAGACAAGCTGTGGCTGGAACATTCAGGAGAGTGGATCACTGGTAGCTGTAGCAGTTTCCAGAATTATCAACCCATAAGAGCCAAAGACAAAGTGAAAGGTCAGTGGAACTTGGCTAAATTTGGGGGAGAGGAGCGGGTACAGCTTTCTACCCCCAGAGCAAAGCCCACCTCCACATGGCTGCCACAGAGCTCCTGGCCTGCAGATTGCAGAGAGGCTTAATGACCATTCAGAGGCTATGTGCTCTTGTCTTAACCTGTCTGGATCAGGATCACAGTCTTGGGTGGTGGTTCTGAGGTGCGTGACCAGTGAACCAAAGCTGGTGGGGGCTGTAGAGACAGCAGCCTCCTAATAACTCTGGCAGCTGTGAAAACCACAGTGATTTGGGACAAAGCTCTCCCCTCAGAAAGCAGAGTCCTACAGAGCCCAAAAGTCAAGTAATTGACTGGCAACATGAGCAAGCAAAGGAAGCAAAGCAAGAACAGAAATCCAACTTTAGACTCCTTTTTTGGGGACAAAAAGGATCAAAGTATGGAATGGGCAGAAAACAACACAGTCAGAACTCCTCAATCAAAAGCTTCCAAGAAAAATGTAAGCTGATTACAGGCCATAAAGGAGCTTAAGAAGGATTTTGAAAACCAAATAAGACAAGTGGAGGAAAAATTGGGAAGAGAAATGAGAATGATGCAAGAAAATCATGAAAAGAGAGTTAACAACCT
>CM053581.1:148314883-148343062 GCA_028627135.1 Pseudochirops cupreus | reverse complement strand
GGGGCAAGGGGATGAGAGGGGGGATGATGGAGGAGAGGGAAGGGTTGGGGGGAGGGTTGTTAGAAGCACACACTTCTGTAAAGGGACAGGGACAAAGAGAAGAGAACAAGTAGGGGAAGGGATAGGAAGGAGAGAAATATAATCAGTTTTTTACAATATGTCCATTGTGGAGATGTTCTGCATAATTACACATGTATGGCCTGTATTGAATTGCTTGTCTTTCCAGTGGGGATGGGTGACAAGGGAGGAAGGGAAAGAATCTAGAATTTAAAGTTCTAAAATTGAATGTTAAAAAAAAATATATATATATATATAATTATTATTATTATTTACATGCAACTGGGAAATAAGATATACAGGCTGTGGTAGGGAGATCCATCTTGCCCTACAGAAAGTCAGAATGGTGATGGGGAGGATATAGGAGAGAGCAGATTGGGGGAGGGGGTATACAGTGAGACCATTGTTTTCAGGTGGTGGGTAGGGGAAAGACCAGGAGAAAATTTGTAACTCAAAATCTCATGGAAATGAATGATACAAACTAAAAATAAACAAAAGTTAATTTTTTAAAAAAGAAGAAAGAAATATGATATTCCAGAAGGCAAAAGAGTTAGGATTACAACCAAGAATAAACTACACAGTAAAACTGAGTATAATAATTCAGGAGAAAGAAAGGAAAATTTAAAGAAAATTTAAAATTAAAAAAAAAAGAAAATTTAAAGACTCCCAAGAATTCCTAATTTAAAAACCAGAGTTGAATAGTAAATTTGATTTCCAAATATAAGAATTAAGAGAGTTGTAAAAATAAAAAATAAAGAAATATCAATAAGGACTCAATGAAGTTAAACTACTTATATTTCTATATAGAGAGACGATATTTGTAACTTTTCTTTTGTCTTTTTGGAGGGGAGAAGGCAGGGCAATTGGGATCAAGTGACTTACCCAATGTCACACAGCTAGTAAGTGTTAAGTGTCTGAGGCCAGATTTGAATTCAGGTCCTCCTGACTGCAGGACCAGTGCTCTATTCACTGAACCACCTAGTTCCCCTATTTATAAAGTAAGAGAACTTTATAATTATTAAGACAGTTAGAAGTACACATAAACAAAGGATATGAATTGACTACAATGTAACAATCCAAAAAATAAATTAAAGAGCAAGAAAGCAAGGGGTACTGAGAAAAAGTAAGAAAGAGGAAGAACAGATAAAAGAAAAATGAAGAAAGTGAAAAAATATGCTTCAATATTCATTCAGACATCATCAGTTTCTTGTTTT
Source organism: Pseudochirops cupreus (assembly GCA_028627135.1). Lineage (NCBI taxonomy): Eukaryota > Metazoa > Chordata > Mammalia > Diprotodontia > Pseudocheiridae > Pseudochirops > Pseudochirops cupreus. The sequence continues at coordinate 148,341,791 of CM053581.1, read as the reverse complement.
TGTAACACGGCTCATATGTAAATATCTTTTGCGGGATTTCACATATTTAATTGATATCACACTTCTTGATTTCACAACTGATGTGGAAGGGTAGGAGGAAGGAAGAAAATTCAGAGCTCAAAAAAATTTGTAAATGAATGTTAAGAATAAATTATTTTTTTTTAAATAGAAAGATTAATTTTTTAAAAACCTGTTATGAAGGAAATGGCTTCCCTTCTGAATCCCTTAAAGTTATACCCCTAAACCAGAGATACTTAAGGAGCATAGTAGATATAATTCTAGTCAGATATTCCTTTTGAAACGTAGAGAAAAGAGTATCCAGCCTTGTGGTACTCCTGGGGTCTACTTTCCTCAAACTGCCTTGTTGTCAGAACAAGCATGATCTCTGGCTCTCATCCTCTCTTCATAAAAGGAATGGATTTCAGAGATATCTTTCCCTATACATGTCACAGTGTCAAAATTACATATTCCTATGACTCTATCCCCAAATGAATTCCTTTCAGGAAGTCAGATTTAGAGCTATTAGGAACTTTAAAAAGATTAGATCTAAACTTTTCCTTGTCCAGATAAGGAAACTGAGTCATAGAACATTTAAGTATCTGAAGCAGAAACTGAAGGCTTTTCTGACTCCAAATCCTGAATCCTTTTCCTTACGTATCGACATCGTTGCCTTTCAACATCACTCCACCCTGTTGTACAGACAGAATTCTTACTGTTACTATGTGTTGCCCCGTAACAGAAAAGTGCACTTTTCTTGGACTCAAAAGACCTGAGTCTAAATCCTAGTTATTCTGCTTGCCATTTGGTATGTATTAGAGAGATATTATCTTCTCCAAAGTGAGAAAATCACAAAATCTCAAAGCTGGAAGATCTCAGAGACCAAAGTCCATTTTTGAGCAAAATCATTTTGGCATTAACTCTGGGTTCTTAAAGACCATGCTAATGGAATATTTTTGTCTTCATTGTTGTTCGATCCTCATGACCCCATCTGAGATTTTCTTGGCAAAGATACTGGAGTGGTTTAACATTTCCTTCTCTAGCTTATTTTACAGATGAGGAAACTGAGGCAAATAGGGTTAAGTGACTTGCCCAGGGTCACACAGACAGAAAGTATCTGAAGTCAAATTTGAACTCAGGTCTTATTGACTCCAGAGCTGGAGTTCTATCCACTAAGATGCCTAGTTTCCCTAAAGCACTGACAAGTCCTGCTAAACAGGAAATGGATTGAAAGTCAAGATAATTCGTTAATATTCTATAATATGAACTCCCACCTAATTACATTCAGAAGTCTTTTCCTGATTGTTGGTCACAGGCAGTGATATACTTATGGTTGAGGAATTTTGCCCCAGAGTGACAAATTTAGGTGATTTTGACAGTACTTTCAGTCCGTCAGAGGGATAAAAGCCACAAAGTAGTTAATAAATGAAAAAGTGGTGGAGAAGGCAGAGTAGATGATAGAGTTCTATGTCGTCTCCCCCTCTCTGCTTCCCTATTCCCAGGTCAAACAACACCACCTTTCCCCCCATCCACCCCGACTCCCACTCCCATACACGCAAGGTAGGGAGTGAAATAAGTTGTAACATGAATTTTTTCATGAGGAACTATGGGCAAGAGGAGGTTAAAATAGCTCTCATTTGTTGCTGGTAACATATTTATGCCCTTGGGGAGAAATGCAGATTAACATTGTTAAAGCTCTCTTTACCCAGTGTCCTTGGCCCTCACCTGACTGAGTCTTAGCAGAATAGGTTTTAGCTAGTCACTAAACTCCAATTCCTAGAATCCTGTGCGAATTAACCCTTCCGGGGAGGGTCCGGAAATGGACCAATTGCGACACGAAGGGCAGGTTATTTTTCCAGTTTCTCCAGCCTACCTATTTCAGCAGTGGCCTCACTCTCTCCTTAAGCTGCCAGGTAAGTGAGTATTGTTTCTGGGTCAGATTGTGTCCACTTGAATGGGGTGCAACTGGCCTTGGGGCCATAAATATCTATCTCAAAGTAACTTGTCCTAACACTAGTCAACTCAAAACACCCTCCTCTCCCGAAAATCTTACTGGTTCTGGGCCCTGAAGACCAATACTTAACTATAGCCCAATCTGTGTCCTCCTCCCCACCCCAGACTCACCAATGGCTAAATACCTCTAATTGCTGTTTAGGACAAGGAACTGTGTCCAGGGTAGCTGACCTTTGCACTGTAGTGCAGCTGAAAAACTCTTCACTAAAATCAAAAGATCTGGATTCAAATCCTGACTTTTATTGCCTGTGTAACTTTGAGTGACTTCACTTTTTCTTTTCCTCATGTGTGAGAAAATGAGAAGGGTGGTATTGATTAACTCTGAAGTTCTAAATTCTGTGATCCATTTGATTGAGATTCCATGAAAAGTAGGGGCAAAATCCCAAGAGCTACTTTCTTAGGTTTACCAGATCCAATATTATTGTATAAGACCAAAAGTTAGACCCATGACTTCAAACACTGAATTTCTCTACTTAGTCTTACCTTCCCACTGCTTTGCTCTATATTTTTTATATTATTTTTGAAATGATTTTTATTTAATTGCATATTTTCCAATTACATGAAAAAAAAGTTTAGCAATCTTTTTTTTTTAATTTTGAGTTCCAAATTCTCTCCTTCCTTCCTGTCCCTCTCCTGTCCATGAAAAGGCAAGCAATTTTGTTTCAATGATACATATGAGGTCATACAAAGCATATTTCAGTATTAGCCTGTTGCAAAGGAAAACACAAACCAAATAAAACAATACAAATAAAGACAGTAAAAAGAAGTATGCTTCAATTTACATTCAGAGCTCAGCAATTTTGTCCCCGAAATTTTTTATCATGAGTCCTTTGAAATTGTCTTGGATCATTATCTTGATCAGAGTAGCTAAATCTTTCCCAGTTGATCTTCCTTACAATATTATTGTGACTATGTACAATATTCTCCTGGTTCTGTTCACTTCACTTTGTATCAGTTCATATAAGTCTTCCAATTTTTTTTGGAGATCCCTGCTCATCTTTTCTTGGAGCATAATAGTATTCCATCAAAATCATATACCGCTATTTACTCAAACATTACTCATTTGATGAGCATCCCCTCAATTTCAAATTCTTTTCCAGCACAAAAAAAAAGAGCTGCTATAAATATTTTTTGTACAAAGAGGCTCTTTTCCCTTTTATTTCTTTGGAATATAAACCTAGTAGGGGTATTACTGGGTCAAAGGGCATGCAGAGTTTTATAGCCCTTTGGAGATAGTTCCAAATTGTTCTCCAGAGTGGTTGAACTAGCCGTGACCTAGAGCATTAGTGTCCCAATTTTCCCACATCCCCTACATTTGTCATTTTCCTTTTCTTTCATGTTAGCCAATATGGCAGGTGTGAGGCGGTATCTCAAAATTGTTTCAATTTCATTTCTTTGTAATTGCAGAGCATTTTTTCATGTGACTATGGATAGTTTTGATTTCTTTGTATGAAAATTGCCTCTTCATATACTTTGGCCATTTATCAAATGAGAATGGCTCTTATTTTTATAAATTTGTCTCAGTTCCCTATATGTTTGAGAAAAGAGGTCTTTATCAGAGAAATGCTGCAAATTTTTCTCTAATTTACTGTTTTCTTTCTAGTTTTTGGCTGCATTATTTTGTTTTGCAGAAGCTTTGTAATTTTATATAACCAAAATTAACTTTTAGTTCCCATAATCCCCTCTAGCCCTTGCTTAGTCATTAATTCTTCCCTTTTCCATAGATCAGATAGGTACATTTTCCCATGTTCCCCCAATTTACTTACAATAACATCCTTTATGTTTAAATCATCTATCCATTTTGACCTTATCTTTGTATACATGTGAGATGTTACTCTGTACCTAGCTTCTGCCAAACTATTTTCCAGTTTTCCCAGCAATCGCTATCAAGTGTTGCATTCTTACCCCAAAAGCTTAGATCTTTGGATTTTTCAAACATTAGATAACTGTAGTCATTTACTACCATGTATTGTGCACCTAACCTATTCTACAGATCCACCACTCTATTTCTGAACCAATACCAGATTGTTTTAATCATTACTGCTTTATAACACAGTTTAAGATCTGGTACTCTTAGACCACCTTCCTTCACATTTTTTTTTCATTGATCACCTAGATATTTTGGACCTTTTGTTATTTCAGATGAATTTCTTATGATTTTTTCTAACTCTATGAAATAATTATTTGGTAGTTTGTTTGGTACTGAATAAGTAAATTCATTTAGATAGAATTGTCATTTTATTATATTGGCTCAGCCTACCTATGAGCACTTAATATTTTTCCAATTTTTGAGATCTGTCTTAGTTTGTGTGAAAAGTATTTTGTAATTGTATTCATGTAATCTCCAGATTTGTCTTGGTAGGTAGACTTCCAAATATTTTATATTATCTAGTTATTGTAAATGGAATTTTTCTTTCAATCTCTTCCTACTGGACTTTGTTAGTAATATATAGAAATGTTGATGATTTATGTGGACTTATTTTATATCCTGCAACTTTACTGAAGTTGTTGTTTCAACTCATTTTTTTAAAATTCCCTAGGATTCTCTAAATTATACCATCATATTATTTGCTGAGAGTCATAACTTTATTTCCTCATTGCCTATTTTTACTCCACCATTTTTTCCTAATTGCTATAGCTATAATTTTCAGTACAATATTGATTATTAGCAGTGGTAATAGACATCCTTACTTCACCCCTAATCTTATTGATAAGACTTCAAGTTTATCCCTATAACAGTTGTTCTTGGTTTTAGATAGATACTACTTATCATTTTAAGACAGGCTCCATTGATTCCTGTGTTTCTTTGTGTTGTTAATGGGGATGGGTGTTGTATTTTGTCAAAGCTTTTTTCTGCATCTATTGATATAATCATATTATTTTTGTTATTGTTATTGATGTGGTCAATTATGCTGATAATTTTCCTAATATTGAACCAGCTCTACAATCTGGTTATAAATACAACCTAGTCATAGCATAGAATATTTGTGGTATACTGATGTAATCTCCTTCTAGTATTTTATTTTAAAATTTTTCCATCAATATACATTAAGGAAATTGGTCTGTAGTTCCTCTGTTTTTGTTCTCCTTGTAATAGCTATCAAAACCATATTCATGTCATAAAAAGGAATTTGGTTGTACTCCTTCTTTAGCTATTTTTAAAAATAGTTTATATAGTATTGAGATTTAATATTTCTTAAATGTTTGGTAGAATTTACTTGTGAATCTATCTGATCTTGGCTGTATTTTCTTATTGAGTTCATTTACAACTTGTTCTATATCTTTTTCTAAGATAAAATTATTTAAGTTTCAACTTCTTCTTCCATTAATCTGGGCAGTTTATATTTTTGTAAATATTAATCCATTTCACTTAGGTTCTCAGTTTTACTGGCATATAATTGAGAAAAATAACTTCTAATGATGACTTCAATTTTATTTTGTTTAGTGATAAATTCACTCTTTTCATTTGTGATACTAGTAATTTGGCTTTCTTTTTTTTTTTAAATCAAATTAATGCTTTACTACTTTATTGGGTTGTTTTTGTTCTTGTTATTAAGCCATCTCCTAGTTTAATTTATCAGTTTGATTTTTTTTACTTTAAATTGCATTAATTTCTCCTTTTATTTTCAGAATTGTCTTTTTGATGTTTAAATTGGTGCATTTTATCTTATCCTTTTTCTAGTTTTTGGTTGTGATTGTTGTTGTTTGGGTTTTTAGGAGGGAATTTTTGTTATTGAATGCCCAATTCATTGATCTGCTCTTTTTTTCTTTTATTGATGTGAGAATTTATGCATATAAATTTTCCCCGAAGTACTACTTTGACTGCATCCCACAAATTTTGAAATGTTGTCTCATTGTTATCATTTTCTATAATGGCAAGCAATATGATATCAATTACATATGTGAAATTGTATAAATCATATTTCCATATTAGCTACAATTCAAAAAGGAACATAAAAATGAAGTGAGAAAATTAAACTCAGAGTTTAATCAGTTCTCCCTCTAGAGGTGGGTGGCATTTTTTCAACATGAGTCCTTTGAAATTGGCTCATTTTATTGCTTAGAGTAGTCAAGTCTTTCACAGTTGATCATTATTACAACATTGTTGTTACTATGCACAATGATCTCCTGGTTCTTCTCATTTCACTTTGAATCAGTTCATATAGGTATTGTCATGGACTTTTTTTCTGAAACCACCCCCTTCATAATTTCCCACAGCACAATCGTACTCCATCGCAATCATATGTCCAACTTGTTTAGACATTCCCCAACTGATTAGCATCACCTCAATTTCCAATTTTTTGCCACCATAAAAAGAGCTGCTAAAAATATTTTTATATGAAGAGGTTCTTTTACTTTTTGTTTAATCTTGTTTGAGTATGGACCCAATACTGTTATTGCTGGATGAAAGGCTATGCATAGATTTATAGCCCTTTGGGGCTATAAACTATAATCAAGAATGATTGGACCACCACTTCACAAACATTTCATTAATATATATAATTCCCCTGAGAATTTATCATTTCTGATATGTATGAGATGGTATATCAGAGCTGATTTAATTTGTCTTTCTCTAATCAATAGTGATTTAGAGCATTTTTTCATATGTTGATAGATAGCTGTTCTGAAAATTGCCCATTTATATCCTTTGACAAATTATCAATTGGGGAATGTATTTTATTTTTATAATTTAATTCAGTTCTATATTTAGTAAATATTTGAGAAATGAGGACTTTATCAGAGAAATTTGCTATAAAATTTTTTGATGTTACTTCATTATCTATGGAACCTTTTAGAAACATTTTCCTGATTATCTCTTTTGATTAGGTCTTTTTTTTTTTTTGCTTCTGCTCAAAGATCATGTTCAATATCCTCTCCTCTCCTCCCTCCCTTTTTTATTCCTCCCCTTTTTTTAGCTAAGCAGAAGCATATTAGATTCTGCTCCAATCATTTATTTTAACTTTGTGTGTCTCTGTTTCAGATGTATTTCTTTAAAACAATATATTGTTGGATTCTGGTTTCTAATCCATTCTGCTAATTGCCTCGATTATATGGGTGAGTTGATCCCATTCACATTTATAGTTATTATTACTAACGGTACATTTCCCTCCATCCTGTTTTCTGCAGTGTATCTTTCTCTCTCTCTTTTTACTCTGTCCCTCTTCTAAAGTCTGTTTTAATTCTGACCATTGCTTTCTTTCATATGCCTTCCATTTTATCACCTCCACCCTTTCTTTTATTCCCTTCCTCTCCTACTTCCATATGAGGTAAGATAGATTTCTATTACCAATTGAGAATGTAGATATATAGTCCCTTCTTTGAACCAATTTAGACATGAGTGAGATTCAAGTATTACTTTCCTCACATGCAGTTTTCCCTTCTGTTTAAAAGTTCTTCCTTGAGCAATTCTTTAATGTAAAATAATTTTCTCCTTCCCCCTTCTCCCAGGGTATCCTTCTTTCTCACCTATCCACTTTTGATATCATCCCAAAATAATTGAATCATTCCTGTACCCTCATTCTATGAAGAATCCTTCTAACTCCCCTAATAATGATGAATTTCTTATAAGATACATGTATTATCGTCTCATAAAGAAAGCTAAATGGTGTAAACTTATTGAGTCCCTTATGAATTCCCTTTCATGTTTACTTTTTCATGCTTCTCTTGAGTCTTGTTTAAAAATAAGATTTTCTGTTCATCTCTGATCTTTTCATCAGGAATTCTTGAAAATCCTCTATTTCATTCAGTATCCATTTTGTGGTTGTTGTTAAAAGATTTTACTTAATTTTGCTGGGTAGTTTATTCTTGGTTGTAAGCTTAAATTCTTTGTGTACCAGAATATCATATTCTAAGTCCTCTGCTCCTATTTTATGGAAGTTGCTAAAGCTTGTGTGATTCTGATTGTGGCTCCATGGTATTTGAATGGTTTCTTTTCTTGTTTAAAGTATTTTCTTTTTGATCTAGGAGCTCTTGAATTGGGTTATAATGTTCCTAGGAGTTTTCATTTTGGAATTTCTTTCAGGTGGTGATAGTTCAATTCTTTCCATTTCTATTTTACCCTCTGGTTTTAGGATATCAGGGCAGTTTTCCTTGATTTTTTTTTTAAATCCTGGTCTTTTTTTATCATGGCTTTCAGATAATCCACTAATCTTAAATTAACTCTTTTTGATTTATTTTCCAGATCAGTTGTTTTTCCCATGAGATAGTTTACATATTATTCCATTTTCCCCCTTCATTTGACTTTGTTTTATTGTTTCTTGATTTCTCATGGCTTCCACTTGCCTAATTCTGCTTTTTAGGGATTTCTTTTCCTCAGTGAATTTTTGGATTCTTTTTCCATTTGACCAATTCTTCTTTTTAAGGTATTATTTTCTTCAGTTATTTTTTGTACCTCTTTTAGGACATTGTTAATTATCTTTTCATCATTTTCTTTCCTTACTATCATTTCTTTATCTAATTTTTCTTCTACCATTCTTATTTGATTGTGAAAATCACTTTTTAACTCTTCTAGCATTTCTTCTTGGACTTTTATCCAATTCACTATTGGAGGTGGAGGGGTTGATACTTTGCTTGTGGCTATTTTGACTTCATTTTCTTCCTTTGGTGTTTTTCTTGATCTTCCTTGTCACCATAGTAGTTTTTTATGGTCAAATTATTTTTTTTCTTGTTTGCTCATTTTTCTACCCTGTTTCTTAAGTTGGAACTTTAATGTTAATGTTGGGCTCTGTTCCAGAGTGAGGGGTGAGGGTCGGGGAGATCTCAAGGTTCAGACTTTTTTGAACTGCTGCTTTAAGAGCTAGTTCTGGATATTTGGAGCTTTTCAGTGCTTCCAAGGAGGTGTGATCTGAAGAGACATATGATCCCTGCTTTCTTGGTCTATATTCCAGTCCTTACCCAAGAAGGGACCCTGGTCCCTTGGGATTTCAATCAGTACTGCCCCTCAAGGCTGATGCCTCCTCTTGACTGAAAGTACTCCTCTTTGTCCTTGAACTGTGACCCAGAGGTATATATAGGCAATGGAGTTGCCAAACAGTATATGGTCCTGTATCTAGTACTAGCATAGGAATACACTGTAATCTCTTTCTGACCAGTTGCCAGGCCTCTTACCATCTTTGACTTGAGGGCACCTAAAGCTGCTGCTGCTTCCATTTCTACCACCTAGTTCCACCACTGGTGTTTCATCCACATGGGCTCCAGGCAGTTTCTTCCCCCACATCACAGATCTCTCTTTCCAACCTCTTATGTGTCTTGGGTTGGAAAAATGCCTTACTCTGATGTTTTGTTGACTGTGTCGATACAAAATTCTATTTGAGACATTATTTTAAAGTTGTTTGGATGGGAATGTTGGGAGAGATCAACTTTCTCTATTCTGCCATCTTGGCTCTATCCCTAGAAGTCAGCTATGCTCTATAGACATACAGATGTGAGCAATAGTCCATCTGGGCTACAGAAGACTAGTGTTAGGGAAAATTCAAATTGGTCTGTGTTCATTAAATATCCACTATGTGGAAAGGAAGAATGGTACAAGAGAAAACACTGGATTTGGAGTTGGAGGATGGGTTTGATTTCTGGTTCTTTTTCTTACTAATTGTGTGATGTTGGACAAATCACTTTTCTTTTCTGGAACTCAATTCTTCCTCTATAAAATTAAGGGGTTGGATTTGGAGATTACAAGATCTATTGCCAGTAGAAGTCCTATAATCCCTCCAGTATGCTAAAGGAAAAAGAAATATAAGACATGAGTTTTCTTTGTCCTAAAAGAGCTTACAATTTGCAGTACAACCCAGGTGAGCATGACCCCCAAGTAAAAATACAGGTTGTGACCTCTCCCTCCAGCCAAAAACACTATATGGTCATTCTCACAACTGATACCACCCTAAGGGCCAGTTTCCTCCAGGGAGTATCACAATACAATGACAGGGAACTGAAATATTCCAAAGGGAAGTCAAAGCATTACAAGGATTAGAGACCAGGAACCTTCCACTCATCTACTATATATCAGTGGAACTGCTCTTCCCTGACGTCCCCTCTTACTACTAAACTCTCAACTCTTCTTTTCTCTTGGTACCAGTGATACTGACTCCCTGGCTGCCTACAAATGTTACCCTTCTCTTCCCATCCCCAACATCCTATTCTCTCATCCTGATCCTCATCTATCTCAATCTAAACTCTTCTATGATCCAGTCCAGCTCTTTCTGCCTCTTCTATTGTGCTGTCTGGAATTCCTGTTCCATAATGAACAAACTTCCCTCCATTTGAAACACCTTCATTTCATGCTTCTTCCATTTTCTGACAATTACAAACACCTGATTCCCCCAGATGACACTATATCCTTTTCATAATTCCAGAACACCAGGACACCAGTATATATTCTCTCATACTGTTGTTTCCCCTACAATGCACAAGATTTGCTAAAGTGAAGTCAGAATATTCCTTGCTTCCCACTGCTAAATTCCTCCTCTCCCTCTACCACTTTCACTAAACAACTTTTCCTCTTTTAAGGTTTGCTCTACCCAGAAGTGTGCTGGAGCCAGATTGAACCAGCTCCCAAGAATTGATTATTAAATTTTCAGTGTGAGCATTTACACCTCAGAAGTAGGTAAATGCTACAAATCAGGGCTTTATTTCTTGTTTGGTTGATTGTCTAGATGTAAGAAAGTGATGGAGAAAATGTCAATAACATAGATTAAACTTAAAATTATGTTGCGTGTACAAGTTTTTTTGAAAGTCAGTTGTTAAATATTTATCAGCTCACACATGGCTCTACCCAAGAACATCACCCAGTCCAGATCCTGGTAGCAGTTATCTACCAGACCCCAGATCATTCTCTCCTTTCTCAAGGTTCATATGTTCTTCTCAACCTTAGCTCATGCTGTTGTATGAAGAGAATTGAACATGATTATATATGTTATTATTCCTTTAAATACTATGATATTTCAGCCCTTCCCTTTAACTCCCATGATAGATTTCTCTACTCCATCTAAACCATACTCAGGCATGGTCACAACCTTGTTCCTGTCATCATTCACAAGTGGCCCACTTTCATGATCAAGAACTCTTAAATTTTGCAATTTGATTACAGTGTCTTGTCATTCAATCTGTCTCCATGCCTTATGTCTCCTAAAGCTATTTTTCATCCTCATTTTGACCTCCAAGCCATTGATTTCTCAATATTTTCCCAGGACATCATCTAAGCTCTGGTTTCCCTTTCTTCCCTTCTAAACTTTAAAACTAGTTGGTTTACCTTTATGTTATCTAATCTTAATTGGGCTCTAACTAATTCTTTCACACTCCCCACAGCATTTCTTCCAAACTTCCACTCAGGTCTCCCATACTACCTCCTCCCCTGACCCTTTCAGTTGAGAGCATTATCTCATATTTCACTTAAAAAATAGGGGCTACACGCTCTGATTTCCTTTTTCTTCCTTTCCATACCTCTCAAAATCCCTTTACATCATCCCTTATTCTTTTTCAATTACATGAGCTTCTGAAGAAAAAAAGCCACTTTCTTCATCAACACCAACTTCTCAGCCACTTTGCTATATCAATATCAGGGTCCCACTGTGTAATTGTGGATATACCCCAAATTTGGTCCTAGACCCTCTTATTTCTCCATATTCTCTTCCTTGGTGACCTCATTAGCTTCTATGGATTTAATTATCATCTCTTTGAAGATGATTCACATACATGATATATAAATATCTATTTATTAGCTAGGTGACAGAGTAGATAGAGTGCTAGATCTGGAGTCAGTAAGACCTTAGTCCAAATCCTGCCTCAGACATTTAAATGCCTATGTGACCCTGAGAAAGTCAAGATTATAAGCTCTTTGAGATCAGGGGCTATATTTTGCCTTTCTTTGTATCTTCAGTGATTAGTACATTCCTATAACATACTTGGCACTTAACAAAATCTTCTTGGTTTGATTTTACTTAACCACTGTCTGCCTCAGTTTCTTCACCTATAAAAATTGGGATAATGATACTAGCTATCTCACAAGGTTATTATCTCACAATATTGATGATAAACTGAGATAATATGTCACTTTTCAAAATTAAGGTACTATATAAATGCTACTGATTGTTATGTGTGTGTACATGTAACATACACACACACAAAACACCTTGGTATCATCATATTTTATTGCCAAATAAAATCATCAAAATAAAAACATCAGCAAGGCCCTCTTCTAGGATTTCTGTGCAGATACCAGAGAAAATCCTCCTTCAGGGCTTCTGAACCAACAGCCAGGTTCCAGGACCTCTGCAACAGCAGCACTGTCCTTCACCAGCAGGTGAATCTGGCAAAACAACATCAAAACAGACAGACAAAATACTGGTATTACAGCCATGCCTCCTCAGTTCTTGGCAGTTCTCAAAAGTCCTGGGCAGTTCCAATGGGCTCTCAGCAGTCTTTCTCTCAACAACTCAGGCTCCCCGATACTGGATACTAGTCTCCCAAAGTCCTTCTGGCTTTCTCTAGGCTTGGGCCTCTCTCCCAATTCACGCTCCTCCCAGTTCAGCCCTCTCTCTTCAAGTCAACAAGTCCATCCCACAAGTGGAATTCACGAGCTCTGGGTTTTAACACTCAACCCAAAAACCAAGCCAACACAGGGGGAATCTCCAAATTCCATTACCATTACAGTGTCCCACAGGATTTTGTCCTGGGCCCTCTTTGTTAGGGACAGGGTTTAGGGGTGCTCAAGACCCCAAACTATCAACACACTGGGTCCTGCCAAATGAATTCAACTCAAGTCTTCTCTCAGCCAAAGTAAAGCAAAGTTTATTAAAAATTTGCCATGATGGGTAGATTCTTAAGGAGCCTAAGTATATGTGAAGCTCATATTGACAAGCAGACCAGAATAATCTGACACAGAGTGAGTCTGCACTAGATTGAATTCTCAGCCCCTTTATGGAGGCAAAATGGATCTTATATATGTAAACATGGTGGGAGGATTTAGGGGTAGTTTAGAGGAGGAGTTTGAGGAGGATCTTGAGAAGGAGCATGAGGAAGTACTTAGTCAAATGGAAATCTATAATTTACAGCTCCATATTTCTTCTTTTCATTAACAATCTTTCAAATACTAAAAAAAAAAACACTACTTTTTTTTTTTTTTACTGCAAACAGATTGCAATATATAAAGACAGAAACTTGGCTATGGACAGTGATACTACCAGAGGTTTAGTTTGTTTCTTTTTTTTTTTTTTTTTTACCATTTTGCTCATTTGCTTATACATAAAGTTCTGACATCTGCCTTTCATGTGTTATAATCTGCTTCATGTACCCAGCTGGGACTCCTCCCCTATCATTTTTCTCCCTACCACTTCACCTCTGAGCTTCCTCACTTTCTATCAGTCTCCAAACCATCTCCTCGTATGCTGCTCCCACTTATTACCTGCCGTCTTCCTCTGAAATTGCCAATAACAGCTAGATATTTGAGAATAAAAAATTATTCTCTGAAGAGCAACCCATTGTCACACTAATTAATACTAACAAAATAGAATGAATGAACAGTAATAAATTATTCAGTTTTATAATCATAAAACTACATTTGAAGAATTTTTATGTTTAGATTTAAAATATACTATTATCTGTTTTATTACATTTTTATTTATTTTGTTAAATATTTCCCAATTATATTTTAATCTGGTTCAATCTGCCTTTGGGAGCATTGTAGACCACACACAGTCCATGGACCACATGTTTGATAGATCTGGTCCAGTCAAACTGATCCTCTTACTATTCTCTACAAATGATGCTTCATTTCTGTTTTCTGTACTTTTATACTGGCTATCATTCATTCCTGGAATATACTTTCTCCTTATTTCTCCCTCTTTAATTACCTAGCTTCCTTCAAAACTGACCTCATGTGCCACAACACAAGAAGCATTTCCTAATTCATTCAGTTTTCTGAGATTTTCCTCATTACTTTGCAATTATTTTCAATATATTATATATGTTTATATTTTCTCTCCAGATAGAAGGTAAATTATAGAGCAAGAAAGTGTTTTCGTTTGTATATTTCCTGTGCCTAGCATGTATCAGGCACTTAACAAAGATTTATTGATTTACAAATTGGTGAATTGGTTGAAATTTCATCTTTAAAGAACTCTCTGGAGAATGAATATTGACATTTTCTGAAGAGTGTCTGAACAGCTGAGTTTTCTGGGCAGCTGAGAGTTTATTCCTTTAAGCAGCAAAACTATTCTTGTTATAACCACATTGCATGCAAAATGTGCCAAAACATGTGGTTTTTTTATTTATCTCTTCATGTTCCTTTTGTGCACTATAGATAGAATGTAATTTAACCCCCTTTTTTGAGGTCTCAGGGATATAATCATGAACAATAATTGTCTTTTCCTTTAATAACCTCAGGAGTCAATGAGGTATATATTACCTTGACACTGAATCTTTTTTGAGTTTATTTTTATCAGTTTTTATAGATTTTCTATCTCCTTCGTCACTGTCAGACTGCCAGAATCTGCTTCATGATGTTTTCAGCATGCTTGCCTATAGAAGCCCCTTCACCTTATTTAAGATCACTGCTATTTAATCTTCCATAGGCTTAATAATCATATAACTAAGTTTGTTAGTACTGTGTGTAAAATAAGAGTAAATGAACTCTGAGCAAGTTCCTGAAAGGCTCTACTATGAAAAAGATTGATGAATCTAAAGTGATTGGGCCATCAAGTAACTCTGCATGATTTGGGGCAACATTTTGGAGAAGTACCCAGTCAATCAATCAATCAATCAGCAATCAGATCAATTAACTTGCTTTTATTAAGTATAAGTGGAGATATAAAAACATAAATAAAACTGTTTCCATCCTCTGAGAGCTTACATGTGTACATATATGTATATACATGTAAATATATATAAATTAAGCATATGCAAAATAATACAAATACAAGATAATTTATTTGGAGGGACAGCACTAGCAGTTGGGAGGATCAAGTCAGGCTTTATGGAAGAAGAATTATATGAATTGAACTTTGAAGGCAACTAGGGATTCTCAGAGTACAAGTTTAAGTAAGGTGTTCCTAAAGTCTAATTTAGGTCTCTGAAGTCTCATCCTTTTCAATGCTTGCCCCTCTGGAGCTTGTGGGAGGGAACACACAGGCAGCCTTAGCCCTATGATCTGCTGACGTGGAACATAAGGCAAACCCAGTGTTGCAGTTTCCACTTTACTCCTGGATACAGCCCTGGGCAGATTGCTGGGGGTGACCAAAGGGAAGAACTGGGGCCCTGGGAAAGAACACTAAGCCCTATTGCATTGCCCCACTTGTGGTAAGAAGTATTCAATGAAGGGAATTATAGGGAGGGAGTTTGGGGAGTTGGGTACTTTGAGATAGTGAATTCCCATTGTGGAGAAAGGAGAGGGAAAACACAGGGAAAAGTAAACTGTGATCATTTTCCAAACTATTACCAAGATGGTTATTGCCATTTTTATGAGGAAGGCAATCTACTTGATCAGCACCCATTATTCTATAGAATTGTAGCATAAGGATGGACACAGTATGTTCATTCTTTGTTGAATTAGTAAATGTTTGTAAATGTATTCTTTTGCACACCTACTGTGAGCTACTTACTCAATTAAGTAATGTTCCAACATAGCTGCTCACCTCAAGAATCTTACATTTTATTAGAGGGGGGAGATGCTTATGTGAAGTAGTAAATATGAAGTATATACAAAATAAATCCAAAGTGATTTCAAGAGTGGGGAAACTCTAAGAACTGTGGGGTGAGGGGAGGAAGAAAGGTCTTGTGGAAGAGATTGTACATGAAGAGAAGTAGGGATTCCAAAGGTGAATAGAGAGCATTCCAAGCATCTGAAAGAACTGGTACACAAACATAGGGGCAGGACATGGGATGTCATATATATGGAATGACAAAAAAGATAATTTTTTTCTGAGAGTGAGAATGTATAATGACAAGTAATGTGAAATCAGTCTAGAAAGCAGGTTGAAATAAGATCCTGAGGGGTTTTAAATTACAAACACAAGGGTTTGAACCTTATCCTACAAGTAAAAGAGAATCATTAAGGCTTTTTGATCAGAGAATGGCATGGTCTTAACTATACTTTGTGATATTAATTTAACAGCTGCACAGGGGATGGATTGGAGAGCGGAAAAACTGATAAAAGAAGGTCAGTGAGGAGGCTTCTGTAATTGCCCATGGAAGTGGTGATGAGGAACCTTCACAGATATAGGAAAATTAGGAATAGAGAGGGCTTTAGGAAGAAAGGTAATAAGTTCTTTTTGGGATATGTTGAGTTTGAGATACCTGTGGGAGATCAATCAATCAATAAAAGTTTATTAAGCATCTACTTATATACCAAACACCGTGATAAGAGTTAGGGATGCAAACAAGAGGTAAAAGACAGGCTCTGTCGTTAAGTAGCTGGCGAGAAGTTTATGTTTGGGGGCTCAAGTGAAAGATGGAAATGGATAGGTAGATCTGGGAGTTGTCTATAATAGAGATGATATTTTGACCTATGAGAACTAATGACATAACTAAGAGATTATACAGAGAAAAGAGGGCCTAAGATAGAGCATACATTCACAGAGGGAAGATACAGGTGATGATTCAGCAAAGGACACTGAGGAGTAAGTGTTCAAGCAAGTAGCAGGAGAACCAGGAGAGATTAATGTCATTAAAACCCAGAGAAGAGAGAGTACCCAAGACAAGAAGGTGGTAAATAGTATTTTATGCTACAGAAAAGTCATGCAAATTGAGAAGTGAGTGAAGGCTCTTGGACTGATTAGTTAAGAGAACATTTGTAACCCTAGAACAGTTGTAGCTGAGTGGTGGAGTTGGAAGCTATATTGGATTAATAAATGTTTATTAAATTGGATTGAATTAGATTGCAATCGTTTGAGAAAAAATTCTATGGAAGTTGAATTTTTAATTCATATCTCTGTGGCAGTCAAAATGTGAATAATGGCCTGATGGGTCAAGAGAACCTTAGTGGGAGGCTATGTTGTGTATTTTCACAAAGTCCCCCTTCATGACTACTAGATAACCATGAGGCATCGAACAGAAAAATTCCCTTCTCAGGAACACTCTTGGAGTTCTGCTTAGTTACTGAATGTTCTCTGATGCCACTGGTTCTCGGTTCTGAGAGTTAAGGCTATTGAGTAGAAGAAGGGGGATACCTGGGGGAGCATCTCACCAGTAGAAGGGCTTCAAACTTTTAAGAACCAATACTCCATTATCAAAGCTGCATCCAGGAATTTTTTTTTTATCTCTGTGGCACATATCATAAAGTATGCCCAGAAGAGGCAGTGTAGAGCGAGATCTCAGTACAGAATCTAGGAAGAGTGGGTTGGAATAATGGAAAAACTTCACCTTGCCAACTGATCGCTTCCTAGTTTGGCTAGTTATTCTTGCTGATTGGGTATTAAGTTCTCTTCTGTAATGCTGAAGGACTTAAGTGCTGTGAGTGTCTGTTCTCTATATTCAGAACCCTGGAACAAAGCCCCAGTCACTCCACCCTAGTCATGGCTCTGTCTCACAGATGGCCTCTCTGTTTCTGCCCATCTTCTCTTTCTCCAATCTGTTTTCCATGAGAAAAAAAAATGGGAAACCCTTGAGATCTCCTGACTGTGAATATAAATTGAAGAGTAGGAAGGAAATAACTAACTCATCCCAAGCTAACTTTCACTGAGTTCATTCCTGCATTGGAGGCTTCAAAGAGGGATGACAGTGAATCCTGGCATGGCAGGAAATAGAAATCCTCTTGAATCTATTTTTTGTTCTAGTTCTATTGAACAGAGGATCTAGTTTAATCTATAGCTATATGTAGCTGGGTATGTGATAGGAAGGAAGTGAGTGAGTTCCCTAATTATACCTTGTTACTTCAATGTGTCTATGATCTTAATGTTATGGGGACCCTGTTCACTATACATATTGTACCATCTTCCTTGCATCTTGTTTTGTGTGAGACTTGTCTATGTCTTTCCTATTGTATTTCTTGTTTAGTGTTGCTACTCAGAGGATTACCTTTTAAGTGATCTCTGTGGTTCTATCTATCAAGGAATTTTATATTATCTATATATCGATAGATAGATAGATAGACAGGTAGATAGATAGATAGATAGATAGATAGATAGATAGATAGATAGATAGACAGATAGATAGATAGACAGATAGGTAGATAGAGATATAAATACACACATACACACAAAGGAGCCATTCAGGGGCATTTTTCTCCTTCTGGGTCAAACGTCTTTTTGATAATCAATAAACCGTAACACCAAAGGATCTTATATCACTATTCAGTCTATTGTAGGATGGAAGATGCAGACTTGTTGTAGAAAACTATTGGTGAAAGCCTATATGTTCCCTGGTTGGTGCAAAGATTGATGAATTGAGAGTCAGAGGATGTAGGTTCAATCCTAGCCTTGCCACTTACTATCAGGGTGACCTTGGATAAGCCACTAAACTTTTCTAGAACTCATCTTACTGATTTGTAGAGTGAAAGAGTTACACTAAATGAATATGAGAAAGTTATGGGAATTATTTAAAAGACCAATTTCAGTGAAATGATAGTGATAAAATTGTTATGGAAAGAAATCAGGGGAAAATGCAATTGAGAATAAACTGAAAATAAACTGAAGTGATAGATTTCTGAAACTTGGACATGAAGGAGAAGAATTAGATGTAATTAGACTAGGATATACTGATGATTGGAGAATAAAAGCGTTCTGAAAATAGTGAGTTTGATATTGAAAGGTGTATAACCAAATAGAACTAGTAAGAAAGAATAAGGACTATGAAAGATTACCACAGACTTCCAGGGACTGACCATAAAAAAGAAAAATGGGGGTCTCTACATATTAGAGAGGTGGCATGGCATAGGTGGTGCAGGGGATAGAGCACCAGATCTGAAGTTAGGAAACTCTGAGTTCAAATCCAGCCTCAGACACTAGAAAGTCATTCACTCCTATTTGCCTCTGTTTCTCATCTTTAAGACACACACTGGAAAAGGAAATCGCAAACCACACCAATATCTTTGCCAAGAAAGTCACATGGACAAATTCATGAGGTCACAAAAGAGGTAGGCATGACTGAACAACTCAACAACAATAGCATTATCACCGAGCAAAATCAGTTAACCAGTTTTTCAGGGCTGCATTTAGGATAATGCAGTTATTTCAGATACAAACCTTTCTCAAAGTCTTTCTGGTTATGTCTGGGTTATTTTAGTATAAAATAAAATCTTCATTGACATACACACACCCATATACACACAAGATCATATCACCCATCAACTTTTCCTTTCTGGAATCTTCCCTGTTTTGAACTATCTTGAAAATTGGTCCAAGTGCTTTCAAAATAATATCAATTTCAACATGGATTTTTTTCTGTAGGTGCTTGGTCATCTACAGTAGTTTTTCCTGACTTCATCTTCTGATGTACCATTACTAATTCCTTCCACTAGATATTGATATTGGAATCATAGAATTAGTATCATAGAATTATTGTTAAAGTCACAGAGGCCGTCTAGTTCAATTTTCTCACTTTACAAGTAAGGAAGCTAAAATATGGGGAAGTTGAGTAACTTACTCAAGGTCATACACAGGAAATGACAGGGGTTGGATTCTAACTCGTATGCAGCATTTACTTCACTCTACCATATTGGTTTTAGATTCCAAATATAGTGATTCTCCTCAGTGATGACACTAGTTCACAATAGAAATATTTGCAAATTTATTCCATTTCATGTCTCTTTTTTTGTTCTTTTGGTTTTATTTATAAATGTTCTTGAGACCTGCTGGCATTACTAGGTTTCATGCCAAGGTTGCTATGTACACACATTCACTGTTATTGCTTTACCATGCTTTATGAGACAATATTATTCATGAGTATACATATTCTTTCTCCACTAAGAAATTATCTTATTCTCCAAACCAGTTTTGCCCTTGTTTGCTATTTGTTTTGCCTCTGGCAAGGAGGCCGTATGTTTGCTTGTCTAAGGTGGGTTCTTTTTTTTTGGCTCTTTGGCCTTGTTTTGGCCTGGGATGAGAGTCATAAAAAGAGCTGCATGGGAACCTTGAATCCGAGATGCTCACATAAATGCTTGTCCTGCATCCTGAACAGAACAGGGCAGGATTCTTCCAGGATCATGGAGAGCTAACACCTGACCCAAGCTACCTGACCCAGCCTAAGTGGCACAAAAAAAGGCACTACAGTTAAGATGGGAGAACATATCATGATATGATAGTAATGTCACCCTCTCCTAAACATATCATCAGTCTCAGGAGCCATGGTTACATCTATTTTCTTTTGAAATGCAGTGAGCCCAATCTTATTCTTAAGATAGTCATTAATGGTAATAACTTCTACACCAATCACTGAAGGCATTTTGTATACCAGCATATGCACCTACCAACTTTGAAATGCCAAAGGCATTTCATCTCCTGACTGTGCCTTTTCCAGGCTGTCCCTCATGCCTGGAATACTTCCCTACTCATGTATAGGTTCTGGCTTCCTTCAAGACAGCTCTAGATATCTTCTGAAATAGTCCTTTTCCAGTCTTCCATGCTCTCACTGCTATATTCTACCCCTTGAGATTACTGCACATTTATACTTTATGTATCTTTTATGTTTTTAGCTGTCTGCACATTATCTCCCCCATTAGAATATGAGCTCCTCGAGGTAAGGGACTTTTTTTTTCTTTCTTTATATCCCATAACTTAGCACAAGGACATACATACACACATATATGAACACACATGTGTGTGTTTACATATATGCATATATGTGTGTGTAAACACAAGTGCACACACAGTTTTTGAGCTTGATGTGAAAAGATAAAAGAGGTTCCCAGCCCATCCTATTGCAGTAGTGGAAGGTCCACGAGTGTACTACATGTGGTACATATTTTCAGAATTTTGCAGTATATCGATCAGTTTATTGACTTTTTCTCATCTTTTTCTTTTTGTTTTAAAATATTATTTTTTTTATATGGGATGGCCCTTTGAGAGCAGAAGAGGATGAATAGTAGGGGAGATTTTGGTGATGTAAAAATAACAAAAGACATTAATAAAAATATTTTAAAATAAACGTTTGCTGACTGACTCTAAAAAATGGTGATAATAAAGGCTAATAGTTTTAGCTTTTACCACTTTCCATTTTTCAGCATCAGTGATTTCTTTGCTCATGGTGAGCCTTTATAATTGTATTCAGTCTCTTCTCATTGTTATCCTTTCTTCTAATTTAGTGTTTGTTTTTTCTCTTTTCACTGACATGTCAATGATCTAAATGTACACAGACAACTTATTCAGAAGGTTCAATGGTGTTGGATAACAAGTATCCATTCTATGACAATGGAGTATATTTTAAATTTTTTTTGTGATGATGTTTGGCACTTATTATATCAAGTGCCTTCTGACTCTCCTCTTGAAGAAAGTATTCAGGATATGCAGACAAGAAACTAAAAATTATGTGTTAACTTTTGATCCCTGTTGTTTCTTAATTAGGGATCCTATTTTCCAATTTATTTTTATTATCTTCCCCCCAAAGAAAGAATAGTTTGACCTCTATCATATCTGAAATACTAGATATTTGTCTAGCAGGTGTCCGGATTGGCACTACACCTGAGTAGATCCCGAACTTCCCTAATGCTTGCTTAATTCTTGAATTTAAAGTATTTTTCTACCAAGATAAACACTGAATTTTAAGTTAACTGTCTTCAGCCTTTCCCTTTTTCTTTCCCAAAAATACATATTTGTACGTATTTGAGAATTGCCTCAAGACCTAGAGTTTGGACATTCAAACTTAAGTGATCTTCTTAAAGTGTCTCCAATACCTTGACAAGGAGACAGGTCCAATCATCACATTGAAATGCTATTTCCCAATACAGAAGTTTCCAACAATAAAATGTAAGATTCTTGAGGGTAGGAGTTGGTTCACTTTTGTCTTTCTATCTCAAGAGTCTATAACATGTAGTACCTGGCACAAAGTAGGTGTTCAATAAATACTTGTTGATTGACTGTTGGACATAAAAATTGCATAGAGAGCCTACTGTATAATGAGAAGTACTGCAATTATTTTTATTAATACTACTTAACTGCGTCTTAGTATTTGGGGTGAATATTTTGTTTATGAGCTAAATGAGGATCATATGAAAGTCAGATCTTTTTAGCACTCAAAGGATCCACCTCTTTCTTCCTTACACTAGTAGGAGAGGGGTAGGAAAGGTAATGAATTCATTTCTGGACATGTTGAGTTTAAGATGTTTATGTCACCAAGTGAAATAGAATAGAGAGAGAAGAGGAAAAGGCCTGGGTCAGAGACTCAAGGGACACCTCTGGCTAATGTGCATGACATTGATTGAAGTCCAGCAAAGGAGAGAGAGAAGGAAAGGTCAGACAGCTAGGAGGAAAGCCAGAATGTTGCATGAAAAACCACAGAGAATAGAATATTATAACAACACAGCTAATAACAATAGCTAGCACATACAGTGCTATACACTTTAAATCATTATCTCATTTGGTCCTCACAACAACTCTGTAAGGAGGTGCTGTTATTATCCTTATTTTACAGATGAGGAAATGGAGTCAAATGGCAATCAAGTGACCTGCCCAGGGTCTCACAGCTAGTAAGTGTTTGAAGCTGGATTTGAACTCAGGTATTCCTGACTCAAGGCCAGTGCTCTATCTTACTGGAATATTGAGGAGACGAGAAAAATCAATAGTATCAAAGGTTACAGAAAGATCAAAGATGAAGACTGAAAAAAGCCATTAGATTTGCCAATTAAAAAAGCATTGGTAACTTTGAAGAGAATAGTTTCAGCTGAATGATGAGGCAAGAAGCCAGACTTCAGAGAGTTAGATGAGAGTGAGAAGGAAGGAAGCAGAGGCTTCTATTGCACATGGTCTTCTTAAGGAGATATACACAAGGGAAGAGAGATATAGAATTATAGCTAAGCAAAGACCTTCCACCCCACTTCACAGGAAATGGGAGACAATGATTATAACCAGACACATAGAGTATATGGAGCCATTGGAATTGAGCAGAGAGAGAATGTGTTGGCCTGTTCATCTTCATTCAGAGTCATTGACCGGGGTGGGGGTGAGATAGGGAACAGAACTGTGAGCTTGACAGAAAAGGAACCAGAAAAATTACAGGAGATCTGTCCTCTTCTCCTGAAGGTTATTCAGGACCAGAACTTGCGCTAATCAATTCTTCTATCCCCTTACGTGTAGAGGCTGAGGCAGTTCTACAGCCTAGTTGTACAATTTGTGTAACAGTGGAAGAGGTGCCAAAGAGTGACATTAGTGGGGAATATAAGAAGACTGAAAAATGAAAAAATATTAAAAGAGAAAACCTCAATAAAAGTCCAGCACCCAAGAACATAAAAAAACAGATAAGACACTAAAAATATGATGAAGAATGAGCAAGATTGAAAAAAGAAAGCAAAAATACTTTAAACAAATACATGACATGAAGGAAGATGAACCAGTGTGTTACTCAATGAAAGACAGATCCTTTGGTCTCCCCAGAGATCATAAAGCACCAGCAAGAAAATCTAAAACATTTTCAAAGAGAAACAATTCATAAACTAAAACATTTGAAAAAAAATGAGATCTAATAAAAAACTAGAATTATCAGCACAGAATTTTAAAAAATATTAACAGGAGAATCAGAAAGCAATGTGGTGCCTTAAATTAGGTCCTACTGAAGCCTAGTGTAAACATCAATATAATGAATATAAAGAAGCATAGAAAGATACATGACTTATGTAAAGAGAAATAAGCCAGGGCTGCTAGGTGGTGCAGTGAATAGAGCACAGGCCCAGGAGTCAGGAGGACCTGAGCTCAAATGTGACCTCAGACACTTCACATACTTACTAGCCATATGATTTAGGCAAGTCACTTAACCCCAATTGCCCTCCAAAAAGCAAAAAAAAAAAAAAAAAAAAAACAAAATAAAGAGAAATAAGAAAAGCCAGGAAAATAATATATACAACAATTACAAAATGCAAAAGGACTTGTAATGCCAAGCAAAGGCAACTTCCAAGGTTCGGATTCCCAGCATAGCAAACCCCATTTATTCAGCAAAACATTCTCCGAACAGAGAAAGCCAAAATACAGTGTAACTCGTTCATTTAGCAAGTAAGTTCTCAATTCAGTTGCAAAATACCAAGGTCCAAGGTATCCCATCCCCGGATCAGTAGTCCAAGTAGGCCACTCCAGCTCAGTACATTCACTTAGTCAGTCACAGAGCACAAAAAGGCCAAAGGTTTCCCACCCCTGGACATGACTGAATTACAATACCATCCATTAACACCAAGCACTTTCTCAAAAGGGCCAGGAGAGCACAAAAAGCCATCCACCCTTAAGTTACAACAAGGTTAAGATATCATCTCAGCATTGAATACCCAAGGAAAGGCCCTTCTTTCACCTTGAATCCAGGCAAGTCCTCAGCAATCTCAGTTCCTGGGGAGACAAGGCTCAACAAAGCTACAGCCAGTGTACTCATCAAGTCACTCTCTGCCTGTAGAACAGTCCCAGAACCCCTGAAAACATCAGCAAGGCCCTCTTTCAGGATTTCTGTAAACATGCCACAAGAAAATCCTCCTTGAGGGCTTCTGAACCAACAGCAAGGTTCCAGGACCTCTACAGCAGCAGCACTGTCCTTCACCAGCAGGTGAATCTGGCAAAACAACATCAAAACAGAAAAAATACTGGCATCACAGCCATGCCTCCTCAGTTCTTGGCAGTTCTCAAAAGTCCTGGGCAGTTCCAATGGGCTCTCAGCAGTCTTTCTCTCAACAACTCAGGCTCCACGATACTGGATACTGGTCTCCCAAAGTCCTTCTGACCTTCTCTAGGCTTGGGCCTCTCTCCCAATTCACAGCTCCTCCCAGTTCAGCCCTCTCTCTTCACGTTAACAAGTCCATTCCACAAGTGGGATTCACAGGCTCTATCTGGGTTTTAACACTCATCCCAAAAACCAAACTGATACAGGGGCATCTCCAAATTCCATTACCATTACAGTAATATAAATAATAACACAACTGAAATGAAATAAAGTAGAATTATGATAACGATGCTTGTTCCTAAAGAAGAAATAGGAGCAGAAACCTCTCCCTGAAACCTTTGGAGAAATTGGGGGAATGGAAGGATCATGCATGTGAAATATCGTATATCACACCAGGCTTTTGTGATAATGTTGTTTAGCTTTGTGGCACACACACACACACACACACACACACACACACACACTTTTGTCCTATTTTTAAATATTTGTTCTAAAGTATTATTGTCTTGGAGTGGGTAAGAGGAGGCAGATTGGGAAATGGAGGTGATAAAAAGCAAAATATATCTTTTACAACTTATTTTTTAAATACATCATAGGGAAATTTATTGGCTCCAAGAAGAACGGGACAAAAACAGTACAGAAGAAATGAATGAAGTAAAAATTCAAGCTTAATAAGCATAATTTTAAACATGAATAGATTAAGCAGTTCATTGAACGCAAGGAGAAAAATAATGTAAATACTACATATGCATACACATACAGACACACACACACACACACAGATATACACACACACATACAGCAATTGGAATTTCATATAAATTCATAAAAGCTAATTGAATTTCAAATAATCATAGATAGCAATACAATCTTAGAGGACTGTAATGTTCATTTTTTTAATGGGCATATATAACAAAGAGATAAACATAAAGGAAAACATGGAAATAATAAACTATTAGAGAATTCAGCTAAGATTTATGGAATCTTATGAATGGAAACATTAAAGAATATACATATTTCTCAGGTATCAAATATATTTCTCAGATACCAAATGATACCTTTAAAAAAAATGGCACTGCAAAGTCACATATAAAGTTGAAAAGCAGGGAGCCAAAATCTGTCTTTTACAGACTCAAATGTAATAAATATAGTAATTAATGCAAATATCACAAGTAAAAGACATAGACCTCTATATAGAGGTTCATGACATCCCAAATAGGTCAAGTAGCAAGTTATACAAACAATAATTACGTGGAAAAGAATAATAATGAAAATAAAACATGCATAATTTCTGAGATGTTGTTAAAATATAAATTAACAATAGAAAAGAAGAAAAAATATCTGGAAAAGAGAAAGAAAACTTTTTTTAAAAAACAGACAAATATGAAATAAAATTATTTCCATTTGCTTACTCTATGCTGGTTTACTTAGAAAATCTCAGAGAATCAACAAACAAACTGAAAAAAACAATAGCTTCAGTAAAGTAGCAGGATAAAATATAACCCCATAAAAACTTCTAAATGACAACTACAAAATCGAAGAGAAAATAATATAAATGATATACCATTTAAAATAACTATAAAAGTAATGTACCAACGTACTTTCAACACTTGTATAGCTACAAAATAAAAAACTCTTTAAAGAAATAAAGCAGCAATTCTCAAATTTTCAGGTATCAGAACACCTTTACACTCTTAAAAACGATTGAGAACAACCCAAAGAGCTATTGTCTGTGTGATTCTATCCAGCAATATTTACTACATTTAGAAATTAAATGTAATAATAATAATATTACTTAATAATAGCTAGTACAGAGGTTCTCAGCCTGTGGGTTATATTCAATTTGGGTTTTTTTCCTCTTTTTTTTCCATCTTTTTTTTTAAATGACTTGTTTATTTGCTTTTAATTTACAAGATTCAGTTCCACATTCACTTGAGTTTCAGATTTTCTCCCCTCCCTTCCCCCCACCCCATGGTGGCGTGCAATCATGTATAGGATCTGCAAATGCTTTCACATTGTACAATAGTTTGGTTATACAGAAGGGTTGTAACCAATGAGTGATCACTGGGAAAAGAAAAATAAAAAGCAAAACCAGTCATGAAAGAGAACGAAAACGCGTTTTGCTTCA
>CM053581.1:148302372-148314783 GCA_028627135.1 Pseudochirops cupreus | reverse complement strand
GATAACGAGTTTTGCTTCAGTCTCCATTTAAACTATAGTCTTTCTATATCTTTCTCTGAGTTTAGGTATCTCCTTCCATCCTGAGGCTTGTAGAGTTGTCTTTAGCTGTGCGTTGTTGAGGATAGTCCAGTTTATCAAGGTTGGTCATCTTAGTTCAGTCTCTTGACAATATATATTTCTGGTAGCATGGATTATTATGCCAGTTTTACAATTGGAGAAACAGTAAGCTTCTGACATGAGACAGTATGTGTAAAGCACTTAGCATGGTGCCTTGAACATAGCAGACACTTAATAAATGCTTGTTTCCTTCTCTTCCTTCCTGATGAAGGGCCATAGAAGACTTGAAATGCTGCTACTGAAATAAAGGCGCAGTGAAGAGTACTTCATGTAAATGATGTGAATATGTTGAATGCTGTTGTACAGAATATGCCCTTCTTTCTCAGGCAGAGTTCAATACATTTAGCAGGGTTCAATACATTTATTTTGGTTCTAGGTCCATTTTTCAGCATTCAATGAAGCAGACAAAAAATAGTGTGATCTCATAGGGCAATGACTGCCAGTAGTGAGGTGAGAGCTAGAGTAGGATCCCCAAGGGCACATTGGGTGTTGATGGACCCAGGACAGGCATAAGACATGGTGGCTAAAAATGATGTGTGCCAAGGTGGTTAACTAAGGTAAAACAGACATATTGAGAACTATCAAATACATTTTTGAATTTTTGGGTAAAATTATGCTGATGTTGTGAGGCACCATGGTGACCTGCTGCCAGAAATTTCCCAAGCCCCGATTTATGTGGTAGTGTCCCATAAATAATACAAACCGTTTTTTTCTTTTTAGAGATTTATTTATTTAATTGTATTTCAGTGTCATTTAATTTAACTTGGAGTTAATCCAGGCACCCTGATGCCTCATGATATAGCTTAAACTTCATTAGGAAACTTGCCCCAGAGTTTCTCTACATACAAGTACTGAGGCTTTGGGGCAAGACATTGACAGATGAATGACCCCTTTGTAGGTCAAAACATTACTGAACATGTTTTAGCCCCCTTTTCCTGCAATTGATCTTCTTTATTTTGTTTTTAGATGATACAGTTAATATTGGAGATGTGTCATATAAGCTGAAAACTCCCAAGAATCCGGAACTTGTACCAAAGAACTACAGTAAGAAACATTAATTTTCCATAACAGTTGATAATTCATGGTTGTTATTTATTTTCATCTTAGTGGTAAGCAAAGTTCATTGGCCTCCAAGTCTTCTACCTTTTAAAAATTCTTTGTGGGGGAGGGGAAGGAGGAGGAAAAAATTTAAAACTCAAAATCTTACACAAGTGAATGTTGTAAACTGAAAATAAATAAATATTAAATAAATTCTTTGAATTGTAGCATATTTTGGAAAAGTTAATATAGCTGTAAAAGTACATTTCAAGTATGCTAGTCTAGTATTCCAGAAAAAAAAATCTTTTAATTCAGGTCCAAATTACCTTGAATGCTTCAGGTCCTTAACAACTGAATAAGAATAAAAAATCTAATATCTGTGAAGTGCTTTGAAAACTGACATAAATGTCAGTTATTACTGCTACTGTTATTGATGATAACTAATTTCTAGACCATATTTTGTTTATGATGATTATAATACTAACCTTTTACACTTATCTTTGAGTTTGATGGGAAGGGTGAAAATCAAACATGATCTTTCTGCCTTTTGTATAGGCTTTTTTAATAGATGCATTGTATTTTGACACAGCAGATAAACTCAGATATACAAACCACTTCCAAACAGTTAAATAAGAAAATCTAAAAAAGTATTTGTAACTGATTGCACATACATTCTTATACTTTTGTAGTTTGAACTTGTTAAATGAAAGGAAGGGTGGGTGCTTTAAATTAAAAAAACAATGACCTGTTTTCCATTTTAGTATCTGTGAGTTTTGTTGCTATAATATAGATGAAATCACAATTTATTTTGTTAAAGACTATTTATAGAGGATAGTCACTGTGTGGCGAGAACTTTTTTGCTTTCCCTTCCTGACAATCAGGCATACACACACTCATAAATACCCAGAATTGTAGATTTCATGGTTTATTACACTTGCAGGAAAAAAAGACTGGAGAGGGATCATAAAGGAATAATACGGAGGGCAAATACAGATATCTTATTTATGGAAAAAATAGGCTGGAGATAGATAAGAATTTCAGTAAAAATTCAAATTTGATTCATGTTCCCAAATGTTGTGCTCTTTAATACAGTTCATCTTCTTGGCTAACAAAGGCTATTAAACTTCATAAAAGTTGTATGTACTAGAAAATCCTGTTATTTGCTGTTTGTCCTATTTACATTTGATTTTGTATTCATTCTTAGTGGGGTGGTTTGCAGTGTCACAAATAGCATAGTTCTTCAACTAGCAAATAGTTTAGCTAACCTAAGAACTTTATCTGTATACTTTGTGGAAAAATCTTTACAGCATTAATGAAGCAAAAAGATTGTGGTTACTCTTTGCCCTCTCTGAAAACCACCAATTAGTGGTTTTATTATCATATGATAATAACTACACTTACTTTAATAACTTAAATAGTAAACTGTGAAAGCTTAAAACCGCACTAAGATTTTTGGGACAGCCTGTACCATGTAACAGTGTCTTCTATATAGAGCACAACACTCTACAGTTTTCAGAATCCTTTTAAGTGTACTTGCTGATCTTGTCCTCACAACCTGTAAGGTTGTCAGGTCTGTTCTTCATTTTATAGATGGAGAAATAGGGATTTAGAGAGGATAAATGATTTACTTGAAATCATTTAATTTACTTGAGGTCATGAGACTAAATCTTCTGAAACTTAGTCCTGTATACTTTCTACTTTGCCTCTCATGGCTCATAACTCCCCTTTTTGGTAGCACCTAAAATGGCATGGATTTGCCAACTCTCTTGGGATCAGCTGAAATATTTTGGTTTCTTGCCACAGTCACAAAAACAGTCATTTGGAGCCCTTCTCACTGAGAACTCCCTTGTCACATGTTGTAGGATCCACAGGGGATATCCAAGCACATTTCATATCCCATGTCATAGGGCTTAGGCATCTAGCTGAGATAAGTACTACAGAGGAGCAAAAGTTATTTGTTCCCAAATGTATTAAAAACCTTTGAAAGGAGTTCTCCCTTAAAATATTCTCTCATTTAACATCTTTAGATTTGTTTTACCTTTGGATGTGCCATTTAAGTGGGTCATATTTTTCATAGCTTGCTCTTAAGAATATTTGTGTCAGGGTAGAGCAAAGATGGCAGAGTAGAGGAAGTACTTAGCTGAGCTGTCCCAATTGCCGTCCAAACAACTTTAAAATAACATCTCAAATCAAATTCTGGAGTGGCAGAGCCAACAAAAGGTCGTGGTGAAACACTCTTCCCAAAATAGCTTAGGAAGTTGCAAGGAGAGATCTGTGACGTAGGGGTGAGGTCTGTTCTGGAGCCCACATGGATGCAACACCGGTGGTGGGACTAGTTGGTGGTGATAGAAGCATCCAGAGCTGTCAAGTCAGAGACTGTGAGGAGACCTGACAATTGGTCATAAAGAGATTGCAGCACTGAATAGAGGGCTGCATGCTATTTGGCAGCTCCATTACTTAGAACCACTTCTGAGTCACAGTTCAGGAGTGGAGAGAGAAACACTTTTGGTCAAGAAGGAACAGGGGCCCTGAGGAAGAATATCACTTCCAGTACCAAGGGAGCAGGGAACCTTAGGAACAGTATCAGTTGCAATCCCAAGGAATCAAGGGCCCTTCTTAGGTAAGGACCAGAGTGCAGGTCAAGAGAGCAGTGACCACACCTCTCCTCAGGTCACACTATCTTAGAAGCATAAAAAACTTCCAAATGCTCAGAACTAACTCTGAATACAGCAGTCCGAAAAAGCCTGAAGCTTGGGGCAGTGCCCCTTTCCCCCACTGGGAAGAGAGCCCAACTTTAATATAAAGGTCAAAGTCAAGAAACAATCTGAAAAATGAGCAACAAAAAAGCTATATGACTATAAAAAGCTTCTGTTGCGACAGTAAAGATCAGGAGTCAAACTCAGAAGAAGTTAATGATGTCAAAATTGCTACAAGGAGAACCTGAGAAGAAAAAAAAATGTGAACTGGACACAAACTCAATAAGAATTCCTGGAAGAGCTAAAAAATTATTTTAAAAATCAAATGAATGGTAGAAGAAAAAAAAATTTGAATGAGAGTATGATAAGACAGTTATGAAAAGAAATTGAGCAATTTCATAAAAGAGGCACAAAAAACACTCAAGAAAATGATGCCTTAAAAATAGAATTGGCCAAGTGAAAAAAGAAGTACAAAAGTTCACTGATGAAAATAACTTCTTAAGCAGAACTAGCGTAATGGAAAAAGAGGTACAAAGAGGTACACTGAAGAAAATCATTCCTCAAAAATGAGAATTGGCCAAGTGGAAGCTGATGATTCCATGAGACATCAAGAAACAATAAAACAAAGTCAAAAGAATGAAAAAAAATAGAGGAAAATGTGAAGTATCTCATTAGAAAAACAACTGATCTGGAAAATAGGTCCAGGAGAGAGAATTTAAGAATAATTTGACTCCCTGAAAGCCACAAACAAAGAAAAAGCTTAGATATAATAGTTAAAGAAACCATCAAGGAAAATTGCCCCAATATTCTAGAACCACACAGTAAAATAGAAAGAATATCCACCAGCCATCACCTGAAAGAGATCCCAAGATGATAACCAAATTCCAGAGCTCCCAGGTCAAAGAGAAAATACTTTAAGCAGACAGAAAGAAACCGTTCAAAATATCTTGGAACCGCTGTCAAGATCGCATAAGATTTAGTAGCTACTACATTAAAGGAACAGAGGATTTGCAATGTGATATTCTGGAAGACCAAAGAGTTAGAATTACAACCCAGAATACCCTACCCAACAAAACTGATTATAACCCTTTGCGCAGGAAGGGGGAGAGGGGAATGAATATTTAATGAAATGGAATACTTTCTAACATTCCTGATGAAAAGACTAGAGCTGAATAGAAAATTTGACTTTGAAATACAAGATTCAAGAGAATCAAAAACATGAAAGAGAAATTATAAGGGACTCAGGTTAAACTGTTTGCATTTCTTTATGAGAAGGTGATGCATATAACTTCTAAGAACTTTATCATTTTTAGGGCAGTAAGAGGTATTCTACATAGAGAGAGGGCATGGAAGCGAATTGATTGTACAAGAATGTTAAAAAAAATGGATAGATGAGAAAGAGGGATATTCGAATTTCACTCATCTAAGTTGGTTCAAAGAGGGAGAAAAATATATATGTATATGTGCATATATTATATATAAATATGTGTGTTTGTGTGCATACATGCATATATACATACACACATACACATATTCATTTGGGTATGGAAGTCTATCCAATTGGGTATAGAAATCTATCTTACTGAATAGGGAAGAGAGGAGTGGAAAGGAATAAGAGAAAGATGGGAATGGTAAAAGAGAGGGTGGTCCGTGGTGAGAAGCAAAGCAGACTTTAGAGGAGGAATAAGATAAAGAGAGAGAGAAGGATAAACAGAAAATAGGATGGCAGGAAATGCAAAGTTAATCCTCATAACTGTGAATGTGAATGGGATGAACTCACACATAAAACAGAAACAGGTAGCAGAATGAATTAGAAGCCAGAATCCAGCAATATGTTGGAATCTAGGATCCATGCAGGTGCAGACACTTGTACAGGCTCACACAGTTAGAGTTAAGGATAGAGCTGGACGTAGAATCCTGGCTTTCTGAATCCAATCCAGTATTCTTTCCCCTACAACCACTAGATGTATTGTATTTTAATTTTTTTGTTTGTTTGTTTTTAAGAATGACCCCAGTAATGGAGATAAAAATGATAGGTTACATAGCTAACTGAAAATGGAAAGGCATAGAAGTTCTGAAGAATGTTTTTAGTTCGTGGTGTGAGAAAATGTTAGCAATGCTAGGCTTGTCATGTCAATTACTTATTTTTTTTTTATTTTAAGCAACCAGGAATGCATCAAATTTATGTAAACTCTGTTGCTTATCTAGATGGTAGTAGTGATAGTCATATTTGCATTTCTGGGAGCGAAAATCAAGGGATTTCCTGCTACTTATTGAAGCAGTGGACTGGAAGTATCCTTGGATGGAGTGTGCTTGAATAAAAATAATTATAGAACACCATAATCATCTCAACAAAGTAAATTTTCTTGTATTATTAATTAATGGAGTTGAATTAATAATGTTTGTTTTTGATAGCCAGGTACCATGTCTTTCTACAATATTATTTTCTTTCACCTCTTCCAACATAGTCCATTGTTTTGTCTCTTGTCTTGGCTGCTTTTTACTTCTTTTAGTAGACCTCTCAGTCTATCTAGCTTCTCACATTTTTGATTCAGTGTATTATTACTAAAGGATATGGTTGAAGCAGCTATTCTTGTACCTTTTTGAAGACTCTTTATTGTATTTTAGGTTAAATGCAAGCTCATGTATATACATACATACACACACATGTGTATATGTGTGTGTGTGTGTATTCACTACTTAAATGCTGATGTCATTGTTCTGATGATTCTGTTAACTGATTTCTGCTTGATCACATCTCTTGCTCTATAAGAGTTAGATTTCTTTTTTTAAAAAAATTCTTTGCTGTACAGGGTGTTCTGTTTCTTGCTTCTGGGCTGCTCCTTATGCCCATGTATTGGAACAGTTTCGCTTTTCCCATCTGTCAAGGCATATCCCCATCTACCTTTTAAATTGTAGCCCAAGTCTCATATTTTCTCAAAAGCTTGTCTTCTTTTCTTTCCCTTTTTAAAATGAAATGTTTTGTTAATACTTTTTGTTTTTCATAAAAATCATTTCCTTGTAACCCCCTTTGTGTCCCCCAACACCATCTCTTATAGGAAAAAGCAAAAACAACAGTAGTCCAGGCTGAAGTTTCCCCTGCTAGTGTAGTGATTATGATGTACAGTTTGTAGAAGATTCTATATCTGCTCCCAGTTCTTAGGGAGATGATTTGTTATTATTTTATTGATTATTGGCTCTTGGCAATATTTTGACTCCACTTTTGTGTTCCTGAAGTATTTTCCTCTGGTAGTCACCTTTCTGTGTTTTGCATTTTTTTTTTTGTTTTAGTCTGGGACAGTATTGCCCTTTCTTGGTTTTCCAAGAAATCTATATATAGATGACCTATATCATCTATATATCATGCCATCTCTTCCCAACTGTGGGTCACCTGCAAAGATCTACTCTGGGCTTTCTTCTTTTTTTCTTTCTTGGTTGTAACACTTAGTAATCTAATCAGCCCTCCTGGGCATAACTATCATATCTATGTAGATGAATCCCAGAGCTATATATTCAGCCCTAGTAACTCTCTTGAAGTGCAGTCTGTTATCATAAACTTGAACATTTTAAATCTCATAGGTGTCTCACACTCAATATGTCTGAGATGGAACTTATTTTATTTTTTTCCAAAATCCATCTATCCCCCTTCTGAATTTCCCCAAATCTCTAGAAGGGACTATCATCCATGCAGTCATCAAATTCAGTATTATCCTCCACTCCTCACTCACCTTCATTTTACATGTTTAGTTAGTTGACAAATCTTTTAATTTCCAACTCCACGTTTCTCATGTATATTCTCATCTCTGCTTGCATGGCTACAGCCCGAGTTCAAGACCTCATCACCTTCACCTGGATTATTGTAATAACTTTCCAGTTTATCTTCTAGCTTCAAGCTTCCCCTACTCCAATTTACCTTCCTCACATCTTGCTGCTAATGTACTTTTCCTAAAGCACGAGTCATTTTACTCCTTTACTCAACAAACTACAATTAACTCCTGATAGCCTTTAGGATCATATTATAAACTCCTTGGACTTTTAAAACCCTTCACAGCTTAGCCCCACCCCACCTTTTTGGCCTTGTTATGTATCACTCCCCTTCCTTCACTCTCTGATCCAGCCAGACTTAGCTGTACCTCACATGCAATCCTTGCCCTCCCTCCCATCTCTAAACCTCAGGGCTGTCTTCCATATTTAGAATGCACTTCTTGTCCTCTTTGACTCTTAGAATCCCTTGTTTCTTTCAGAACTTAACTGAGGTACAGCCTTGTTAATGAAACTTTTCCTGATACATTCCAGTTAGTGTTCCATTTTTGTCTTTGTATCTTAAAAAAATGCAATAGTATCTAGTACTAGTCAGTCAGCGAGTATTTATTTACTAAGTGTGTGCCATGTACCAGGCACTGTGCTCAGTTTTGTGGATGTAACTACAAAGAATTTAAACAATATGTTCTTGCAATAAAGTTACTTTCTAATAAATGCCTGTTGATTTATTACAATCAGTTTTTGGCTTTTTTACCCAAAGACAGTTAACAGTATAAACCACCTCCATCTTCCCTTAGTATTTGTAGATAACACATTATTACAAATAGTTAGGCCATAAATTTTACCTTAGCTTTCCTTTATTTGTATAGAAGACTTATTTTAAAGCCCATGTATTATAAAATTTCATTTGAGGGAAATTTGTCCTTTTTAAAAAAATGTAAGTCATAGTAGAGATCACTTTCATGTGACATTTTGGATGACAGTTAATATGGATATATTATTTATATATAATATTGTGAATTAAGTGTGTGTGTATATGTATGTATGTACATCTCCACCATCAGTAAACATCCAACATCAGGAACTTCTTAAAAGTACCCCATCAGTTATATGTTACAACCTACCTCTGAGTGATACTCATTTTTAATTATTCAGAATCATAAAGCAACATCAGTAGAATTCTGGCATTAAAAAATGTTACCAGAAGAAGCATAGGGTCATTTAAAGAGCTCTGCAATTTCCTGAAGGCAATCCAGCCCACTTTTTTTCTCATCTTTAATTCTGTGCTTAACTTGCTCTCTGTTTGTACTGTGTATTCTAAATGGATATACTGATGGGAAAGCATTGTAGATGACCTCCAAGTTCCCTTCTCACTCTGGAATTATGATTCCATGAAAGTCCTTTGAAAGGGCTATGAAAGAATTGTATATGGACTGCAAAATAAATAGGAAATTTTGCTTGCCACTAAATGAGCATTATAATTTTGGATTTAATGTTTGTATTTTAATGTATGTAAAAGGAAAATCATATAATGAAGAAATAGAAATAATTGGTTGAATAATTGTGGATATTGTCTTGACTTAATACCATAACCAGCAATAGGGACTTCTGGAAAAGAATATCTCAGATCTGAATATATTGAATTCTTCGGAATTTCTTTGATGTACACTGCAGTCTTTATTATGTTCTCCAGGACAGTTTGTTTTTCAGATGGTGCTGATGTACAGTTTTATATTTTTGTTTCCATTTTTGGCATTGTTTCTAAGTAAGATCCACATTTTCCCAAGGCCATACTAAAAATATTAGCAAGTTTCAAATATTAATATAAAATATATCACAGGCACTCCTAGAAGCACAATATGAAAACCTTTTATAATAGCATAAGCCGCTTTCTTGATAAGCCAGATATAGCTGTGCTTTGCTTTAAGGGAACCTTTTATATAGAACAACCCGAACTTTCAAAAGAGATAAAATAGACACTGATGTTTTGGGTGAAACATGGATTTTTTACTCCAGAGATCTGTTTTATGCATAACAAAGCAGATTTGAACTTTTTAATGGAAGTTTGATGTGTTGCTGTTAGGTTCAGCCTGAAAACTGGACTATAGCAATGTTAATGTTAAGGTATGTATACACTGGATCTCCTTATGTTGCCCAAGCTGAAAGTAGCAGTTATACATAGGCTTGGTCCCATTGCTGATCATCACAGAATATTTGATATGCTCTGTTTCTGATCTAGACCACTTCTCCCCTGCTTAGGCAGCTTGGTGGCCCTTTATACGTGGGAGCACATCCTATTGGTGCTCATTTTGTGCAGATATCTAGTCAACTTTATCACTCCTGCAGCTAAGTACTCTCAAGCACAAGAAATCTAACAGCTTCAGCCTCTTGGTCACTGGGATTACAAGCATGTTCTTTTTTTTTCTTTTACTTATATTTGGTGTTTAGTCATTTTTCAATTGTGTCTTTGTGACCCCATTTGGAGTTTTCTTGGCAAGGATACTGGAATGATTTGCCATTTCCTTTTCCAGCTCATTTTACAGGTGAGAAACTGAGGCAAACAGGGTTGAGTGATTTGCCATGGGTCACACAGCTAGGAAGTGTCTGAGACCAGATTTAAACTCAGGAAGTTGAGTCTTCTTGATTCCAAGTCCTGTGTTCTCTCCACTGTGTCACCTAGCTGCCCAGTATCTTTCATACTGTTTTTCAATTTTCCCAGCAAGCTTTGTCAAACAATAAGTCCAGTATCTGGAATCCTTGTGTTCATTGACTACCAGGGCATTGTTTCTTTGTGTTGTTAAACCAGTCTGTTCTACCAGTTGATCTCTCCATTCTTGTTGAAACTAAATGCAGTGTCCTCGTCACTTTCTTATGACAAAGTGTTGATTTTTTTTCTGTCTCTCTGAGTAGTGGATGGTGTGACTGCATATAGACAGTGAGCTAATAGTATTTCCACTGCACTATGTGGTTGTTTCCTTTCCGTTGAAGTATAGTCAGTTTCATTTCTTGTAATGTTTTCAACTATCTATGTATAGTGAGCTTTAATGGAAGAATTTATGTGTGGCATGTAGATATGATATTTCTGAGTAGTCTAAAAGCTTATATCTTTTTTGTTTCTCAAGCTTGAACCTTGGGTTTTTTCTTAGTTTTAAATCTTCTTATTCTTAATTTTATCCCAAACAAAATGACCACTTTCAGTAGAACAGAAAAATAAGATTGTATACAACACTGTTAATCATTCATTCACCTGGACTATTACAAAAACCTTCTTTCATGAAACCTCGAGCTTCCTTTAAGACTCAACTCACATGCCACTTTGTTTAAGAGATCCTTTTTCATTTCTCTAATTGTTAGTGTCTACTGAAACCATTTTGTATTTATTTGCTATAAATCTTCCGTTAGTAAAATGTTAACTTGTTGAGTTCAGTGACTATCTTACTTTTGTACTTTTATCTCCAGTGCCTATAGTGGAGATAGAGCTGAGAATCCTAGGTCACCTCCATGGCATGTTGAGGCTTTAGCAGAGCACTTGTGTGAATTAAGAACATTTATGGATAGAGTTAGTAGATTTGTTACTGTTTCTATTATCAGTTTTTTATCACTGGTGATACTGGAACTATTGCATTTAGAATGTTAACACCTTAGTTCCCGAGGACTAAAATGAGGACATATTAATTGTATTTAATAAATTGAAGTCAGGAACAGTATTTAGAACAGACTAAATACATGTTGAAGAAATCTATGCTGAAGGTTACAGAGTTCTGGAAATTCAGAGGCATCAGTTTACAATAGGAAAAGATATGCTCACTCCGAAAGGAAAAAAAAAATCACCAATATTTTTTTTTTCTTTTTGGACAGTGGAAGACAGGGCAATTGGGGTTAAGTGACTTGCCCAAGGTCACACAGCTAGTAAGCATGTCAAGTGTGTGAGGCCAGATTTGAACTCAGGTCCTTCTGACTCAAGGGCTGGTGCTCTATTCACTGTGCTGCCTAGCCACCCCAACCAATATTTTGACTCCAAAAAGTAGAGGACATCTGTAACTGTTGAACTGTATACTTATTTATCTTTATGAAATTCTTATGAAAATTGTCTGCATACTTACCCAGGATGTCCTTAATGAAAAATATGACCGGGGCAAAGGTAACTTTTTAAACTACAGATTTGGCTATAGAGTGTAAGACTTAGAGTTAGAAAATTTGTGATCTAATCCTGCCTCTATTACTTACTAATTTGTGAACATAGGTTAGTCATCTAACCACTCTGAGCTATAAATTAGTTATCTCTAAAATGGGGATAATAATACCTAATGTATCTACCTCAGGGAATTGTTTAAAGGTTCAAATGAAGTAATGTGTAAATTGCTGTGTAAATGTTAAAGCCCTGTACAAATGGCAGTTATTATCATCATTATTTTCTAGAAAAATCTATGTCTTTACAATCAC
Source organism: Pseudochirops cupreus (assembly GCA_028627135.1). Classification (NCBI taxonomy): domain Eukaryota; kingdom Metazoa; phylum Chordata; class Mammalia; order Diprotodontia; family Pseudocheiridae; genus Pseudochirops; species Pseudochirops cupreus. The sequence goes on along the minus strand of CM053581.1, from coordinate 148,302,727 downwards.
AAAATGGGCTGAAAGGTGGAGCAAATACAAGATACCACTGTTCATTTTTGTTAATTACAAAAAAAAAAGGTCTTTGTAGAATCAAATACTGCATTTGGATTCTACTATTTATGCAAACTTTCTCATGCATATGTTGAGATAATATACAATTCTTTGACAAATATAACCACGAGATAAGTCTTCAGAATGCCCCTGATTATTATTTTTTGAATGACTTGTTTATTTACTTTTAGTAAATTATTTACTAAATTAGTTTATTTACTAAATTAGTAAATTATTTACTTTTAGTAAATTTAGATTCAGTTCCACAATCACTTGAGTTTCAGATTTTCTCCCCTCCCTTCTTCCCCCCCCC
>CM053581.1:148270724-148301872 GCA_028627135.1 Pseudochirops cupreus | reverse complement strand
ATTTCTTGAATCAATAGTGATTTAGAGCATTTTTCCATATGCTTAAAGATATCTTTAATTTCTGCCTCTGAAAATTGCCTGTTCATATCCTTTGACCATTTATCAATTGGGGAATGACTTGTATTCTTATAAATTTTACTTAATTCCCTGTAAATTTTGGAAATGAGACATTGGTTGTAAATATTTTTATCAGAGACATTGGTTGTAAATATTCTTTCCCAATTTCCCACTTCCCTCTTAATCTTGGTTATATTGGCTTTATTTGTACAGAAACTTTTCAATTTAATGTACTCAAGGTTATCCATTTTGCATTTTATAATGCTCTCCAATTCTTCTTTGGTCATAAAGTCCTTCCTATTCCATAAATCTGACAAGTAAACTATTCTTTGCTTCCCCAGATTATTTCCAGTATCAGCTTTTATACCTAGAGTTATATTCAATTTGTAACAATGAAAATACATCCTGCATATCAGATAGATTCATAACAGTAGCAAAATTACATTTATGAAGTAGCAACAAAAATAATTTTATGGTTGGGGGTCACCACAACATGAGGAACTGTATTAAAAAGTTGTGGCATTAGGAAGGTTGAGAACCACTGAGCTAGTATTTATATAGCACTTTAAGACTTACAAAATTCTTTAAAAATACTGTAGGTATTATTAATATCCCTATTTTGACAGATCAAGAAACTAAGGTAAACATAGGTTAAGTGATTTGCCCAGGGTCACATAACCAGTAAATGTTTGAGTCGGAATTTAGTCTCAGGTCTTCCTGACTCCAGATCTAGTGCTCTAGTCACTGTGTCTCCTAGTTGCCTCAAATTATGATATTAAACTAATCATAAAATCTATTTGTAACTTAATGTGGGGTGTGGGGATCTTTGCATCAAATATTTCTGATGACAGCCTAATATCCAAGATATCCAACATGGCTACATGGAACTCAGTCTTCCCCTAATCAAAAAGCAATAAGAGAACATGTACAAACAATTCACAAAATGAATCAACCCGGCTCTAAATACAAAAATGTGAGGAGGAACCTCTCTTATGTCACAAGATTTGGTCAATGTATTGGTTAGTTTTGTTAAACTGCTTTTTTTATCTTTCATTCTTTTTTATTGTCATAAGAACGACTCATTGGATAGATATGAGGGAAGGATATATATATAAAAAAACAAAATATATAAATAAAAACGAATCATTCACTCCCTACTCTTCATTTAATCAATGAAAAAACTGAGGCCTAAAAAGGTGAACTATATGCCCCAAATCAATCACATAATCAAATTTGTACAGAGTAGTTGTTTTCCTCAAGGTCATAGCAACTCCAAAACCTCAGGGGAAAAAAAAAAGGAATTCTTGTAGCTATGAAGTAATGTTAACTAAATTTATAGGATAAGAAAATAGAATCTGCCAGGAAGTTTAAAAATTCATGACAAAAAATTGGAGTAGTTAAATATTTAGAACCTGAGCCCGGTTATCATCAACAACAAAAAATAAGAATATTTTACTAATGAGAGGCAGAGGCATTTTAGGTGTTACTGCAAAAACAACAAAAACAACAAAATAAATAAACTGAGGGCTTAGAAGAGTATTTGATTTTCAAGCACTCCAAATGGTAGAAACACATTAGGAGAAATCATTTACAAGAAAATATTAATACTACTACTAGTATGATGATGGTGATGGTTACTACTACTACTACCACCACTACTACTACCTAGCATGCTACATGCCAGACACTGTGGTAAACACTTTACAATTATCTTATTTGATCCTCACAACAACCCTGGGAGGTAGGTATTACTATCCCCATTTTACAGATGAAGAAAGTGAAGCAGACAGTAGTTAAATGACTTGACCAGGGTCACACAGATAACTCTAGGACCAGTGTTGTTTCCTAGGTGTCACACTGGACAGAGTGTGTCCTGGAGTCAGAAAGATTTGAGTTCAAATACAGCCTCAGACACTTACTAGCTGTGTGAGAGCACCCCTTAGGCAGGTGCTATTATTATCCTTGTTTTATAGATGAAGAAGCTGAGTCTGCAATTAACTTACTAGAGGCTAAATTGGAGAGAGAATGGGAGAGAAAATTTTTGACCATTTTCCTAACTGGGTGGGAAAAGAGAAGAGGCAAGACATGAAAAGAAATTAGTCAACTGAAAAAAAAAAGAAAAAAGAAAATAATATCTTAAGTGTAATTTGGGGGGAAGAGTTAGTACCCTCCTATCCCAACTGATATAACTAAATAAAGGAACAGAAAACAGAGGTAATGAGATGTCAACATGTAAACAAAATACGAAGATGTAATTACACTCCTCTCTTTACAAAGTATGAGTTTCTCTGATGGAATTGGAAACCATTGACTTGTTGAAGATTGTCACCATTATCCTGGTGAATTTTTAAAAAAACTAAACCTGCAATGGAAATACTTGAGGTATGGAGCAGCTTTGTGAAGTGTGGCCTATATGCCTATTCTAGATGGTAGCAATTGGAGAAGATCTCTCCCTCTCTCTCTCCATCTCCATCTCCCTCTCCTTCTCCCTCTCTTCCTTTTCCTCTCCTTCTCTCCCTCTCCTTCTCCCACTCCCTCATCATGGCATTTAGAAATCAAACTATTTGCCTGGTAGAAGACACTGCATTGATCAGGGAGATATACACAGATATCAGGAGTTGAGAAAATTATGGCAAGAAGCAACTAAAAGAAGTAGCAAAGAAGAGAGTCAAGGATAGCTCTCATAGTCTAGAGTTGAGCTGTGAAGAGGATGAGACTTAGGAAGTCTGGTGAGCAACTCATCTAACAGAGTTGCTGCAAGAGAGGTTTGGGGAGGAGAGAAGGGTAAAACTCCATGTGAAGACATTAAAGTCTGGCAGACCTCTGCAGTACCATAAATGTCCATTTTCTTGGCCACATGAATTTCCTACATGTGTGCCTAAGTTTGTGCCCACTTTTCCAACTGACACTGTGCATCTGTAGGAGAGTAAGCCCGAGGTTTATGGAGGGTGGGGAATATTTATGGATAGCCTCTATTTTTACTGTTATCTTAATAAGTGTCTTTGCTTTGAGCTAATTTTGTCTATTAGCTGACCATTCAGGTCAAGTGCTACTATGGGACCTTGTGAACTATAGGTTTAGAAGCATACACAGAGTATCCTTTGAATCTAAGGTTTTAAAAGGGGGGAAAATGTTGTACATGTCTTTGTACTTTATCTATTAATGCCTTTCACCTCATTATCAACTCTCTTACTTTCTGTTAATACATCAGCTGAACTGGTTTTAGGGGAAATCAGCTTTCTTTCATTATATAATTAAATTCAAAGGACTGTTGGGTTGGGGTAGGTAAATAGGGTACATGGGAAGGGCCTGTGGGAATACTCTAATAATAAAGTAATATAATCAAAATTGGACAACTTATTGACTTGGAAAAAGGAATAAAAATGAATACATAAAAAATAGAGGACAACACATATAAAAATCATGGTTTTAAAAGTGAATGGATTAAACAGTCCAACAGAAGAAAAGAGAGTTGTAGGTTGACTCAGAAAAGAAACAAGCAAAACAACAATAGTCTTCTGAATAAAATAAACACATTTAAAAATAAAGACAATGAAATTTAGAGAATATAACATAAAAAAGCAGGCATTACAAGCATGCTCTCAGAAAAATAAAAACTAAAAACCTACAGTATTGAGAGAAGTTAGAACCCTACGTTATGCATAAAGGAAACCCAAACAATGAACAAATATTAATACTAAAGAGAAAAACCAACTGGTATAACATCTACATTCATAAAGGACAAATTAACTGAGCAGCTAAAAATAAATCATAAAATCATAACTCTAGATTTAGGAGATCATCTAGTCCAACTCTCCTATTTTAATGATAAGGAAACTGAGCTCAAACTGGAAACTTAAAGTCAAACAGATAAGAAGTGAAAAGAGCAGGATTTGCACCCAAATCCTCTGCCTCCAGTCGGTTTTCTTTTCATTATACTTATAACTATACATAGTAACACAATACATAGTAACATACATAGTAACCAGTACTAGCATACATAGTATACATACATAGTAACACAGTAATTATAGGAGACTTTTTAAACTTTCTTGTCTTTGACCCTGGCAAATCTAACACAGGTTTAAAAAAAAAAAACTGTTGAATTGACTAATATTGCTTGGGAATTTTGAGCTATAAGGCATGCTGTGTTTTGAAAAGGAACATTAAAGAACATATATTTTTCTCAGCATCATATGATTCCTATATAAAATAGGGCATATACTATGACACACACAAAAATTATAAGTAAATGTAAAAAAGGCAGAAATGATAAATTCTTCAGACCTTAACATGATAAGAAAGAGAACACAAGTGAAAAAAAAAATGCAGAGCTAAATGGAGAGTTGATAATAACATCCTAAACAGTGAATGAGTCAAAGAAAATAACTGTGAAAAATAATGATAATGCTGAGACAACAATATTTCTAGCATATTACTAACATAATCCCTAGAGGAAAAACTATAACTCTGAAAGTATATGTTAATAAAAAGGGGAAGAGAAGATGGATATATAGGGCATATAATTTTAAAACTAGAAAAATCAACAAATTAATCCAAAATAAGCACCAAAAGTACATCTTAAAAATTAGAGGAGAAACAGATAATATGCTAGACAAAACAACTTTAGAAATAATATTCAAAATTAAGACTTGCTTTCTGAAATTGCCTTATAAACACACACACACACACACACACACACACACACACACACACACACACACACACATTTATCTTTACCTCCTTCACCCACTCCAGATTTCTTATGGTTAAGTTGTCCTTTCTGTACTCAAACTTATATTTCTGAGTCCTTTTCCCTTCCCTAAAAAAAAACAAGGCTTTCCCAATATTTTCACTCTGTAAAGAAGGGTCTGTATTCATTGAGTAATTATTTGAATGTACTTCATGTTGTATCACAATAACTTGACATTGTACACACATAGAGATAGAAAGTTCTGTTAGATGTTGGATACAAATTTTCCTGGTTATATCAAAGACGTGTGCCCCACTTTAGTACAGTAGAAATGACATGTATTTGTGGTTAGGAGACAACTAGATTTAAATCCATTTCTATCACTTAATTGTTTTGTGGTTATGAGCAATACCCTTGAACTCTGCATCTCAGTTTCTTTATATGTAAAACAGAAATACCCATGTTTGTAGTCATCTCCATTGGGGTGGTGTTGAAAGGATGAAAAGAGATAATAGATGTAAAGCACTTCATAAATCATAAAGCTCTATAAAGATGTCAGCTATTGTTGTTGTTACTGATTAATAAGCATACTCAGTGTTGTAATATTTCTAGTATTTTTAAATGAGAAAATGATCTGCTACCTTCTTAAGGGAAACTCTTGCAAAAATGTGTAGATTTGGAGTTTTGTTGGCCTTTCAGAAGGTTACAATTCTATTTTAAAAGAGTCTCTTTCCTGAGTCTCTCTCCTGAGCTCAAATGCCCACTTGCCAATGACCTTTTGCCAGTTTGAATAGAATGTCCTGTAGGTATTTCAAACTCAACAACCTCAAGAGACCTTTTTCCACTCAAATATCTGTCACTCTAGTTCAGAACTCACCACCTTTGACCTGAATTATTGCACCAGGCTTCTAATTGGTCTCCCTAACTCAAGTTTCTCTCCACTCCAATCCTTCCTCTATTCAGCAGCCAAAGGCCTAAGGCTTATATCTATGTCATCTCCCTCCTGCAATAAATTCTAATCTCTTATTATTCAATCCAGTGTTCTAGATGGTAAAGATCTTTTTGATCCTGAGTCTCTCATCCAGTGGAACAACCTTCACAGTTTTATGTATCTGCAAATTTGATGAGCATACCATCTGTTCCTTTATCTTAGCCATTGATCAGAATGTTAAACAGCACAGGGCTAACTGAGCATAACTCCCTGGGGACACCAAACTAGAGACCTCTGGCTAAGCTGATATTTAAACCATTGACTATTCTTTGCATTCAGCCATTCAACCTGTTCTAAACCCATGTAATTATATTATTGTCCAATTCACATCTCTATTTTTTCCACAAGAATTATATGAGGTACTTTATGAAATTCTTCTCTAAAACATAGATAAGCTATATCCATAGCATCTCCCTCATATATTAATTTTAAAACTGTCCAAAAAAGGAAATAAGGTTTGTCTGAGATACTTTTCTCATGGGATCAAAAACATAGAGTTGGAAGGACCTCTGGTCAACACTGAGTCCTACTTTGTCATTTTACAGATAAGGAGATTGAAGTTCAGTATAACTGACTTGCACAAGGTCACACAGAATACATGGCTTAAACAGGGTTTGGACTGAGGTCCTATTGACTTCAAGTCATGTACTGTATCCACTGTATCATCTTTTTTTTATGAAGTCAGATTGGTTCTTTGTCATTCTCCCTTCTTTTCATATATGATCTTGAACATTTCTTTAATGATCTATTTCTCTAGAATAGTGTGGTCAGTCTCACTATTCAATTATTTATAGGTTTTCTTTTCTTCTCTTATTTTTTAAAAATCAGAACAGTTGTTCTTCTCCAGTCTTGTGACACCTCTTCTGTTATTCACCATTTTTCAGTGTCTTTGCTAATGACTCAACAATCACATTTGCTATTTCTTTCAGTCCCTGAAGATGTTGTTTATCTGGGCCAGGTGAACCGAATTCACCCAGGGCAACTAGGTGATCTCATACTATTTTTTTTACATATCTTGGGTATTAACTCCCTGTTCACTTTTTTTGTTCTCTTATTTCTAGAGCAAAGGTAGTTCACTTTGGCAGAGAAGAGCACATTTCCCTTCTACTGTCAGTTATCATATTCTCATGCTTCCTATAAGACACTTATATCTTTTCTTTGATCCTCTTTTATTCCCAATATCTACTTTAAAACCTCCACAGTCTTATTTTGTATCCCTAGCTTCCTTCACTAGCCTAAACTCATTCTGTACTTCGGCATTCCTAATGCTACTTTATAGTACCGTCGTATTCTTACATTCACCCTCTGCTACCTGTTTACAGAGTTTCCATCTTCTGTTTTATTTCTTAGAATTTAATATTAAATAATTCTTTGTGGGACTTCCAGGAACCATGATAGTGGAGTAAGCAGTAAATCATAACTCTCCCATATTGATCTCCAAACAACCATAAAATAGCCACTCAAAACAAATACTGGAACAGTAGAACAGCAAAAAGATGGAGTGAAACAGTCTTTGAACTCAAGAAACTTGGAAGATTGACAGGAAAGCTCTGTCTCATTTGAATAAAAGGGGAGCACAGTCCAGGACAGGAAGCACCCCTGAAAGCCAGCAACAAGCCCCACCTCAGCAAACCAGTGCTAGATCTGGGGCCCCAGTGCAGTGGAGCAGTCAAACACCAACACCGAGACCTTCTGCATGCCGCAGTATAACCAGATGACCAGACAGACTCCAGCTCTGAAAATAACCAAGTTCTTCAGTGGAGCCCTGGGCAAACAGGCAACCATCAACAACCAGATGACCATGTGTTTCAATGTAGTCCCAGGAAATGCAGAAACACCCCACCAGCCTCTGCGTACTCCAGATATGAGTACTAAGACCCCAGCTCAGCATCAAGCAAGCTGCCAGACAACTACATCCTCCAGCAGGGCCAGCCATGCCCCACCCCCTCAGAACAGCACCACACATGAGGGTCCCCTCACACGGGCAACATCAAGGCAGGCAGGGCCTGCAGCCCCTGACACAAGAAGCCTGAGAAAGTGCCCCTTCCTCCCTGGAAGCAGAGCTCAAATTTAAAAGAAAGGAAGAAAATCCCAAGAAAAAATGAGCAAATAAAAACAAAAAAAGAATCTAACCATAAAATACTATCATGGTGACAGGTAAGACCAAGATACAAGTTCAGAAGAGGACAGCAATGTGAAAAGAATTATGATCAAAACCCTGAAGAAAAACAGGAAGTGGTCTCAAGCCCAGAAAGAATTCATGGAAGAGCTCAAAAAGGAGCTTAAAAATCATATGACAGTGCTCGCTTCAGCAGCACATATACGAAAATTGGAATGATACAGAGAAGATTAGCGTGGCCCCTGCACAACGATGACATGCAAATTTGTGAAGCATTCCATATTTTTGAGGGGCAATGGGGGAGGACATAGGAAAGAGCAGATTGGGAGAGGGGCTATACAGTGGGATCACTGTTTTGGGGTGGTGGGTAGGGGAAAGATGGGGAGAAAATTTGAAACTCAAAATCTCATAGAAATAAGTGATATAAACAAGAAAATAAATTAATTAATTTTAAAAAATCATATGAGAGATAGAAAAATATTGGGAAAAGAAATTAGAGTGAAAAAAGAGAACTATGAAAAAAGAGTCAACAGTTCAGAAAAAGAAAACAACTGCTTAAAAAGTAGCATTGGCCAAATGAAAAAGAAGATGCAAAAATCCACTGAAAAGAACAACTTCTTAAAAAGTACAGTTGCCCAAATGGAAAAGGAAGTACAAAAGCTAACTGAGGAAAACAGCTCCTTAAAAATTAGAATGGGCAAGTGGAAGTCAATCATTCTATGAGACATCAAGAATCAGTGAAACAAATTCAAAAGATCAAAAGTCATGGAACATTATATTCCAGAAGGCAAAGGAGCTAGTACTACAACCAAGAAATTTACCTGGTGAAATTAAGGATGTTATATCAAGGGGAAAATGTTCATTCCAGTTTTCATAAGGAGAAGGCCAGAATTAAACCAAAAACTGATCTCCAATATTAAGATCCAAGAGAAGCATGAACAAGTAAAGCAGGAAAAGGAAACTTAAGGGATTTAGTGGAGCTAAACTCTTTACAACCCTACATGGGAAGATGATACTTGTAATTCTTAAAAATCGTATCACTAATACTACAATTACAAGGAATATATATAGGCAGATGATCCAGGTATAAAGTGAATTTGAGGGAATGACATAAAAGTATTTGAGGGATGAGAAAGAGGAGTACAGAAGGAAGGGAGAGGTAGAATATAGAGTAAATTACTTCATATGAAGAGGCTCAAAAGACCTATTACAAATATATAGAAACTACATAAAAATTATAAAAATACAAGACATTCCTCATTCTATAAATGGCCAAAGGACATGAACAGGCAGTTTTCAAATGAGGAAATCAAAGTTATCTATACTCATAAGAAAAATTTCTCTAATTCATCATTGATTAGAAAAATGAAAATTAAAACAAGTCTGAGATATCACCTTACACCTATCAAATTGGCTAAGATGACAATGATAAATGTTAGAGAAAATGTGGGAAAATTGGGACACTAATGCCCTATTGGTGAAGTTGTAAACTGATCCAACCATTCTGGAGAGCAATTTGGAACTATGCCCAAAAGGCAACCAAATTTTGAATACTCTGTGATCTAGCTTCTATTTCTGTACCCCCAAAAAAGACCAAAAAAAAAAGGGAAAGGACCTACATGTGCAAAAATATTTGTAGCGTCTTTTTTTTGTAATGGCAAAATACTGGAAATTCAGGGGATGCCCATTAATTAGGGAGACTGAACAAACTGTGGCATATGAATTTAACAGAATACTATTGTGCAGTAAGAAATGTTGAACAAGCAGATTTCAGAAAAACCTGAAAGACATGTATGAACCAATGTGCAAAGTGAAATGAGCAGAACCAGAAAAACATTGTACATAGTATCAGCAACATTATGTGATGATCAACTATGAATGACTCAGCTCTTATCGGTAGTCCAATGACCCAAGATGAGTACAAAGGACTTACAAAGGAAAATGCTATCCACATCCAGATAAAGAATCAATTGACTCTGAATGCAGAACAAAGCATATTTTTTCCACTTTATTCTTTTTCATGATTATTTTCCTTTTGATCTGTTTCTTTTTCACAACTGTGGTTAATATAGAAATGTGTTTTACATGATAGCATACACACTCATACATCCATATTTATGTGTGGATATGTGTGTGTGTGTGTGTGTGTGTGTGTGTGTGTGTGTGTGTGTATTCCCTACCATTTTAGGAAGAGGAGAGGGAGAGAGAAAAATTTGGAACTCAAAATCTTATAAAAATGAATGCTAAAAATTGTCTTGACATAATCAGGGAAAAAATAAAATACTGTTTAAAAACAAAAATAAATAAATATATGTGCATATATCTTTTTTTAAAATCTCTCTTGGTTGATGAGTTCCCTGTGCATTCTCATTGATTTCTTCAGACATTTCATGCTTTTCTTCTTCAGAAATACTTGCGTTTGTATGTTCAGAATTTCTTTCAGATTTCTGAGAGCTTCTCTTCTTCTCTTCCCTCTTGGGCTGACTTCTACAATGGAATTTTGGTCCACTATGGCTTACTTCACAAAGCACTTCCCCTACAATAGCCTTCTGAATTAGTGCAAGGATGATTATGTCCCTTTTATAGAGGAAGGAACAGAGGTTCAAGGCAAGTTAGAGTCAGAAACAAAATTCTAATTTCAAATTCTTGGTTTCAGGATAAATGCTCTGTCCATTGCCTCAAAGGGAGGGTGGAAGATAACCTGACAACTGAGGTAGTTGCTTTATTGGCACCAAAAAGTAGAAAGGCCAGAATGGCCTAAAGTTACATTATGGTGAAACCACAGATTGTCCTATGGTGGAGCACCTTGGAGTCAGAGATTGTGATGGATCATCTGTGCTCCTAATCTGTCTTTAAGTGGAAGAAACAAATTACCTGTGGTGAGCATCTTGGGCCCTTCCAGATTTCATTTTTCCACCTCCATGGAGAGTCCAATGACTATTGTAAAGACACTAGAGACTCAATTCTGATGAATGGACTGTTGTAATTGCATAATAGTAATAACCATAACAACAGTTTCTAATGCTTTAATAAACCTTTAAAGTTTGCTATGGGCTGCATAGTTATTATCTCACATGATCTTCCTAAGACCTCCATCAGATACATGTTGTTATTATTCTGTACTACAGATAAGGCTGAAAGAAATTAAATGCCTTGCTTGGGTTCGCACAACTAATAAGTGTGTGAGACAGGATTCATATTCAGCTCTTCCTGACTCCATCCATTATCTAGTTGCCAGTATAGAGCAACCCACTGTCACACATTCATATATAAGAGCTCCCCGTGTCCTGTCTACTCCAGCAATGTCTTCTTGACAGTAGTGTCAAGAAAGATTTGGATAAAACCATGATAATTGTGATATCTACTTCAATATCTTCTTGAATAGAAGAGACTTCTTTTAATTTTCCATCTTAATGCTCACTATAGACTATCACTTTTCATGTTGATTATTGATTGCATCCTATTGAAGCATGTAAGGCAGTTTACTCCAATACCCAATGTGCCCCACCCTTCTGTTTTGAATTCTTATTTATGCTGTCTACAGTTTTGCTATTTCTTTCATCACTACCAGGTTGTCATCTGTCATATGTATGTATAGTTTGGTATCCGTTGATATGGAATTCAACTGTAATTTCTTGCTGCTGTCAATGGGCCTTCTCGTGTGCTATTTCTAACTTTCAATCTATAGAAAAACTCAGTTTATTAGAAATATTGTATAAAGTAAGAATAAACAGATTCAGAACTAAGGCCTGAATGATGCTTCTCAATAGGGATAAATAAATGGGCTTTAACATAAGCATATTGTGGCAACTGTGTTGGCCATTCAGAGGCCTTTTTTGTTTAGTTCTAGGTCATGGAAATGTTTCAGAGGATTAAACTTGCCAAGATTCTAACCTACAAATGAGTGAATGCTGTTGTAATTCCTTTCATTTACTTTAAAATGACCTCTTTGAAGCTTCTATTTGCATTCAGTTATGGGTATGACCTTTTTCTGAAGGATCATGACAAATGGGATAGGCCATGCGTGACTAGGTGTCAAACATTGCTATTAGTCTTTCACCTTGCCCTCAGGATGCTCTAGGCTATGCCAACACTTTAAGCCTACACTCTAATCATACCTATAGGACAGAGTAAAGGAACTGAAGGTATTGAGCCTAGAGAAGACAAGATTTAGGAGAAAACATGGTAGTTTTCTTCAAGTATTTAAAGGGCTATCATGTAGAAGAGAACAGAACTAGTATCAATGAATAAAAGTTGCAAAGAGAAAGATTTGGACCTAATATGAGGAAAAATAATTTCATTAATATTTGGAGTTACAGAAAAATGATATTCATTGTTTTCAGAGGTAATGAACTCTCTGACCCTGGATTGGGATGCTTTCTTACACTTTGGGTAAGGGCTTAGCCTGGATGATCTCTCAGGTCCATTTCAATGCTGGGTTTCTAGGATTCTCTGAACAATTCCCAACAAAAGTACCCCTGTACATCTTAGTATGTCTTTAAGACAGTTTCTTCCCCATAGAAGTAGAGAATCAGTCACTGGATAGAATGAAAAGGGTTTACCAAAGGTGATATAGGCTTGGTGAAGCTTAGGTTTATAAGACTAGCTTTTCTCTGGCTGATATTCATTCCTTAGTCCTTTGTATAAACTGTCACCAGGTGGATTGTAGCAGTTCATAATCATGAACTTCAAAATTCAAAAAGTCAAGGTTCCCTTAACATTGTTAACTCAGAGAGAGGGGAGCATCATTTCTCTCTCAATTATTCCTTTTAAATAAAAATGTAATTCTTTATTAACAGGTAAACAAAACATTAACAATTATTGTCATAAACATGAAGAGGCAGCATGACACTGTAGAGTTTTAGATTTAGTCAGAAAGACCTGGGTTCAAGTCTTGCCTCTGAAACTTACTAGCTATACAAACATAGCAACAAGTCATTTAAATCACAGATTCTTATAGTATTTAGACATCATAAGCAGTCTGTAAATAGAATATAAAATTATTGTGGGAAAACTATCAGTAAATTCAAAAAATATTTCACCGACTGTCTCCTAATACATAGATTACCATTTTAACCTGTACAAAAGGTGAGAGGAGGAAGAATCATGGAAGGCTTCATAGCGTACATGTCTCCTGAGATGACTTATAAAAGATAAGATGGATATCTATAGGTGATGGAAAAAAGTCAAACACATCTTAGTTATGGAGGACAGCATAAACAAAGGCAGAAAAAGGAGAGAAGAGGAAAGGGATAAAGTAAGAAGACTGGCTTGGATTTTTCCAGAATATAGAGAACATTAAGGAAAATTATGTGATAGATTGGAACCAAATTGTGTAAGGCCTTGATGATAGAATCAGAATTGCAGAATTCTGGGGGGCCTAGGTGGCACAGTGAATAGAGCACTGGCCCTGGAGTCAGAAGGACCTGAGTTCAGATGCAGCCTCAGACACTTTGCTCACTTACTAGCCATGTGACGTTTGGCAAGTCACTTAACCCCAATTGCTCTGCCTTCCCCTCTCCAAAAAAAGAGGCAAAAAAATTTGCAGAATTCCAAAGTTAGAACAGATCTCCATGATCATCTAGTCAAAATTGCAACCCCCTTAAAAAAAATACTCTGCACTACAATTTGCCTGACAAGTGATTATCCAACCTTTGCTTGAAAACCTCCCCAAAGAAGTGATATTCACAATAACTGAAATAGCCCATTCTATTGTCATAGCCCATTCTATTTTTGTATAGCTCTGATTGTGTGGAAGTTTTTCTTGACAGCAAGCTCAAATCTGCTCCCTTGCAACTTCTACCCTTGCTTTTGGTTCTAACTTTTGGGGTCAAAAAGGATAGATGTAATCTACTTCCAGAAGACAACTCTTGCAATTAACTACTACATCTCTAGCTCCTACCCCTCCCATATCCTCTCAGATATATATTGGAGAAATGAAAGAAGGGGGTCCAGAATTTAGTTCAGCTCATACCTGCAAAAGAATCTCCCACTCTAATAACATACCTAAGAAATAAACATTAAGATTCTACTTGAAGATGTTCAAGGAGGAACACATACACTCTCTCTGTCTCTGTCTCTGTCTCTGTCTCTGTCTCTGTGTGTGTGTCTCTCTCTGTGTCTCTCTGTCTCTGTTTTTGTCTCTGTCTCTGTCTCTCTCTGCTTCTCTCTCTCTCTCTCTTTCTCTCTCTCTCTCTCTCTCTCTCTCTCTCTCTCTCTCTCTCTCTCTCTCTCTCTTTCTCTCCCTACCTTTTGATGCTGCCTCATCTCTGGGGTAAACACCTTCAATTCCTTCAATAAGTGCTAATGTAACATGGACTCAAAGTCCTCCACCTTCCTAGTTGACCTCTCCTAAATGTCTCCCACCTTCTCAATGTCTTTCCTAATTTCTGGTGCCCAGAACACAATACTCTAAATCTAGTCTAGTCAGGGAAAAGAGTAGCAGTTTCTTATTTTTGGTAACTAGAATTCTCTTAATGCAGGACAAGACTCTATTAGTATTATAGTTTTGGTTTGGTTTGGTTTGAGATTTTTGGTTGCTACACCAAAACATTGACTTACATTGAATTTGAAGTCCACCAGAACCTCCAGATTTTTTTCAGACAAACTAACGCCAACTAAGCTTCCCTAACTTTGAAATATTGAAGGTGATTTGGAGAGGGGTGGGGAGAGGGAGAAGGGGAGGGAGAAGAAGGGAGGCAGAGTTACAAAAAAAGTTCTTACTAATTGCCAAGCTCTATGCTAAATGCTGGGATTATAAATATATAAACAAGGCAGTGCCTGCCTTCAAGAAGCTTACATTTTAGTAGAGGAGAAAGCACTGATGGATGTTGGCCAGGAAAATATGTTTTGGTTTGCAAAATCATAGAGATGGTGAGCTAAGTCAAAGAGCAATCTATTGAAGCAACAATAGTACTGAGTTGATTGCTATTCCCAGAGCAAGAGGCAGAAAGGCTATCTTCACTGAGAGTGGCAACAGAGGAAATAGAATGCACACAGCAGCAGTGAAAATGATAAGGAAATGGACTGGGTGGGTGGTCAGACTAGATTGTAACACTGTTTGGGATCTGAAGCTGACAATAAATAGTGGAACACATGTGTTTGAACTGGCTGGTTCACTATCTAACAGAATGACCTAGAATGTTGGATCCAGAGGTTAATTAATTGTCACCCAGGGTAAAATTCCTTAAGGTGGTCCAGGAAAGAGCTGCACAGCAAGGTAGATTACAAATAGAAGACTAGAGTAGATGGCCAGGTAATGATATGGAGGATAAATTTACATTTATTCCTCTAAGATTCCATCTTATTTGATTGGGTCCAATGTTCTAGTTTATCATGATCTTTTTAAATCCTAACTCTACCATATAATATAAGAACTGTCCCTCTTGGTTTTGTTTCATTTGAAAATCTAAAAGGATGCCACCTGTGCCTTTATGTATGCCATTGATAATAATGTTAAGTTGCAGTGAAGCAAGAACAGTTCCCTGGGACATTCCCCTGGAAACCTCCTGCTAAGGTGACATAAAATCATGAACAATTAGAGTTATAAGTCAATCCAACTGTACTATCTGGACATAGCCCCATACCTGTCAAACTCTTTACTAAAATCTTGATAAACCATAGCTATGGTGTTCTCCTGGTTTAGCATTTTAGTAATGCTGCTTTAAAAAAGAAAAAAAAAGGCAATGAAAATGAAAGCCCTCTGGCGTCAGGCACTATTATTTTTTCTTTGAGTCCTCAGCATCTAGTACAGCACAGAGTAGGTACCTACTGAATGACTGGATGGATATCTGGCAACTTCTGTTCTTGATGAAGTGTTGTTGGCTCTTTGTAATTAGTTCTTCCTTTTCTAGATGTTCATTAACCAGTCTTAATAATTCATTCTAGAAGCTTCCCACGAATTATTGGCAAACTCATGAATCTGTAGTTGTTAGACTCTATTCTCTTCTATTTTTGGAAATTAGACTATCTCTATTTCTCCAAAATTATAGTATTCTTTCTTCTCTTGAATATCCTTCAATATCATAGACAATAGCCCAGCATCTTTATCAGCTCTTTCTGTAACAAGGATGTAATTCATCTGACCAAAGGGGAATTGAATTTATCAGGGGAAGGTAGAGCTTACTATCTCTTTATTTATTTTGCTTATTAAACCTCTATTAGCAATTTTATTCTGCCCTTTCCTGTTCAACTTTCTTTGGCAAGAACAACAACAACAAAAAAACAAAGCAAAATTGAAGAGCAGCTCTGCTTTCTTTCTGTTTTCAGTTATCATCATCTCTCTACCTAAAATAGCAGCTCTGTCCTTTCTTTGATCTTTCTCTTTTCCTTTAGTTAACTAAAAAGGATTCCCTTTTGTTGTCTTTAGCTTTCCTTGCCAATTTTGGCTTTTTCTGAACTCTTGATCTTATTCTTACAGTACTAAGCCATTCAATATATCTTGGAAAAATCCAAATTTGTTGGCAGAATTTCTGTGCACCCACAACAGTGTCTTCAGACAGTTTCCATTTTTTTCTTTCAAAATCAAGGTTTTTAGATTATTTGAAAGTCCTTGGGGAACAACCAAAGATTTTTGAGTTAGCTGAATATATAAACAGAGCAGTACGTTTGGACAATTACCTGAGCAGTGATGTGAAGGGATCTAAACTGACTGGCATCAAAAGTTCTTCTAGGCATTTTCTTTAGTTGTCAGCTATGGAACTTCTTCAAGAAAATAAGGAAGGAAACAAACATTTATTAAGCCTACTCTATGTAGGGGACTGTGCTAAATGCTTTACAAATATTAACTTCACTGGATCCTTACATCAACCCTGCAAAGCAGATGCTGTTTTTATCCCCACTTTATAGCAGAGGAAAATGAGTCTCATCAGGTAAACAGGTAAGTGACTTGACCTGGGTCACACAGTTAAAAAGTATCTGAGGCTCAATTTGGACATAGGGCTTCCTGACTCCAGGCCTGAAGCACACCACTTAGTTGGTCTTGACAAACATTCCAGTCACTTTTTTTAGGCTGTTAGCAGCTAAGAGGGGTTTGTGTGGAATCTAGCATTATTAGTCAACTAGCGCATCCTTGCTGAATCCTGGATTATCAGATGCCTTAATTCACCTCTTGGCCAAATATGAAGAGAAAATATAAGGGATATACTGAGAGGAAAAGAAATAATGCAGTCACTCCAATTTAAATCCTGCCCTAACATTCCAATGTACCCATAGCCCATAAGGTTGATGCCACTCTGACCTTACTTCTCCCTGGAAGGCCCTCCAAAGTCTCCCACCTCTACCTTCATCCACAACAAGCTTGATTAGGGAGGATTGTAGAAAGAGGTAGCAACAGGTTTAGGTTTAGGGAGAAAAGGAGCCTCAGAGAAGATGAGTAGTGCCCATGTACATTCTTTTAAATTGGAAAAGTGGGGTCTTGGAAAGAATGAGATAGATTGTCTTGATTTTTTTTTTTTACTCTTCCCTCAGAAATGGGCAAGGGAAGAATCAGGGTGGGGGGGGGGCGGGAAAAGATGGGAGGATGGTTAATAGGTTCTTCTGGCCTTGTGACCTCTTCTGTTGGGTAACCTTGACCTCATCAGCCTTTCCTCTTCTTTTTAGGACCTGGGATCTAAGCCCATCTTCCACCATGAGAATTTTATTCCTTCTCTTCACTGCTTTATTCACACTTTTCCAGACAGTGCCAGGTAAAGTACCTCATGAGAGTCCTGCACTGATTGGGCCATCATTTTCCCCAGTGGGCCTATCACTCCCGGATGATAGTTAATATGGAAAGTTGATATAGAAAGTTGATACGGAGGAGTGTTAAGGTTGTGTTGACGTTGAGCCCAAACAAATGATTGAAAAGTGAGAAAAGTTCACTCAACCCACCACTGGCTATGTCTATATAACAGGTCTGATCTTTTTTCAGTAGGCTGAATAATTTGAGTTTCTTTATTCAAAGATTTGGGTATTTAATTGGTTATAGCTTCCTTCTTTTACAGGCTTGAGATTTCTATTGGGTAGGCTAGAATGGAGGCTAGAGGGAACAATGGAAAAGAAGCAGGGAACAGAACTTTCCTCCCCTTTGGCTCCTCCTACAGAGAGGAAGACTTAAGCATGTGTAGGTCCTTTGACTCCTGGAGGTGCCTTTCTCCTCTGCACATGATCAGTCTCTCTTCTGATGGGAAAACTCAAGGTTCTTACTGTGTTTATCCTATGTAAGAGGTCATATAGCCTGTGAGACAAAATTGGCTCAAGCAACCAGTTTTCTTGACTAATAGACTGAGTGAGCAAGGGCAATGCATTCCTTTATGAAGAATAGTTTTTGAAGTAATTATATGTGTGCATGTATGTGTATATATACATTTATGTGACTACATATACATATATACATTTATATGATAATATACTGGGGAGAATAAAAATAAAACTGCTCCTTGGTTGGGAAGGAGAGGTTGCAATCAAAATGAATAAGTGGCAAAGCTACAATGGTATTAGCACAGTGGGGGGAGCACTGGATTGGAACCAGAAGAATGATATTCTAATTCTGACTCTAGCACTTAATTCCTTGACAACTAGGGACAAGTCACTTTCCCATTGTAAGCCTGGGGTTTCTCCTTCATAGAATGCCCATCAGAAGGGACTTTAGAAGTCCTCTAGTCCACTTCATCCCCCACAGTTTTACAGGTGATGAAATTGAGACTCAAGTAAATTAAGTGATTTACCTAAAGTCCCACTGATAATAGGCATCCAAAATGGAATTTTCATCCAGGACCTCTAACTTCTGAGTTAGTGGTCTTTTCTACTGTATCATGATGCTTTACTGATAATATCCATGATCCTATCTCATTCTAGATCTCAAAACAGCCCAGAGAGTCAAATTTTACATCTGTAAAATTACAGAGTTCCAGAAGATTTCCTCTGAGCCAAGTCTAGTGTCTTCCTGCTTCGGAACTATGATCTTATGAACCTTTAAGTAGATTAACAAACAAGCAAGGCATTCCCATTGTCTTCACCTTCAATAGGCCACAACTTGATGGTTCAGTCTAATAAACATGGATGCCATTAATACCTGTGAAAAATAACATGACTTCACAGACTAAATGGCCCCAATCTCCCCTTATGCCTCTACAAGTAACCCCATGCTTTTGGATCCTAATAAGCTCATAGATTTAGAACTAGAAGGGACTTTAGACATAATATGATTCAAACTCCTTTTTTACAAATGGGAAAGCTCAAGCATAAAGAGAGGGAGTGACTTGTCCATATTTGTACAACCAATAAGCAATTAACTAGAATTTTAATTCATGTGCTCTGATCTCAAAGTTGGGCTCTTTCCACTTTGTTAGGTTGTCTTCCCTCAGCAGCTCTTATGCGACCTGGGAAGAGAATCAAATTTTGCCTCTCCTTCCCTTGCTCCTAAATCATAACCCTCTGTAGTCTTACAAAATATATTGATAAATGTCAAAGGGAGATGAAGTGCTAGTTAGTATATGGAGGCTATTAAGATTTCCCTACAAGATACTGACACTCCTGTACTCATATACTACCTACCTTTGCCAGAAAATGCGTTTCCCATCCCCATATGTAGGATATAGATCTCTTGGGATTGGTTCCTGTAACATAGGAATAATAGGTCATCCTGAAGGGAAGGATCTAAAACTGCCTTCCTTGGAGAGCCAGTTTTATTACCCCATTCCTAATCATTTATTGCCTGGTCCCTTGGCCTAGACTATATCATTTGGACTTTGGGCTGTTCACTTCCTTAATCCCTTCTTGCTACAATATCTTTCTGGTTTCTGAATCCTTGCTTGCCCTGATTCATATGTGTGTGTGTATGTGTGTACTTATGTATTTATTTATGTGTGTATACATATATACACACATACATACACACATATATACGCATATGTGTATCCTTAAACAAGTCACTTCCCTTTCTGGGTCTTAGCATTCTGATCTGTAAATGGATTAAATTAACTCGGAGTCTCTTTCTAGCTCTAAATCTAATATCCTACCATCTGTGCTGACCCTATCCCAGAACTGACTCTATTAAAAATAGACTCATGACTCATGTTCTTACCCCATTTCCAGATTCTCTGCCTGTCTTCCCAACCTTTGTCATTGTCCATGGAGCCATATTGCCTGATCCCCCACTATTGCAACTAGCAACAGTGTCCTGCTCTAGCCCTACTCTGACTCTCCCAGGCCCGCCTCCCTGCTATGATCAAGCAACTATAGCCACTACGGTCTGTTGCTGATAATGGGTCTCTTGGGAAAAGCGTTGCATCATGACTTCTTAATCATAAGCTTTAACTGGAAGAGGGGATTTTCCATCCTCCCCAGGCCTGATTTCAATTCCAAATACTTGCTAAGCCTCTTTTCCTTTGTGCAGGGAGCGCTAGGGGGTTCTCTTATGAGAGACCCTGTTATCTCCGGGGAGGAGTCTGCTTAAAACGAGGTACACCAGGATGTGTGCCTTTCAGGGGACCCTGCCGAGAATTTACTGTTTGCTGCAAAAGGAGAAACTGAGAAGCACCTGCACAGAAGAATCTTGGGAAGGGAGGCCTGACAGAGTCCTAGAAGCTGTGCTTATTCTTGGCTGAATAAAAGCAAATTGATGTTCAACTCTCAGTGAGCCATTAACATGTCTTCAGGTTTGGATGTGAGGAGAGAGAGAACCTTTCTTCAATTTAAGTGGCTGTGGGGGTAGGAAAGGGAAACAATTTTTCCTGTAGAGTTGGGAGGTCCTCATTGTCCTTGGAAAGCTTGGTAAGAGAAGAAACAGAAATTTGTAGAATTTGTATACATAGCCATTTACTAGGTATGAAGGAAACAAGCCTTTATTAAGCACCTAATATGGACCAGTTCTCTTAAGAACTTTGGAAGTGATTTCTTGACATGGGAGAGGCTGGAAAAGGACCACTCAGCAGGGTGTACCCACATCAAAGGCAACAAAGAATTGAAGTACCTCAAAAAAGCGTAAGGTGCACATTTTTAGAAAATCTACCCCAAATGTTCACAGGGACTATTTGTGTTCAACCCTATGGCAGAGCATTCAGAACCTGTATTGGTCTGATCAGCCACAGTCAGACAGGCTGTAACTAGACTCTAATATAGTGAGGTCATTTTGGTCCTATTCAAGAACAAAGGAAAACAACCAATATGTACTAGAAATTATGCTAAGCACTTAACAAATATGTCTCATTTGAGCTTCACAACTACTCTGCAAAGCAGGTACTGTTATGATCCCCATTTTATACTTGAGGAAACTAAAGCAGAGATTAAATGACTTGCCCAGGGTCACACAGTTAGTAAGCATCTGAGACAAAACTTAAATTCCCATCTCCCTAACCCTAGGCCCATAGTTCTGTCCACTGTGCCACCTAGCTACCTCTAGGGGGGGACAAAGATATGTGGGCTGTATCAGAGGTGTCAAACACACCACTCACAACACTCCAGAGTGCAGGTTGAACTAGATTAAAATGTAATTTGGAAATATTTAACAAAATGAATGAAAATACAATGGAAGGAATATTTTATTTTAAAATTAACTCAATATGATGCCCACAGTGACCTTTATGTATGGATTAGTAGCCTTTGTTTCTATTTGAGTTCGACACCACTGGTCTACAAGATAAATACAGGTAAGTGAATTTAGAATCGAATAGAATCAAAATCAGTAATAATTCTTCTCTGTCAACCTCAAGGGGGGAAGAGAGCATTGTCTCTAGGGGTATATTCTAGGATTCTGTCCTTGGTCCTGTACTACTTAGTATTTTTATCAATGACTTGAATAAAGATATAGAGGAATATTTATTGAATTTGCACATAACACAAAATTTGGAGAGAGAGCTAACACACTAGATGATGGAGTCGATCTCATTGGCTAGAATTTAGGGCCACATTCATTAGGATCAAATTTTATAAAGATAAATATCAAGTTGAATTGGAAATTGACTTCAAAAGTTAAAAATAGGGGAACATTGCAATATAAGAGTTTGTCCAAAAAAGATCTTGGGGGTTTTAATGGATTGCAAGCTCAGTATGGGTCAATAATATGATATGCCAAAAAAAAATTAATATAATGATGCACAGGAAGCATAGTGTCCAGAGCTAGGGAGATGATATTGCCATTGTACCCTGTCCTCTTCAAAATACATTGGGAATATTGTGCTCAGTTCTAGGCACTTTTAGAAAGTACATTGATGACCTGAAAATGTCCAGAGGATGGTAATGAAGGACATTGAGATCATATTACACAACGATTGCTTGAAGGACCTGAGGATGTTTAGCCTGGAGGAGAAAAGATTTAGCAGGGATGTGATACCTAAGAATTTGAAAGGCCATCATAGGTAAGAGGGATTAAACTTGTTTTATCTTAATGTCAAAAGAAAAAACTAGGAGCAAGAGACAGAAAGGAACAAATTTAAGCTTGATGTCATGAAAAACTTTCTAAAAATTGGAGCTACTTAAAAGTAGAATAAGCTGGTTATCTATTACCAAGAGGCCCTTAAACAGAGACTGGACAATCGCATGTCAAGTAGGTTGTGGAAAGGAGTATTATTTTGTAGGGCAGATTGTGTGGCTATGAAGGTCTCTTCCAATTCTCAAGTTTTGTATATGGCAGGCAAAATCCTTGAGATCTTCTCTCACATTCTAACCTCTTCTCAGGATTATGTCTAAAAGGGAAAATGAGGACCCTTAAGACTGTCCCACCATCTAAGGAGCAAAGGTTTCACAAATGCAGACTCTGATCAAAAGGAAACAAGAATTTGTTTCATGACTCTACTTTCAAAACTGACTTCCCTCACACCATTCCGGGGAAAGATTTGTTTACTCTTCCCAAAATCCACATAGAGATACTTCTTTAAAACACCATACTCAGGCCCAAAGTGAGAAAACACTAAAAAATGCTAAAATTCATTCTAAGTAGTCCTTATTAGGACAAAAACTATTCCATAATTTTGCGGCTTTGTAGTATAAAGAAAGGATTGCTTCTGATTTGTATCATTCATTTTGGAGAAAAGTACAAACCAAAGACATGTTGCATTCCTCCTCCTTTTTTTGTTTCTGTCATTTGCACAACCCTACTGTGTTAATTTATTTGTTTTAGCAGAATCTCCTTCATTGCAATATGCCAAACTGAAGAAAGGTGACTTCAGCAGATGATTTTAGTTCCTGGGAAAGTTATCAGTTAGGTGCCTTCTCTGAGCAAAGTACCTTTTTGAGAAACTCCAGGGTACTTTATCATTTTTGGATTTTGGAGAACTCTGACTTTGTTCCTCTATTAAAGTTATACTAGCCTCACATTTTCAAGTTTTGTGTAACTTCATGACAATCACTGTGGTTATGGTAAAGGAGGGTGGAGAAGAGTGGCTATTGGATAAATTTAAAAACAAAAAATCAAAAACCACTAGACTCAGCTTTCTCTATCCTTTATTCTTTATCCTTTACCCATATCCTAGTCATTATGTGTTTACTTTTATTTGCATATTAGAAGTCAACACAGACAGTCACAAATGACCCTTGATGAGGCTTCCTACTCCTGACTTAGGCAATGTGTACATGAATGGGCCACAAACTAGGGAATTATAAGATTCGGTCTCCACTGAGAACTGTGATCAGTTCCAATTAGTAGTGGAAGACTGGACTCATGATCTTACTGCTTAACAAGACTCAGAAATATTATTATTCTCTTAGCAGACCAGAAACTGGGCCATCTAGAGGTATTGATCAGATTGTTTATTTCAGTCATATTGTCAGTCTGGAGTTCCACAAACATGAGCATTTCCATATACAAATAAGAATAGACAAAAAAGATTACATATGAAACCCCTCATCGTAATTTCATACATTATAATGCATATTATCTCAAAACTGTAAAATAATTCACATCCATTGGTTTCAAAAGATCCTGTTTATATCTCTTCTTCCTCATTGCATACACAGAAGCACAGACGCACCCACACCCATACACCACACGCACACACACACACAAACACACACACACACACACACACACAGTCTTCCTTAGTTACTTCTGTTCAATTCATTTTAAAATGCTATTATGATCTTCTTTTCTTATTTTGGACATCACTGTCATTGTGATTTCTCTTTCCTCTTCTAATTCCTCACCTCAGAATTAAGAAACAATTCACAAAAACTCTTTGTAACAAATCTGGGTAGTTAAAAACAAATCCATAAATTGACCATGTTCTAAAATATGTCTCTAAAACTGAACTTTTTGTCCTCCACTCTTTGTCAAGTGGTGGGTAGCTGTTATGGGAATCTGAAGATCTTCCCTGCCCCTAGGTCCTTTGATAGTCTTAAGTGGCTCTGAGAACCTTCTTTGGTTTGAAAGTATACTCTGCCCCGTAATAGGCTGAATGTGGTCACATGGAGCCTGTGGCTCAAGACTTGTTTTTCAGGAATGCCTACACCTTGTTACTTTGTGATTGGGCAGTGAGTCAAGAGGGCTGTGATGTTCTCTGATCCAGGAGAAGGCTATATATGCCCTGATGTGAGGTTTTGCTTTGGGGCTCACTTTGAGAAGAGTTGTGTGATTTGGCCAGATGAGACTCTGGGAAACCGTTGAACCCCCTGGCTTTGAAAAACCCAGATGTTGGTGCTTCCCTCTTTGGTAACTGACTAGGTATTGATGTAATGGTCAGATGGCTGGAAGCCCGCCTGCTGATCTGTTTGTTTTCTTGTAACTTCTGCTTGTAACTTCTGTTTGTATTCTCTGAAGTTCAGGGTGCTGACTTTTTCCCCTTGAACTAGATAAATGATATATGTTTGATTGATTAAAGTAAGATTATTAATCCATTTTGAGTTGCTTTCCTTTAGAAAAGCAGACCTAAGAACCTGTGCTAGCAGCCACCCTGGGCATGCTAGGGTGCTTGCTGATACAAATGGTGTCACAAACAGGATCTGTGAACTAAAATGAAAGTATAGGGGCTGGGATAATTGTTTGTTTCCCAGTTGTGGTAGCTGTGGCTCTGTGGAGCCATGGAACTGGAGTGCAGAACTGCCTGCATGCTGACTTTGTTGAGGTGAGAACAGGAATGGTAAGCTGCCTGCATTGGGACTGGGGCAGAAGCCAGGAGTGGCTGCCTCCTGTGGGAGGAGAAGGAGCCCAGGAGTTCGGAATTCATCTACAGGACCAGATAAGGGCTAGGCAGCAAGGCAGGAGCACTAAATGTGTTTTCTTGCTGCATCCCACAGTTTGGGACCCAGGGGGGAGGATGGAGTTGTGTCTTTGGTGGGTGAGGTGAAGTGCCGTGGGCCCCCAAGGATCCCTCCCTGTTGGTTTTGTCACCCAGTCACCCCTCAGGACTTGGAAGCAGGGGCTGGAACAGTGTTAAGACTGGGACTTGGCTCATTAGAGCCTATACTGAGAGTGCCAGGAGGAAGCCTGCAAGGGCAGTGGGGGGGGGGGGGAGGACACCAGCCGCCCCCAAGAGAACTTTATTTGGACATTTTTGTTTTGGATTTCTGGTAAGGAGTTGTTCTGTTATGTATCTTGCAGACGTGATGTCTGCATTTTGTGAGGATTATGTTGTACTTAAGAGATGTTAATGCTAATTCAGATATAAGTTGTAATGGGCATGAAAGATCTTGGGGCCGAATGTTATGGGAATCTGAAGATCTTCCCTGCCCCTAGGCTCTTTGATAGGCTTAAGTGGCTCTGAGAACCTTCCCTGATTTCAAAATATATTCTGCCCCCTAATAGGCTGAATGTGGTCACATGGAGCCTGTGGCTGGAGGCTTGTTTTTCTGGAATGCCCACACCTTGTTACTCCGTGATTGGGCAGTGGGTCAAGAGGGCTGTGACATTCTCTGATCCAGGAGTAGGCTATATATACTTTGATGTGAGGTTTTGCTTTAGGGCTCACTTTGGAAAGAGTTGTGTGATTTGGCCAGATATGACTCTGGGAAGCCATTGAGCCTCCTGGCTTTGAAAAACCCAGATGTTGGTGCTTCCCTCTCTGGTACCTGAATAGATATGGATGTAATGGTGAGCTGGTTGGAAGCCTGTCTGCTGATCTGTTTCTCTGTCTGCTTGTAACTTGTGTTTGTATTCTGTTTATATTCTCTGAAGTTCAGGGTGTTGACTTTTTCCCCTGAACTAGGTAAATGATATATGTTTGATTGATTAAAGTAAGATTGTTAACCCATTTTTAGTTGCTTTCCTTTAGAAAAGCAGATCTAAGAACCTGTGCTAGCAGCCATTCTGGGCATGCTAGGGTGCTTGCTGATACATTAGCGTGAGTCATTATTAGTTCTTTGTTTTCATGGTTAGCCATTGCATTAATCAGAATTCTCAAAACTTTCAAATTTATTTTTTTATTTTCAGTATCATTTATTGTGCAAATTGTTCTTTCTGCTCACTTAACTCTACAGCAGTTCATATATCTTCCCATATTTCTCTAACTCCAACAATTTTATCATTTCTCTTATTGCAATAATATTCTATAAACTCAAATAAAATAATTTCATCAGCCATTTCCCAAATGATGGATACTCACTTTGCTCCCAGTTCTTTGTGACAATGAAAAGTGATGCTATGCATATCATTGTACATATGAGCCTTTTTCCTCTTCTTTGATTTCTTTGAGGGATCCAGTGGTATCACTGGTTAAAGATTGTGTACATGTTAATGATATTTTGACTATAATTCCAAACTGCTTTCCAAATTGGCCAGGTCAATTCATACCTCCACCAATAGTGCATTAAAGTGCTGTAACAGGAAGCATTCTAGCATACCCAGGATGGCTGCTAGCACAGGTTCTTAGATCTGCTTTTCTAAAGGAAAGTAACTAAAAATGGGTTAACAGTCTTACTTTAATCAATCAAACAAATATCATTTACCTAGTTCAGGGGAAAAAGCACCCTAAACTTCAGAGAATACAAACACAAGTTACAAGCAAACAAAGAAACAGATCAGTAGATGGGCTTTCAGCCATCTGACCATTACATCCATACCTATTCAGTTACCAGAGAGGGAAGCATCAACATCTGGGTTTTTCAAAGCCAGGGGGCTCAATGGATTCCCAGAGTCTCATCTGACCAAATCACACAACTCTTCTCAAAGTGAGCCCCAAAGCAAGACCTCACATCAGGATGTATATATAGCCTTCTCCTGTATCAGAGAATGTCACAGCCCTCTTGACCCACTGCCCAATCACAAAGCAACAAGGCATGGGCATTCCCAAAAAACAAGCCTTCCACCACAGGCTCCACGTGACCACATTCAGCCTATTAGGGGGCAGAGTATACTTTCAAACCAGGGAAGGTTCTCAGAGCCACTTAAGCCTATCAAAGGGCCTTGGGGCAGGGAAGATCTTCAGATTCCCATAACAAGTGCCTATCTTCTCACAGCTCTTCCATAAATTGGCATTTTTCCCTTTCTTATCTCTGCCAACCTGATGAGTATGAGCTAGAATCTCAGAGTTGTTTTAATTTTTTTCTCTAATTATAAATGACTTGGTGTATTTTTTCATGTCATTATTGATAGCTTGGATTTCTTCTCTTGAGAATTACCTGTTCATCAGCTTTGATCATTTTTCTGTTGGGCAATAGCTTTTATTCTTACACATTTGAATCAATTCCTTACATAGCATATCCTGAAAGTCTCAAAACAGTTTTAAACTACTATTAAGTTACTAAAGCTTAAAACTGCACTGAGACTTTTGGGACATGCTATATAAAGTTTTACTAAGCTTTAATAGTTTAAAATTGCTCTGAGACTTTTAAGACAATGTATATACATATATAGATTAGATTAGATAATTATCATAAAAAAACTTTCTGCAAAGATTTTTCTCAATAAACTGTTTCCCTGTTCCTTTTAACTGCATTGATTTTGTTTGTGCCTAATCTTTTCAAATTTATTACTTAAACATTATCCATTTTTATTTTCTGTGATCCCCTTTGACCTCTAATTAATGATGAGCTAACCCCTATCCATAGGTACATCCTGTTTCTCCAATTTGCTTAAGACTTTAATAAATAACTTCCTATCCCACTCATCATAGCATTACTTCCAAATCTTTTCATACCTCCTGGCACCTCCCAGGACTCCCCCTTCCCTTTAGCCTCTCACCTGAAAACCTGGTCTCATATTTTACTGGGGGAAAAATTGTTGCTATTCATAGAAAGCTCCCTTTTTTCTTTCCTTATTTTATGTCACCCAGCTGCCTTATATCACTATCCCATCCTTCACTGCTCTCTCACATGAAGAAGTGACTGTTCTCCTTACCAAGGCTAACTCCTCTACAAGTGCAAATGATCCCTTTCCATCTCATCTTCTTCAACATATTGCCTCATCTATCAACCTTACTATCTTTCCTACTATCATTTATATGCAAACTCTCCCCATCTCCCAGCTATTTTTGTAGGCTTACAAACATGTCCATGTTTCCTCCATCCTCAAAAAAGCCTTATTTAATCCATCCATCCTTACTACCTCTAGTTCCATTTCTTTTGTCACTCTTGTGGCTAAACTCCTTGTTAAAGCCATCTATAATAGGTGTTTTTACAAAGTTTCCTCACACTCTCTTCTTAACCTTCTACAGACTGGTCTATGATCACATCATTCAATTCAAACTTCTCTCTCCAAAGTTGCTAATTTATCTTAATTGTCAAATCTCATAACCTTTTCTCAGTCCTCATCCTTCTCAATCTCTCTGCGTCCTTTGATGCTATCATTCTCTCTTTGACATCCTCTTTCCTCTAGGTTTTCATGATACTACTCTCTGTTGATTCTTCTCCTATTTACCTGGCATACCTCAATCTCTTTTGCTGGATCACCATCCAGTTCAATCTCACTAACCATGGGTGTCTCATGGGGCTCTGTCCTGGGGTCTCTTTTTTCTTCTCCCTCTGTACTCTTTAACTTAGTGTTCTCATTAGTTCCCATTTATTCAATTATATTTCTATGCTGATGATTCTCAAATCTTTTTACCCAGCCCTAACGTCTCCCCCAACCTCTAGTCTCATCTCCAAATGTTTTTTAGACATCTCAAACTGGGTATCCTCTAGGTATCTTTAACTCAACATGTCCAAAACTGAATTGCTTTTTCCAAAAGAACTCTTCCCTTCCAAAATTCCCAATTCCTATCAGGGACACCACAATCCTTTGAGTCACCCTGGTTTGCAATGTAGATGACATCCCCACCTCATCACTTTCTCTCACCGTCACTCGCATATCCAATATCAACGTTTCCAAGATCTGTTGACTTCACCTTCATAACATCTCTTGAATATGCCTCCTCCTCTACTCTGACACTGCCACCACTGTGGAACAGGCCCTCATCAACTCAGCCTTGGAATTGTCTCTCCCCATGCCATTCCCTATTTCACTCAGTTATCAAAGTGATCTCCCCAAAGTGTAGATCTGACTAAGCTACCCCCTTACTCTATAAACTCCAGTGGTCCCCTTTTACCTCCAGGATGAAATATAAAATCCTCTGCTTGGCATTCAGAACTCTTCATAACATGTCCCTCAAACACCTCTCTAGTCTTCTTACACCTTGCAATACCCTCCCTATGTACTCTGATTCAATGACACTAACTTCCTTACTGTTTTTCAAAAATGATACTTCATCTCACAACTCCAAGCATTTTCACAGGCTATTTCCCTTACCTAGAATTCCTTCCTTCCTCCTTTCTGCCTCCTGACTTCCCTATCTTCCTTTAAGTCCCATCTAAAATTTCACCTTGGGAAGCTTTTCCCAATCTTTCTTAATTCCAATACTTCCCCTTTATTAATTATTTCCTGTTTACTGTATACATAACACGTGTGTTCAGGATTATTTGCATGTTGTCTCCCCATTCATCTATGACTTCTTCAAAGGAAAGAATTATAATTTTGCCTTTCTATTCCCAGCGATCAACACAGTGCCTGGAACATTGTAGGTGCTTAATAAACATTTACTGGCTTGCTGACTGACATGAGCTTTTATGGCTATGTCACGTATCCAGTTAGAGCTTATTATGGTATATGGTGTGAAGTGTGAGCCAAACCTAATTTCTGTCAGTTATATTTTCCAGGTTTCCCAAAAGGCATTGTGAAGTAGTGAGTTCTTATCTGTGTAGCTGGGGTCTGTGGGTATTAATTAAACATTGTGCAATTATACACATTTTTCCCATATCATGTACACTTTATCTATGTTGCAAATTGACCACTAATTTTAAGTGATATTAAATAATTATTATTACCACTTTTGTTGTAGTTATAAATATGCTAAATAGAAGAAGATATTTGCTAAGCACCTGGCAAATCTTAAAGTGCTATATAAAGGCCATTTGTTGTCATAATTATTATTTTACTCCTTCCTTCTCACTTTTTACATTGTTTCTTTTATGATCCTTGACTTTTTGTTCCTCCAGATGAATTTTGTTACGATTTTTTCAGGCCTACAAAGTAAACTTTTCATGGTTTGATTTGTAAGTCAATGAATAAATAAATTAACTTAAGAAATATTGTCACTTTTATTAGACAAGCAATAAGCAATTAATATATCTTCAATTACTAATGTATCATTCCATGATGAATATTCTATAATAATATTCATATAGTTCCTCTATCTGGCTTGTGAGCCCCAAAGTATTTTATAAATTCTTGGTGGGGGGGGTTTCAATTTTATTTTTAAAGACAATTTCCCTTTCTATGTCTTCCTGCTGGGCTTTGTTTGTGATACACAAAAAAAACTTAAGAATTTATATAGGCATATTTTATATCCTGTTATTTGCTGAACTTACTGTTTCAACTATTTTAGTTGAATCTCTAGAGTTTTCTAGAGTTTTCACCATCATATTACCACAAAGAACCATAAATTTATTTCCTCTACTCTGCCTAGTACCTTAATTTCTTTTTCTTGTGAATTTAATAATTAGCATTTCTAAAAAAGTAGCAAATGATAGAGGTAATTATAAGCAATTTTCATTTCTCCCTGATCTTATAGGAAAGCCTTTAGCATATCTCCTACTCATTCAATTCTTGGTCTTGATTTTGTGGAGATACTAATTATCAGACTCTTTAATTCTTATGGGTGTAAGTGTTTTAAAAAGATGAGTGTTAGCTAAAGACAACTCTACAAACCTCAGGATGGAAGGAGATACCTAAACTCAGAGAAAGATATAGAAAGACTATAGTTTAAATGGAGACTGAAGCAAAACTCGTTATCGTTCTCTTTCATGTCTGGTTCTGCTTCTTTTTTTTTTCTTTTCCCAGTGATCACTCATTGGTTACAACCCTCCTATATGACCAAACTATTGTACAATGTGAAAGTATTTGCAGA
>CM053581.1:148245967-148270224 GCA_028627135.1 Pseudochirops cupreus | reverse complement strand
AGAAAATCTGAAACTCAAGTGATTGTGGAACTGAATCTTGTAAATTAAAAGTAAATGAGTAAATAAAAAAAATTAAAAAAAAAATAAAAATAAAAAAATGAGTGTTGTGCTTTTACAAAAGTTCCTTTTGTTGCATCTTGTAATATAATCATGTAATTTTACTTAATTTTGTTTTTTAATGTGTTCTGTTAGATTTATATTTTGCTTAATATTATATCAACCCTGTATTCATAGTAAAAATTCCATTTGGTCATGATGTATAATATTTTTTTTTACTATTTTCTCATAGTGCATGCAAATATTTCATTTAATATTTTGTGTCAGTATTGATTAGGGGAATTGTTTTTTTATAGCTTTCTTTCTACCTTAGGTGTCAAGATGATATTTCTAACATAGATGAAATTTCATAGAAATTTCACAGAAATTTCAATGGAAAAATCATAGAAATTTCATTCACATCTTTTCCTGGTTTCTAATATTACAAAATAGGAAATAGATTTTCTAATATTAGAATTAATTCTTATTTGAATGTTTGATTGAATTTACTTGTAAATCCATCTGGTCCTAAGTTTTCTTTTTAATTAAGAATTTATTTATGGCTTATTTAATTACTCTTTTCTGAGATTAGGTTATTTAAATTCTTTGTTGCCATATTAATGTAGGTATTTTATATTTCTGTTATCTCATGCTGGCATATAATTAGGCATAGTATTTTCTAACATTTATTTCTCATTAATTTGTTTAAATTTCTTAAAATTTTTAATTCTGGAAATTTTCATCTCTTTTTATTTGGCAAATTGTTTTATGATTTGTCTATTTTATTAGTTTTTCCCATAAAATCATCTCATAAATTTATTTACCAATTCAATTTTTTCTTTACTTTCAATTTTCTTAATCTTGTCTTTGACTTTCAATTTTTTTTTCTGTTTTCATGATGAGTTGGAGTTTTTAATACTGATTTCCCAAGACTTTTTAGTTATATGTCAAATTCGTTTATTGATTATAATTTTATTTTATTATCATTAGTAAAGCATGTGTTTAATATTTCTGCCTTTTTGTTTTGTTTTGTATGTGAGGCTTTTGTGCCCTAGCACACAGTCCATTTTTGTATCAGTGTGATGTATGGATGAGATATACATGTTTGATTGCCATTCAGTAATCACCAGGGAGTCATCATAATTCTATGCATGAATGCGACTCTGTTCCTGTTTACCTTATTGTTAGATTTATTAAGTTCTCACAGGAATACATTGAGGTCCCCACATATTATGGTTTTACTGTCTCTCCCTATAACTTAATTGTTTTCCTAAAAATTTAGATGCTATGTCATTTGATGCATATATCTTAAATGTCGATATTATTTAATTGCCCATGATGCCTTTAAGAATAATTTAATTGCTTGTTTATGTCTTTTAAACTTATTCACTAGTATTATTTTCTGATCTGAAATCATGATACCTTCTTTAAGTTCACTTGAGACAGAATTCTCCATTAGCACCTTATTTAACTTTGTAAATCTTTTTTGTCAAATCTATATCTTTTAAGGAATATGTTATTAGACAGTGCTTCATAATCTATTCTGTTTTGTAGGTGAATTCATCATTAATTTCTATTTGAACTAATCCAATTTAAAGGACATCATTTCTTGCATACCTCCTGTTCTAAGCTATCACTTCTCCTTCCAAGTCTTTCTTCCATCAATTTTACTTAATTTATAATCTTTTATTTCATTTCTTCTAACTATTCTTGTAGTCATTGTGACCAAGGCATTTTTTGCTCTGAGGTTCAATTTGTCATTTTAACGAAGTTAGTCTCTTCTTCTGGGTTTTCCTTTCTCATTAGGAAATCCCTCAAAGTCATCCAAGGTATCATTGACAACTGGAGTCCTAGAGTCAGTAACTGCATCAGTTGAACTCAATAAAGGACCAGAGCAGCAACTGAGAGTCTTGTTTGGTTCAGCCTAGCAATAGATTTCCTGTCCATCAAGACATTGAGATCTGGAAGGGACCAGCTCAGCTAAGCAAGAAAGGAACTTGCCTATCACTCATGGCATTTCCCAATGAAAACAGTAGGGACTCCTCCAAGGGAGGAAAAATGATTCTAGGACTAAAAGTTATGAGCCCCACGCCTTCTCTGTACATGCACCTCACTACCTGGCATCTTACATTAAATTTCTCAGGAATCTTGTGCATATGTATGAGGAGAATGTGCTCCCACATTGTTTTGCAACTCCTATTCTCTTTCTATGTTCTTAGTAAATAGTCTTTTGAAAAAGTTATTTGATCTTGATTAGGTGATTGATATTGGGAAAAAGGGTGCCTGGAGGAGGCAGTAAAAGAAATTCCAATCCCTCAGCGTTAGGTGATGATGGTACCCATAGAAATACCCAGAAAAAAACCCTGAGAAGAACCTAGAGAACCCAGAGATGCCCTCTAAGGATATTGCCTATCAGGGCACATGGACATTTGAGCAGTTGCCCAAAGGAGGCACTCTCCTACACTTACAGCAGTACATGTTGTCTCCCCTGGTAAAACAGAAATGCCTTGAGAGGTCATTTCCATTTCCTTTGTATCTTCAGTATCTAGCAAAGTGCCTAACATACTGTTTGATGATTTCTTGATTAGAGCTAATTACCCCTCACTGGAAGCCTTAAGGAAGCTGAATTACTGACTATTGTGGAACAGTATAAGCTTATCCTTGGTTTAAGTCTTTCAATTTTAAAATTTTGTTCTATAAAGTGTGGGGATGATGAGTATTTGTATCTGCAAATTCTGACATACTACACAAAGAGTAGTAGCCATTATTATTATCTATTTCTCATCTTGTTTAATTGGGTTCAGTGAGAAAACTTCAGTAACAAGTCACTATACTGATTTTTCCTCATGTTAAAGACTTGCAAAAGTAGCTAAAATAACTGTTTGGTTTTTTTTACAGGTGAATAAAAAGACTAGGATGTAAGACCATCCTCTGTCAATTCACTGAAAATTCTTGGCATAACTCTAGTAGCAAACAGGAGAAAAAGGATGATGATAGCAATTATTAGTCCCTTGTTTATGTCTTGTTATAATTCTGCTAGAAACAGCTTTGGGACAAATTTTTACGCTAATGTTATCATTTTTAAAATAGAATTATTTTTTAAAAAAGGATTTGACTTCCCAAACAAAAGAGAGAACATTTCCATGCGCAAATTAGAACAGAAAAAGTGGGTTTCATGTGAAAGCATAATTCCCTAATTATAGATATCTTATTTCAAATATATATACATATATAAATATATGTGTACATAAGTGTATGTGGTGTCCCAAAAATCCTGGTGATGTTTTAATCCATTAAATCTTAAGATTTTAAGATATTAAATTTTAAACTGTACTAAGACTTTTGGAACACAATGTGTAATACATACAATGTTATTTTCAAAGCTATTCATCTTGTCTATATTTCTGTCTGAACTATTATTCTTTCATAGTTAATATTCTACAGACAATTGATACTAGACAAAATAACTACTTTGGTAGCTATTCTAACTTTTGTGTTATTATGTGAACACATCTTGGCAAACTCACTAAAAGCATCCTTGGTACAATTTCATTAATAGACAGGATGACAGTGATGATAATCTGCTTCATCCTATTCTTACACAATGTTGAAGTCTCTATGTTTTGAAAACACCTCATTCCACACATTGAAGGTTCTGAATGTTTGGTATGGTAACAACTATTTAAAATGGTGTTAAGATTTTATGGATGAACTGATCCAACCATTCTGGAGAGCAATTTGGAATATGCCCAAAGGGCTATAAAATGTTTATACCCTTTGACCCAGCAATACCACTTTTAGAGATGTATCCCAAAGAGAGCAATCAAGTGGGAAAATTACCCATATGTACAAAAATATTTATAGAAGCTCTTTTTGTGGTGGCAAAAAGTTGGAAATCAAGGGGATGCCCATCAACTGGGGAGTGGCTAAACAAGTTGTGGTATATGAATGTTATGGAATACTATTGTGCTATAAGAAATGAGGAGCAGATAGACTTCCTAATAACCTGGAAAGACTTATATAAACTGATGATGAGTGAGGGGAGCAGAACAAGGAGAACATTGTACACAATTACAGTCACATCATATCTATGATGACTAACTTTGATAGACTGGGCTCCTCCCAGCAATACAAGGCTATAAGAAACTCCAAAAGACTCATGATGGAAAGGGCTATCCACATCCAGAGAAAGAATTACAGAGTCTGAATGCAGATTGAAGCAAACTGCTTGCTCTCTCTCTTTTTTGTTTTGCTTCATCCCTTCTTTCTCATTGTTCATTCCATTGGTTATAATCCTTCTTCACAACTTGACTAATGTTTAATGTGAAGGTATTTGTAGAACCTATATCAAATTGCCTGCCACTATCGGGTGGGGGGTGGGGGACGGGAGTGGGTAGGAGAAACAGGGGGAGAAAATTTGGAACTCAAAAGCTTGTGGAATTGAATGTTGTAAATTAAAAGTAAATAAATTTTTTAAAAAGATTTTATGGATAAATGTGAGAATAACTGTAGGCAACATTTCAGACTGTGATAATGCCCCAGTTCTAATGCTTTTTGGTTAAGTTCTCAAAGTTATTTGAAAGTCTTTATTTGTGAATTGTCATCTGTCAGTCTATAAACAAAATAGTGAACTTCTAACTACCAGGTCATATCTTGATAAGTTTTCAGTAGGTGCTGAATTTTTATAGTCTGAAAAAAAACTTTCTGTAACTGCTTTATTGTGACAGGTATGGGATTTTGTTAGCATGCTTTCCCAATCTCTTTTGGTGCATTTTTTCAATTTTGAATGTGTATATTCAGACTGGCGTTTTGTAGGTTTAATAGCTTTAAACATTTTCTTGCCAATAAGCTTTGATTTTAGGATGTCCATGTAGTCCCTTAGGTAGCTGATAAAGAATATAGTTTCTCTCAGATGGAAGGAAAGACTGAAAGATCGTGGGAGACAGAAGCTGTGTAGGACTGAAAACCTGGGAACTTTTGACCTCCAAAGAAGCAGATAAGGAAGGATGCTTCTACACTGAACTGAAAATAATCATGAGCTGTTGGAATCTTGTCTAGTTCACTGACCACTTACGGAGTGAACTGCCTGGACAGAATTCACTGCCTCACATGGACTAGATGACCTTATCTTCTCTTCATTTCCTTCCCCACCCTTGCCTTATCCTGCTTGGCCAAGGATTGCCATTAAATCTGGAGCTCATTTGTTATCTGTGTTTTTATAATGACTTTTGTCTGCAGATAAAGATAAGCTAATTTTGAACAACTGTTTCCTGAGAATAAATGGACTACACCATAGGGAAGGACAAAGGGGAATGTGTGGACAAATAGCCCTAGTATTGACCACAGTCTATAATAAAGCTTTTCCTTTCTTCCTGGAGACACAAAGAGGGTTTTCATTAGTCTCTTGACATATTCAGTCACAATTTTTTCCTTAATACTTTTATTTTTGAACATACGTTCCCTAGAAGACAAAAGGATTTATAAATATGACTTTTGGTTCAATTTGACTTCACAGTTCAAGGTGGATGCTTTCAATATCTCTTCTTTGTATACAGAAAGAAGTTTATATGATTGAGTACAAATGACATTTCAAAATCACTCAAATAGCTTACAGGAGCTATTTAATGTGTTTTTGGTGGAGCTATTATACTTTGATATCATCCACGTACATCAAGTGATCAGTGAGATTTTATAGCTCTACTCCCTATTTAACTTGTAAGCCATGTATAATGTATTTAAAGTAGAGAACAACAATGGGTTCAAACTATCTTCCTGAAAAATGCCTGCCAATTTTTCTTGTCACTATCACGTTTTAAATAGGGAATGGTTTTCCCAACAGCATTAAGAACTTTATCTTTGTCACTAATACCTGGACCTAATTTCTATATTTTCAGTATGTAAGTCATGAGTATGGAACCTGAGTTATTAACAGATTGACAGTAATAGAGGCAGCAAAAATATATGGTGATCTCAAGAATTTTGTTCAATAGTTACTAAATTCATAATAACTTTTTCACTCCAACTTTGCCACATCTCTTCTCTCTAATAATAATAATAATAATAATAATAATAATAATAATAGTTAGCATTTATGTAGTACCTACTATGTTCCAGGCACTGTGCTAAGCATTTTACAAGCATTATCTCACTTGATCCTCACAACACCTAGAAGGTAGATGGTATTATTATACCCCATTTAACAGTTGAGGAACCTGAGGACAACAGAGTTTTAAAAACCGGGGTCACATAGCTTATAAACATCCGAGGCCAGATTTGAATTTAGATCTTCCTGACTCCAGGCCCAGCACTCTATTGCAGTATCATGTAGCTACCCCTATGTTGTTTCCGAAGTGTTTATGGATTTTTTTCTAATGATAAAGTGTGAATGCTCCACATCAAATGCATAGCCATGAAACTGGTACATATGTGGATGTCATATATGAAGTTTTCTATTAAGAAAAGTGGCAACGGACTTGTGCCTCGCTAGAAGCTAGTGAAACATTCTTCTAGTAATTAGAAAGTGTGTGAATTGATAACTAAAGGTCTTACCCAAGCCTCTTATTTTCTAGTTTTTCAACATTCTCTCATTCACTACATTAATAGTGTATAAGCTTTCTGCTTTTCCTTAATATGTCTTGCATTTTCAGTACATCAAACTTTTTGCAGCTGAGTTGATGATTGCAAGTTTTCTACCTCTTCCTTCTTCAGGGGTTCTCCCTCTTCTGATTTCCTTGCTTCTCAATCCTCTATCATCAAGTGTTTGATTGAATGCTGAAATGATTATTTTTGTTGTTTGAGCTGTTCTGACACTTTGCACTACCATAGCCTTTGGCATTTGTTTTCAACTTAGGATTTAAGAGAATCTAGAATTTCTGAAATGCTGTGTTTCCAGATTCTTTTCTTCACATTTTTTGGTTGACTTTATTTGGGCAATGTGACACTTGTATTTTCCACCCAATATACCGTGTATACATTGACATTGTTTCCAATGCTTTTCCATAGATCTTCAGTAGTTTTTGTTTTTTAAGTTGCTTCTGCTATGACAGCATTTGATGCTCATTCTTAGGATTTTTCCATGATAGCGCCACCCACTGTACAACAGTTGATATAGCAGCAACAACCACTGCTTCTGCTCTTAGACGCAAGTCCTGAAAAGGCTTACAAATATTCTGCCAAGTATTGTGGAAGAGTGCATTCATTCCTGATAGCTGTATCAAGTTTTTTTAAGTACTGTATTTTAGTATAGAAGTTCTACTGGTTTTATTGTTGTCATTAAGCTCAAAAAGGGCTTTTCGAAATTCTGGTCTAAGCATCTATCTCCTTTTCAAAATCACTTCAGAAATTAGTGCTGTTTTTATCATCCTTTATGTTTCTGGGTAATATTTTTGTGGTCTGCATTAAATGAAGACTTTTGATGACTTCAGGTACTTCAGCTTTTCCCTCTTTAGATTTTAGTAACTTCTCAGTTTCAACTAATCTGTGTTTAGATAATATTAAGTCATTTTCTTACAATTGCTCTGCACTAGTTGGCAATGCATTATTGCGGGACTTGGAGCTGAGAATATCATGGACAAAAATCAAGGGGAAGTCTTTGCTTGGAACTAGGAAGATCTATTTCTAGTTTTGTTACAATGCATGTCCATGATATTCTCAGCTCCAAGTCACACAGTAATGCATTGCCAACTAGTGCAGAGCAATTGTAAGAAAATGACTTAATATTATCTAAACACAGATTAGTTGAAACTGAGAAGTTATATGCAGTAAATGTTGTATTTTGATTTTCTCTTTTCTGTGAATGTTTTGCCTTAATTTGTCACTGAATAAAATGGAGAGTTACTATGCTGGTATTCTGAACCTTGGAAGTTGCCTTTGTTTGGCATTAAAGGAGGCCAAGGCAATTGGGGTTAAGTGAGAGAAAATATTCTTGATAAAAAGACATGGGGCTTCTATCAGGCAGTTTAGATGAATACTTTCACCTTTTTAGTGTCTTAAATTTAGAATCTTGATCAGTATCTATGAAAAAATGTTAACTGAGTGATCCTATCATGGTATCAAGTGGCTTGGAGTTCCATAAGCTGCTCTATTAGATGGTTGAGTGCTAAGATTCTAGGGTTCTTCACCTTCCCCTTGCCTGTGCTAACATCTTGTATCCATAACTTCCACGTGGCTTCAGTGGCCTACCCTAATCTCCAATGTTTGAGACTTTAATAACAGAGGAATAATTGTCATCTCCTTGTTCTTCTTACCTCACAATGCCTGAGTTATTGTCGGGACTTAGTTACTGGGAAAGACAAAACAGACTAATTGGGGAAATGTCAGTTTGACAAGAACAAGAAGTCCTCATCCACTTGGCAATGAATGGATTTGTACCAAAATTGTAATAGCCTAAGAGGCAAATGACTCAGGATATCATCTAGGCTGTGTCAATAATTTGTCATGTGACCTTGGGTAAATCCCTTTGAGTTAATAGATCTAATGTTCTAGCTTTGCAGAAAGAGGATAATAAAACATCTCTTTGAGGATGAACTCTTATCTTAAGGAATTTTTTATGTAAATTCTCAGATTTCCAAGTTAACTAACTGTAAGAGACTCATTTCAACAGCTTCACTTTCATTTCAGACTCACTATATATAGTCAGTGTAGTATAATAGAAAGGATCCTGAACTTGGAGTCATAAGACCAAAGTTCCAATCTTGACTCTGCTACTTACTACTTATATGAGCTTGGGTAAATCCCTTGTGACTAGATGAAGTTTCTTCCAGTTCTAAACCTACAGTCTTAAAGTCCTACAATGCTGAGATCTCTGAGATCCCTTCTATTTCTAACTTCTTTGTCCAAAAGTTAATTCATCAGTATCTTTCAAAAGCCATCTCTCTACTTCCTTACTCCTTCATTTCTGAATGGCATCACCCTCCTCCCACTCTCCTAATCTGAGAACGTTGGAGTTGCTTTGCTTTTACATCTCCATCTGCCATATTCAGTCAGTCATGACGTCCTGTTGGGGTTTTTTTGGTTGCTTTTTTTTTTCTGCTTTCAACCATCTCTACCATTTATCCCCTTCCCACTACTCTAGTTCTAGCCTACAGGGGGAGAGATAATTTGCATTAAGTAATTGGTGATGTGGAACTAGGCCTCAGAATAGAAATTAGGTTGACTAAGTATAAAGGTGATTGTTGTACACATAGAAGTTGGTAATTCAGTGAGAAATTAGAGGGAGACAAGAAAAGCTGGGTAAAGACAAAGCCTGGCATTTAGAGGGAGACTATAAGGGAGCAGTCAGACAGGTAGAAAGGAAGATTGAAATAAAGGAGAGAATATGGAATAAAAAGCAAGTCAGTTCTAGCCATGGAGTATAGTCTTTGGAAATTCATGAAGCCAAAAGGAAGTATGACAATATTTATTAATAACTAATAATCTCTTTGGCTTTGATGTGGAGTGTGTGTAGGAAGGCTAAACCTCTGAACATCTGGCAGTATAAAAGAGCAGTGAACTTGGAGAGGTAGGATCTCAGTTTGAAACCTTCCTCTACTTCTCTTGCATAAACATTTCATCCTTTTGTGCCTCAATTTCCTCATGTATAAAATGAGGAGGATGAACTTGATAACTTCTAAGTTCCTTTCCAATTCTAGATTTCTGATCCTATGCTAGCGATATGAAATAATGTTATTTTATCAATAAAAAGTGGTAATGCGTCTTGGAGCTTGAAGAATGGCATCTTCCTCTCCTTCTACACTAAGAGAATCCCTCTTCTCTAGACCCAAAAATTCAGTATGAACTAGGTTCAATCCTGGGGGGACCTGGCCTTTAATAAGAAGGGTTAGGAACTCTTTTCTCATACACATTAGAACCCTACTCCAGTGCCCCAGCACAATTTACTTAAGTTTAGGTTTTTTTCATATCTAGGTTCTCCCCTAAAGTTGGAGGAGTACAATATGAATCATATATATGTATATATATATGTATATATATGCATATATACATATATATGATAATTATTTATTTTTCCTCCACATAAAAGAAATGCTAAACACAAAACATTCATAAATACAACATTAACAGAAACTAACTGAAAGGAATGAAACAAAATAATGTCTGTTATATTCCCCTGGGATATTACTACTTTAAACCTCATCCAAACATATGATATTTTGGGAGACTACTAAATAAACCTTCTATATTTCACCTTGGCTCTGCACTTTTCCCTTCGTGGTCACTTCCTTCTAGCAGACCTGACCAGAGCTGCAGCTCATTCTCTTATTGGTGGTAATTTGCTCCAAGAAGGCTAATGTTGTTGCCTGAGATTCTCTCCTTTGCTGCCAGTTAGCTCCAGTCAAAGTAGCCGGGATCACGGAACTTCTCCAACTTAAACCGTTACCTCCAAACCTGGACA
This sequence comes from Pseudochirops cupreus, assembly GCA_028627135.1. Taxonomy (NCBI): domain Eukaryota; kingdom Metazoa; phylum Chordata; class Mammalia; order Diprotodontia; family Pseudocheiridae; genus Pseudochirops; species Pseudochirops cupreus. Next base: position 148,259,798 of record CM053581.1, on the reverse strand, counting down.
ATTCCTTCTCAGGATACATGATCATCTAAAATCAGAAAAGAACAGAAACATGATGCAACCTAAAACCCAGAACAGGAATGCCTTGGCAGGACTTGGCCTTTTGCCGCCATGTTTTTAGGGTTTGTTTCTTTTTTTCCCCATGTGATACCCTAGATGAATTGTCCTCCCACACTCCTGGGAGTAACTTGAAATAGTCCTGACAGCATCTGTAGCAAGAAAGAGAAGAATTCTAGGAGTGGAATTACTCCCTTTTTAAAGTTATGCTGAATAATTGGCTCTTCTTGCTTTGTGGCCAATAAGAGAGCTGCTTTTATTTTTAAAAAAATTGCTCCTCTCAAAGAGCAAGGCCTTAGCTTTGAGTCATATGTGGCCAGAATCAGAAAGGAGGCTCCATGCCACTGCTGCTTACATTGTGAAGGTAGATTGGAAAGTTTTAGAATGTTTCCAGGCTGAAGTAGAATCCTTTGCTCAGGGGTAATTTGGGGTTTTCACCACAGTTACATGTCCTAGGTTCTAGGCTCTCATAAGAATCCTTTAGTTCACCAGGCTACCTACAATTTGCCCACAACTATCTTCAGCACAATTTATGTTTTCTCATCACATAGTAACTACAGGTCTCTAAGTATCCATTAGTCCACATTGGTGTCAGTGTGATGGAGAGGAAAAGCAGTCTTACTTGAGGACAGGAAAGATGTTCTAGAGCCAAGAAGTTCCCCAAAATTCCTGCTTTTGTAATGACTGTAATCAGCAAACACATTTAAGCTACAACAATCTTCCCAACTTCCTTATTAGTGTCCCAAATGCCCCACTTGGCATTGCTTTGTATTTATTTTGTTTTTAGTTATATATGAGCCTCAGCATTTTGCTTAGAACATAGTAGGCTCTTAATAACTGTTTCTTAGGTAATATGTATACAGTGCTTTTAAGATTTGTAATGTATTTTACAAATATTCTATCATTTAATCCTCATAACAACCCAGAGAGGGAACTTTTATTACTATTACCATTTTATATACAAGAAAACCGAGACAAATGAGCTTAAGTGACTTGCCCAAGATCACACAGGTAAGTGACTTACTTAGGATTTGAACACCTGTCTTCCTGACTCCCGGCTTGGTGCTCTAGTCACTGTGCCACCTGGCCCTGTTCTTAAATTGAACTGAAATCAACTCCATGTGATTCTAAAACACAGAGTGCATGCTAATAGCAGGTAGAGGAAAGCAGTTTCAGTTCAATAGAAGAACTTGGAATCAGAGGACAAGGATCCAAGTCTGTCTCTCTCATTTACTTGCTTCACGACCCTGAGAACCAGGAGAGGGTGGTATCCTAAAAACCTAGAAAGGAGAGAGTATATAAGAGAAAAGAATGACCAACAGTGGGAAATGCTGCCAAGAGGTCAAGGAAAACGAGGATTGGATTTGGCAACTAAGAGATGATTAGTTACTTTGCTAATACAGAATAATATATTAGTTACTTTGACAGATACGGAAATATGTTTTGCATAGCTGCACATGTATAACTTATATCAAATTGTTTGCCTTCTCAGTAAGTGGGGAAATGAGGGGAGCAAGGGAGAAAATTTGGAACTTAAAATTTAAAAACATATCTTAAAATTTTTATATGCAATTGGAAAAAATAAAATATTTTTCAAAATCAAAATGAAACTTAGAGAATTGCCTAAAGGACTGAGAGTTTAAATAACTTTTCCAATGTCATATACCCAGAATGTGTCAGAGATAAAACTTAAACCCAGATGTTCTTGGCTTCAAGGCCAATTCTCTGTTCAATATGCCAACAATGTTTTTCAATAAATATTCAGTGAATTGTATTAAGTTCTTCTCTAAACCTGCTCCTTCCAACTTTCCTATCTCTGCTGATTTCACTCCCATCCTCTCAAGCTTAATATCTTAGAACTAGTTTGATTTTTCCATCTTCCTCACTTTTACCCCCACTTTATCAACCAATCACCAAGTTTCATCATTCCTATGTCCACAGCATCCTTCGTATTCATCCTCTACCTCTATTCACAGTAATGCCATGCTGTTTGGGGCCCTCATCTTTACTCACCTAGACTATCTAGAAGAGTTAGTAGACTATTGTAAGCCCCCTAACTGTTCTTCCTACCTGTAATCTATCTCCACCACACAATATAGCTCCAATCCCATCCTTTACACTGCTGAGTTAAGCAAATCAATCTCCATTACCTCCATGTATCCTTTCCTGACTCCTTCCCAATCAGGTAGAAGAAGTCTCTTAAAATTTCTCACAAAGCTCTCCTTTGCACATATCTCACTCGCCCCTTCTAAGGCAGATATTCATGCAAATTTTTCCCGCTATTAAATTGTAAATTACTTGAGAGAGTGCCAAAGTTCAACTCTAATAGGAAATTGTAGTATAAAAGTTGATGATGGGATCTCAAAGGCTATGCCAATAGGAATGTAAACTTTGGCAACTTCTACCAAACTTAGAATATGATCCCAATGATAAATTGTGCCTGATGTCCAAGAAACAGCAAGGTTCTATGTTAAATGTAAGAGTCACAGTTTTAAAATTTTGATTAATTTGAATTGAGTTATAAGAAACCGTAAGCATTCTTGGAAAACTAGGAGCTTAAAAAGATGGCAGGAATCTGTCTTTTCTCTCATATATTTCTCTCATAACATTTCTCTCATAACTTGTCATTGGCTCTTTTAACTAACAAGAGATACTCCCAAAGGAGATTATCAGAAAACTCGACTCCAAAAAAGAAACCTCCAAAATGTAAGAAGGAAATACCTATTTGTTGAATATCAGGTTCTCAGTTTGCTTAATGTCATTTTTCCATGTGATTTTGGTCTGGGGAAAGGGCCAACAATTAGATCAACGAAAAGGCAGAATCAGGGTGCTACCCATCCTTGTAAGATGCTTCAGGCTAAAAGCGCCATTTGTCATCTTCATAACTGTGATCCTGGATGAGACTGGTTATGTTGGAACAATACAGCAACTTACATTTAAATGAAACTTTAAGGTTGATAACACATTTTATAGATATGGTCTCATAATTTTGATTAATGACTATTTTTCTTCTATCACTGTTACTTTCAGTGACCCCCACCATATAGAATATTCCTTTGTAATAAAAAGTAGCTAAACAAAACAAACTAAAACATAAACATATGTCACAGACTATGTCTTGAGTACGCATTTGGTATTCCATACCCATAATTCACCATGTTTGTCTTGAGAGAAGGAAAACGTTTCATCATTGGTACTCCAGAATGAGGATTGGTCATTACATTAATGTGAATATTAATGTCTTTTAGTGTTGTTTTCCCTTATATTATTATTGCTGTTGCTTCAGTCATTCTCTTGGTTCTGCTTTCTAAGCTCTACATCAGTTCATGTAAGTATCATGTTTCTTAGAATACTCATAATTTCTTATAACATAGTCATATTCTATTCTATGTATATGCCAAATAGTTTTCATCATTTTCCAATCAATGAATACCCTCTTTTATTCTTCAGATTTTTGCTACCACAAAGTGTTACCAGATCTTATTTCATCTTCACCACAACCCTAATGAATAAGTAACACAATTTGACAAAGAAACCAATCAGAATCTCAATTGTATACCATGCCTTGGGGTCATATGGCTAGGAAATTGTAACCCAAAATCTTTCCCCTCTGAAATATAAATGCTTTAAACTACTACTATTAACTATAAACATGAATCATTTGTTGAGAAAATTTTCATTTGCAAAGAGTCCTGGGAGTTAGCATTAGAATATGAATTAGATGTTGTGTGATTGGGTGGGGTGAGGGTGTTGGGGCTTACCAAGTCACTAGAGATTGTATCAGTATCATGCTATCACAGCATCCATTATAAGACTGCCAAAGTACATTTCAGATTTTCATTCAATGACCAGAGACTAAGAACCAACTTCATTATATAATGACCATGGGTGTGTGTATCCTCTTGAAATGACATCATAAGATGACTCCTCTGGGGATGTCAAGGTAAGTAGTATATGCAAATGAAGGCTGAAGCCTGGTGATCCTTTCTACTTTATCAAGATCTCCTCCTCCTTCCAATTGGTAACAATGAGTGTGGCATGTGTGTGTGTGTGTGTGTGTGTGTGTGTTCACGGACTACACGTATATGTAAATCGGTGAAGAAAGGGGTTGTTACGCATGTGTGGATTGATGTGTTTTTTTTTCTTTTTAACAAAACTATGTTAATTATTCAATTTGGGGGCAAGGCAGAGTATTTCTTTATATTCTTTTCTCTCGAAAGGAACATCAAATATAATATTACCGATTGTAAATTCTTCTCCTTCTAGAGCAGTGGTTCTCAACCTTCCTAATGCCACGACCCAACCATAAAATTATTTTCGTTGCTACGTCATAACTGTAATTTTGCTCCTGTTATGAATCATAACATAAATAGCTGATATGCAGAATGTATTTTCATTGTTACAAATTGAACATAACCCATAGGTTAAGAACCGCTGTTCTAGAGGCAAATGCCATCCGTGTCACCTTTACATTTCAGGAGAGTTAGAGAATGTGTCTAATTCAGAAAGAGTAATGAGTAAGAGGCTTTTTCTAAAACATTTACCAAATTAGAAGGAAAGTGATTCAAGTTCTCCACAGATGAGTAAAGTGGAAATAACACTATATCTAGAGCCTGGGAACCTAGTTTTGACTTTTGACTTTACTATTACCTTCCTTACATGACCTGGTCATTAACTTCTCTGACTCAGTTTCCTTATCTGAAAAATGAGGTCATTAGACTAGGTGATTTCTAGACTGTTTCTGGTCTAAATTGTATGATCCTATGTAATAAACATTAAATTAGGTCACTGTAAGTGTGAATGTTTCTTTATGATACCATACCAAAACCAAATGCATATTAATGGTGTTCCAGCAGCAATTAGATACTCTCCCCTCTGCTATCCACATAGCTGCTGCTTAGTTGTGTGTCTATTGAACTGTGTTGCCCATGTCAAAAAAAAGTGTATTCAGTCCTATTGGATTAAATTGGATTAAATTTAGTTTAATTAAACCATAAAAGATTTATTTCCCACCTACAATATTATATGAAAAATGCTAAGGATACAAAGATAAGGGCCCTGGCCTTAAGGCCCTGACACTGTAGTGGGGGCAAAACTTAGAAGAGAACACAAATGGCTATAATTTGGAATAGAGTATGAGAAATATAGGAAAAGCACAAAGTGCTGGGACAGTTTGGAGAAAGGAAGGGTCACTTCTGGTTAGAAGGGATCCAGAGGTTACATGAAGATAGTATTTGAATTGGGCCCAAAAGAACAGGCAGAAAGAGAGCATAATCCTGACATAGAAATTTTAGGGGCACATATAAGGATGAAAATTGTGAAAGTGGTCAGATATGCACTCTGAATTTGGTTGACATTCAGATAGATGATTTAGGGGCATACAAAGATCCATGCGCCCCCAGATTAATCTATATACCAAATTCTGATATCAGGAGCAAACAAACAAAAAAAATAGTGGGCAAAATTTCTAAGGAACCAGCTGCCCTGAACCAAAAATAATGGTTAAGTTTTAGGAGAAAAACATGGGCCCATCTCAAGAGTTTAGAAAAATGGGGTTCTCAGGGTTAATTCCCTTGTGTCTAAATATTCATGCATGACTAGAGGGAAGGTAACAGATCAGCAGCCAATCAAATTGTAGAATCATAATTTGGAAGCAATTAGAGGCCTTCAAGATAGTTGTGTTCAACTCCATCAACTTTGAGAAGAAGAAAAATGAGACACAGAGAGAGGAAATAACTTGTCCAAGATATGGCTAATAACTGAGAAAGTCAAGACCAGAATTCAAGTCCTCCCACTCCCACTCCAATATTCCCCCCTCCAAAAAAGACAAAAAAAAAAAAAGAGTGAGGGGGATTACAAATGTGAGACTAGAAGGACCATTTTAAGTTTATCTAGACCATCCCCCTCATTTTGCCCGGGAGAAACTGAGGTTCATTGGGTGCTTTCCCCAAGGCAAAAAAAGTAGCAAGCATCAGACAAGTCCTCTGACTCCAAATCCCGTGTTGCCTTTACTGTACTCTACAGAGCTCTGCCTCTACAAACAGAGTGACAACTAAGCCTCCTGTCTCTTTTGTTTATAAATACTATAAAGTAAACATCTTCTTCAACTTTGCTTAGCCTCAGATTGCCAGTCAGCAATATCCCAGTCCAATAGTCTGGAAAAGGCCCATTGTGTCTCACTTGAATACTTCATGCTGAGATTTCAATTGCATTTCATTTAACCCAGAAAAGGAACAATCAGCAACTCTCCTCCATATTGCAGGTAAATAAATACTTCATAGAACCCCCTCCATATCTATCTTTCTCATCCTCTTGCTGAACAGGCCCTTCCACTTAGAGGTTTCTATCTCTTCTAGATCTGACTTTGAAAGATCAGACATTTGAACAACCTTCTCGTTAGGAGTTTAAAAGTCTTACATGCCTTGGCAGAGTTTTCTTCTCTGTCTGGTATTCTCTGAATAATCTGTCACTTTATTCTTTCTCTTCTCACACTCCTGAGTGCCTCATCTTCTAGAAAAAGTCACAAAACCATGCTGTCCATGACAATACAAATAGACATTTTCTAACTTTAGCTATATGTCCTGAGTCTAAACTATTCTCTTGGGTTCAAGTTCTGCTGGATGACTCAGTTGCTCCTCAGATTATGAATCTTAGAGGTAGAAAGGATCTTAGCAGTTACTTGTGGCTAACGGGTATGAGCACAGAGGAACACATACTAGAGACGGGCTTCAGAGGGCCTATCTGCACCAGGGCTAGGGAAGAAGAGGTATTGAAGCTAAGTTTTAGATAGTAAATGACTATCTAACTGACCTATCTTTTATGAGGTTCACAGTGCAATGTTCGGAAGAATGTGAAAGTGAATGACCAAGCGAATTTCTAGGGACTAAGATGATCTGAATTTCTCCCCATCTCTCTTTTTGTATTGTCAATACAAACTTATTAAGTGCCTACCATATGTGTATGCATAACATACATACATATATATGTAGACACATATATATATATGCATAGATGGATAGGTAGGTATCACATATATATACACACATATCCGAACAAGGTAGTGACAAATTGATCTGTCTCCTTCTGTATTTCTTTTTTCTTCTTGATTATTTTAAAATGTTTTATTGGTACTCTTTTTTTTTTGCATCCTTATCACTGCCCAATAACTCTCATCCTTCCTCCAGAGATCTGCTTTGTAACAAAAATGTGTTGCCAAGCAAAGAAAATAAATCAATACCTTGGCCATGTCCTAGAATGTATATCTGTCTCTACCTCTAGTCCTTCACTTCTCTAACAAAAGAAGGGAGGATCTCCATTTTTTTTCCTATGCACACTGTTACAACTCCCCAGACTTTTGCAATAGCTCCTTAACTGGTCTCTCTACCTCTAGCCTCTCCCTTATTTAATTCTTTAATCCATTTTCTACACTGCCAACAGATTAATTTCCCTAAAGCACAGTTTTGGTCATGCTACCTTTTTCCCCACCTACCTATCCTACCTATTCAAATAGTTTCAGTGGTTTTCCATTAGTTACTGAATAAACTACAAATTTCTTAGTGCTCCATTCAACCCCCTCCTCACTCACACCTTCAATCCTGGTCCCAACAAACTTTTGTGGGTTTAAGTGCCATGGATTTCTGACACAAACAGTATGCAGAAGGCATTCCTTAAATGTGACAACCTTTTTTGACTCCATTTATCTCACAGCTTTTCCTTTCTCTAGTACAAATGTCCCCAAACTTATTTGGCCTACTGCCCCCTTTTAAAAAATTTAGTCAGCACCCCCCTGGAAATCTACTTTCTTTAACCCTTTAATGTTTTTTTTAAATTTGAATCATTTAAAAAATATTTTAAAAATTTAAGTGACACATCTTAAATTTAATAATTTATTGTATGTTTGTGGGAGGGTTTTCCTGCATTGAAACTTTGATGGTGCAATATTGCATCATGTCACCATATAATATTATATTGCAAATCAGTCATTAAATGCACCATTAAATGCATTAAATATTCCTGCTGATGCATGCTGGGCTTCCCGACAATGTGCAACATGCTCTCTTGCTATCACTTGCTTGCTAAGATCTATCAGCAGACTTGACCACTGATTGGTTATAACTTGTATTTTGTGTGTTCTTTTGGAAAATAATGTCATCACTATACCTTTAACTCTGTTACATGGCAGATGACACATAAGTTTTTCAAAATTTTCATCTCTTCTCTTCTTTCCTTATGCTTCTACTACCCTCTTATTTTTATTTAACACCCCCTGATTGCACCTGAGGCTCCTACTGCCCCCTGGATCACTCCAGCACCCCCTAGGGTGATATTACTTACTCTGTGAACCTCTGCATCACCTTCCTGTGTCCATCTTTTCATTTTAACAAATTAGAAAATATCGCGCTTGTTATCTATACTTCTCCTCTCACTGGTTTTAACCCCCTAGAGTCTGGTTTTCAGTCTTATCACTCAACTGAGATTGCTATCTCCAAAGGTGCTAACTTCAAAATCAAATCTGGGGCTCCTTTCTCTGTCCTCATTGATTTTTACTTCTCTGGAACATTTAACACTATTAACCACCCTCTTCTCCTGGATAATCTTTCCCCTCTGGGTTTCCAATTCCTCTTTCTCTCATGTCTGCTATGTCCTCCCTACTGAACTCTACCTCTTAGAAGACTCCATTCGAGACTAGCTTAGGTGCCACCTCCTACAGGAATATTTTCCTAATCTTCTTTCCCAATTTTCATTGTACCTCCCTAAAATTTACTTTGTATTTACTCTTTATATATTTTCTATTTCTATATGCACACATATATGGATATGTATGCATATACATGTATCTTTACATACATTTATGTATACCTTCTGTATGTGCATATACATATTTATATATGTATACAGACATGTCTGTGTATACATAATATACATTCATTCCCCTCTGCAGAAGGATGTAAATTATTTTGGGAAGAAACTGTTTCCTCTTTTTCCCTCTCTGCATTCCTAACATCTAGTAGTGTTTATCATGTAGCAAGCACTTAATGGACTCTTGATGAATGAATGAATGAATGAATCTCAGTTTTTCATCTGTGTGATGAGGACAATAACATCACTTACCTTACAAGGCTGTTGTAAGGATAAAATGAGATAACATGTGCAAAGCATTTCGCAAACCTTAAAGTGCTATATGTATGCTAGATATTACTCAACAGACATAAATACAATATTATTTGAAGAGGACGGAAACACTTAACAACAAAGGAGATAAGGAAAGACGTTCTCTAATTAGTAGCACCTAAGTTGATGGTATAAGGTAGTACATTCTAGGGCAGCGGTTATCAACCTGTGGGTCGCAACCCCTTTGGGGGTCAAAAGACCCTTTCACAGGGGTTGCCTAAGACCATCGGAAAACACATATTTCCAATAGTCTTAGGAACAGAGACACGGCTCCTCTATCTGTCTCCAGGCAGGTCCACCCACATGTAGATATGCCCACAATTGAGTATTAAAGGGCCAGGGCATTAGGAAGGTTGCGAACCACTGTTCTAGGGATTCAGACTAACCTATGATTTAGGAAGATTTTGTTAGCACTTTTGTGGAGGATAGAGTTGAGTCAAGAGAAGACAGAAAACTAGAAGTATCAACTAGAAGTCTAATATAATATAATTAATCCAAGAAAAAGGTAAAGAGGGCCTGACTTAAGGAGGTCATGTAAGTGGGACAAAGGGATCATAGGAAGCTAGATTTTAGAGATGGAAGGGACCTCAGAGACCATCTTGATCAACCCCCTCATTTTACCAATGAGGAAATTTAAGGAGGTTAAGTGATTTATTCAAAGTCATTCAGGTAGATAGGCTATAAATCAAGGGCTTCTGGCTTTAGATACAGTACTCTTATGGATCAACAAATGCATAGTGAACACACATTTAGTGCCTACAATGTGCTAGGTAGGTACTATACTAAAATCTGGTTATGTGAAGGCAAAAAGAGACTTAAACAAGACTTGGTACTTGATCATAATGTCTTAGAAGGTGGGCACACCTCCTAGTTCTATTCCGTGCACATAATAGGCACCTGATATACAGTTAAGTGAACAGATAATGACTTTCATTGCTATTTCTAAGCAAAACTAAATGATAAATATGCTTTCTGATAAAAAATAAACAACTTTTTGTTAATTTGAACTTATTATAATAATGAACACATTAAATGTCTACTTGTGCATAGTTCTATAATCGATCCCTGAAGAGATATAGTTTCTACTCTCAAGGATCTCACAGTCTAGATAACACATAAACACAGGTCACAAAAAATTGGACATACCAAAAACAACTAAACAACAAGAAGAAACTAGATAACCTTGGGCGGGTCACTAAATCTTGATGTGCCTCAAGATACTCCCTCTAACTTATTTACTAACTCATAGAATGCTTGCACCTATTTCATCTTTGTTGTAATAACAAATGCTGGAGTTCCCCAAAGCTGATAAAAATTACAAATTCTGGTTGTAATGGTTGATTTTAATTCTTCATGATTATTATTGTTAATTAATTATTAATTTGGATTTTAATTCTTCATGATTTAATAAAAATTAAGTGGTATTTTCTCTCTTGAGTCTTGTGGATGTTTATTCATTCTCTGTGAAAAGTTGCAATGGAAATTGCACTAGGTTACAAGTTAAGAGGCTTTAGTTTGAGGTCTACCTCTGACATTAAATATCTGTGTAACCTCAGAAAATCATTTAACTAATCCTCAGTTTTCTCACCCCTACCAAAAAGAAAGAAATTCACACTTCAGAAATCTCTTGAAACTCTCAAGTTCTGACTTGACCCAATAGCCCTTCACAGTGACTTTAAAAGTTGATCTCTCCTTTTCATGCCCTCCCATAATAGAAATATTATCATAACATTTCTGATAAATATATAGATATAAAATACTGAGGATATTATTATAATTTCTCCTGTAGTGATTGTGATTCTCAAATGCTACCACATATATTGTGCTTTGCACACCTAGAGTCTCAATGGAAATTTCCATTCTTCTTGTTATTATAAATATTTTCAGAGCCAATATATAAGCTCCTTATGCTTCTGAAGGAAGCAAAAATTAACTCATCTTGTTGACCATCTGGCTTTTTTAGTTACTATGCAAGTCCTTTTGTTTCATAGCGTATAGTGTGTCTCAATTGTGATTCTGATCTGAATTCATCTTCACTCGAGCTCATCTACTTAATGATTAATACTCAGTTCTTGTTGGTATCAATTAATTTGTGCCTCAACTATTTACAAATTATGTGGCTGATCTTGGGCAAGTATCTTTGTTTCTTTCCCAGTTTTAATTTCTCTATTTGTAAAATGTGGGAACTAGATTGGATGATCTCTAAATTGCCTTCAGCTCTCTAACATTCTAGGGGTCATTAGCTAGATTTCAATCAGAATCAATCTGAGTTTCTCCAGCTATAAAATGGTAGTGGTGGGGAATGGAGTAAAGAGCCTGGAGAAAGTGCCATCAGGTGACATGAGTATCTTTCTTCTTTTAAATTTTCCCAACTAATGCTTCCTGAAGTAATAAGTGATACAAAGAAAGGGTGGAAGAGAAACAGTTTTAGGAAGAAATGAACTCTAACTCACAACTCTTCCAAGCAGATCTAGAAGACACACCAGATCAAGTCATAATCAGGAAGTCCAAGAAAAAAAATGAGTAATTTTTTTATAAAGAGATAGACATAAAGTTCTGCAGACACTGAAGATGGTTTCTAGTCAGGAACAGGTACCCAGAGTATACTCATATAGGCAAAGGCTGCATACTAAGGCAAGAAGAGATCCCAGATTTCCCACAGAAGAATTTGATACTGTACAGGGTGCAAGAATAGGTGCCAACTAGCAGTTCTTACACTCACTACCCAGGTTTGGGTCATTTATCCAGGGAAAGCTAAGCAGGGAACCTGTGACTAGAGGTGGTATTCCAAGGTGAGGGATAGTTGTAAACCCTTGCCTGGGAACTGAGAAACGAGCAAGTTCAAAAATAAAAAAGTACCTTATGACTCTGATCCCAAAAGAAGAGTGGAGTCTAAGTTCTGGCCCCTATCCCATTCTGGGGCCTGTAATGGAAAAAAAAAAAAAACAGAGAATGAATACCAGACAAAAGAGAAGCCTAAAATTCTATAACCTTGACCCAGCAGAGCTTTCAATCTATCTGATAGTGACTGACTCTAGCAGCAATGTACTGGAACTCCAAGTAGGAAAAAGTTCTCAAGTATATTGTTCAGACCAGAAGAATAGCAATTAAACTTCCCTCTGGATTGGACCTTTGTGGGAGCACAGAAAGCTTACAGGTCCCCATCCTGAGCTGTCTCTAAGATCCTATAACAACACAAAACTCAACATCCCAAGAAAGCAACAGCAGAACCTAAGAGGATACAAGCTCAGCCCAGACATTTCCTCCAGAAATGTGCAGGGTCCAACCCTACCATAAAATCTGAGGTCAGAAAGTAAGCTGAAAAAATGAGCACACAAAAAAGATTCCAACCATAATATTCCAACTATAAACTCAAAAAAAGAAAATGACACCAGAATACCTATAAGCAAAGCCTCAAAGAAAAATACATTTTGTTCACAAGTTCAATTAGAATTCTTAGAATGATGAAGCTGGAGTGGTTTTTTAAGAGTTTTTTTTGGTTTGGGGGTGGTTTACAAATGAGAGAATTAGAGAAAAATAGAAAAGAAATGAGTTATGGAAGAAAGAATTGGAAAGTGAATTAGAGGCTTTGCACCTTCCCTAAACAACAAACTACCTGAATATCAGAATGGAAAAAATAAAAAACAATGACTGCACATGACAACAAGAAATATTCAAACAAAATCAGGAGACAAAAATAGAAGAAAATGTTGTTTTTAATAACAAAACCAAAAAAACAAAATGAGGAGAGATAATTGAAGAATCATTGAAATCTGAGGCACAGCCAAGATGGTGGCAGAGAAGCAACAAGATTCTGCAGTTGCCGCGTAGCCACCTCAAATACCCATAAAATACGACTCTAAACAAATTTTAGGGCTCCAGAACTCACAAAAATACAGAAAAACACGTCTCCCGCTGAAGGCTGCTCGGCAGGCAGAACAGGAAGGGCTCATTGCAGCATGCTGGGAGCTAAAACCAGCCCAGCCTGAAACCATGGCTTGGCCCCTGGGCGGCCAGGACAAGATGCAGCTGGAGCCGCTTTCACGTGGTTGCTGCAGAAGCTCCCGACCTGCAGACTGCAGGGGGGCCAAGCGATCATTCAGAGGCTAAGTGCTCTTGTGTTGAGCAGCCTGGATCTGGATCAAGGTCTTGGGTGATGGTCCTGGGGTGCGTTCTCAGTGAGCAAAAGCTGGTGGTGCCTGGAGTGGCCTCCTAATAGCTCCGGCAGCTGCAAAAACCCCAGCGATTTGGGACAGAGCTTTCCCCTCTGGAAGCAGAGTTCCACAGAGATAAAAAGCCAAGTAATTGACTGGCAACATGAGTGGGCAAAGGAAGCAAAGTAACAACAGCAATCAAACTCTAGATTCCTTCTTGGGGGACAAAAAGGATCAAAGCATGGAATGGGAGGAAGACAACACAGTCAGAACTCCCACACCAAAAGCTTCCAAGAAACATGAAGACTGCCTAAAAGCCATAGATTAGCTTAAGAAGGATTTTTAAAAACCAAATAACAGAAGTGGAATAAAAATTGGGAAGAGAAATGAGAATGATGCAAGAAAATAATGAAAAGAGAGTCAACAACCTGACTGAAGAAAATAACACATTA